>OY482671.1:118406338-118546338 GCA_960531455.1 Urophora cardui
AAAGCTACTGTGGCCGTAACTTATTTCAATGTGGACATTTTTGTGACCTTGTTCTATTTTTATAACAATCAAACAATTCTAGTACTGCTAGAATGTGTTCATCAAAGGTGTGGAATAATCTGTTGAAATTTAATTAATATGTTGGATAAAACAAAAGGCCCGAAAAAAATCAATTAAAGTCAGTTAGATGAGCTTTGAGCGATAAGCACTTTCTAACGACAGCGGCTGAGTAAACATTAGATACTCAGCTGTGTATTATTATTTCCTGTTTTGGTAATTACTAAGAACAAAGCCATACCCTGTATAAAATAATACCTTAATATAATATTAATATAATACAATGGCGCTTTTATTTATAACTCTGACGAGTTCTATGGTCGAGCTTCTCTCCCAATTCCAGGTGTGCTCCTTTTGTTTTTCCTACTAAATGATACCTTAAGCTATAGCATAAGGGTAAGGCACTGCAGTTATTTCTTTTTTTTTTTGCTTTTCCTTGCCTAATCGATTGCAGAATCGATCATTCCTAGCTGAATATAGAATATCTCACAAGCTACTACCAACTCTTCGCTCGCAAACGCTGAGTATTATTAAGATAAAATGGAAAATTAAAACAATTACACTATTGTACAGAAATAACGCAAAAAAGTCAATATAAGTTTGTAAAATAAATAAGTAGGTAGAGCAAATACCAGACGTTTGTTATCAACTCACGTGTTAGCGTACGATCGACTAACGCAAGTTCAAGGCTCGCTTAAAGACAAACGAAATAAGTAAGAGCGCGGCTGCCTTTGGCCGTACCGAAGACTTCATACCTGTCATGAAATTCTAGGTTGCCTCATTTTGGTGGGTTTATCACCCCTCCTTATAGTATTACTTTCAACAATCGCCTTTTGGCCATTTCATATTCGTGGTAGGTATAAAAGGCAAGTCTGATTATGGATTGTATTGAGGAAATTGCTTTCGCTAGTAAGTTCATTGAAACAAAGTTGGTATATTTGAAATTTTGCTAAATTGATCTTGAAACATTTGTTTACAAAGTAAATAACGGAAGAGCTGAATTACGAATATTAAGAATTCTAAATATCTGTGTATGCACAACATACTTGTATATACCCATGTGTATAATAGACCTCTGCACAATACCATTTGCCTCTTCTATATTTTCGAATACTCTATGCATTGTACAATTAGTCACAGCACAATTTCAATGCAGATACGAATATAACCCATACTTTTCATTTGGAATACAAATACTATTTCTATTTGCTCTGTTGGAGCGATTAGTGTACACTATTCGCCACGATAGAATAGAACATAATAATAACCATGTTATGAAGTATTCGCAAAACCTTGTTGCTTCTTTGGTTTGTTTGTTTATTTAATGTGCATATGGCATTAAGGTGGACCAAAAAAAATAAAAGCCCAACAAACATATGTTCCATTTTTAATGATAAGAAATGTTTTTCTTGTTCATTAGTGACTTTGAAAAAAATTATGTATCATCACTGATATAAAAGGAGAAAGAAATTTGGAGGCATTTGCACGACCTCTAAATTTTAATATATTAAGGAAAAATTTTAGGTATAGATTTCCGTATTATATTCGCATGAAAATCGGGTTGTACCGCGAATTTCGGGAGAACTTTATTTCCTTCATAAAACCACCTTAATATGCCAAATAAGTTTCCTAACTAATGCCGAAAAAATCAAAAGAATCGAAGTATTGGTTACCGAGTTATTTTAAAATATATAGAACAGTTGGAAATATGTAGATCGTAAACAGCTCTGGTTCGAAATTTATTTTAGACATATGGTTTCTTGGGCAAAAAAGCTTGAAATTACCCAAATTTTTATAATTGCGATGTGTCCATTAATTTTTTTTTTTGGCCCCGACCAATCGACCCGCCCTAGTGTGTATGCATATGCACACACACACACTCACACTAGCAGCGTAATTTTGCTGAACACAACGTCTGGATGTGTGTTTATGAAAATATGTATGTACATACATATATTTCGATTATATTCGAAGTATTCGCAAGTAGTGTACACTATTTGCAGAACCTTTTTAAGGTCATGTAATTGTCGCTACGAATAAGTAATTGTATTGGTTCTGTTTATGGTTGTGCTCTACTTGCGTTTATTCTAAAACGACAGAAACAAGTAGGTACTGTAATTGGACGGCCGCGAATATTTTGTTGGCTGTTTCGAATCCATTCGTGCAGCCTTCTAGTGTATAAACATGGACTCTCAATAAACAACAGACGATAAAACTCAAACTATTGAAAAATTTTTAATTCCTAATTTGAGTTTCAGCGTACATTCTCAAATGGTTACCTACCCAGTTTCCGTTATCAACTTAAGTAGTTATGTACGTATGTAAAGAAATAAATCGGAATTTTGACTCGTACGAGTAAATAATAGCCAAAACGCAACTTAACGTTAGGTCGGAATTTTTCACTTTCTGAAAGTACCCTATTCGAACAAAATGCGAAATAAGTTTTTCTCAAATGTTTCGTAAGTTGTTCTCAAATTGATAAACAATGTTTGATAAACACTTGAGAATTAATTTATTTTCAAATGATAAATATGCTTATTTTCAAATCGAGAAACAATATTATCTAAAACGTTTGAGAATTTAATTTTCAGTGTTTAATGGGCAGCCGCAATGTTTATTGTGTGTATGTGCATTGTACATATAAAAATTTGTTTTCATAGATACATAAGTACATAAGCACATTTTCGTATATCCACATCGCTCAAGGTGAAAACTTCGCAAAACGCATTTGTTTATTATTAAAACATTAGCTAAAATTGTATTTAATAAAAAAAATGTACACAAAATAATAAAAAAAAAATAAGCTAATTATTTACTGTTTATGTACCTATGTAGGTAAATTGGCAAAATATGCGCTATACGCTGCTATAAAATGCTTCACCACAGACTGTTATTATATAGTGCAAAACAATTCGGTCACGAATCGGAACAGTTGATAAACGTAGTCTCCAGCAACATTATGCATTTGATATTTTTTACGTTTAGCATTTTTCTGACATTGCTTACATTAACTTCATCGGCACGCATTTGCCTGATTGATTTGCGGACTTGCGGCAATACGCGTAACGTTTGTGGGCGCTTCGGTCAATCGAATTTGTGCCAAAGATTTAATACATTATGTGATTTGCAAACGGCCAATTGTCAACAAGTAGCACGTAAGGATTTTATATAGGTATCAGAGATCAGCAGCGGTGCACCGCATTTTCTAAAGCACCGCAAAAATACTTATTTTTTGAGTGGCTCAAAAAATAAGTACCCAGGAAAAAAATTCAACGCCACCGCATTGATTGAAAACCTAAATGATATTGCGGTATTTAGTGTTGTTTACACCGCATACCGCAAACACCGCATAACGCAAACACCGTATATCGCAAACACCGCATTTGTTTATTTGTATACTATTCAGTGTTGCCGGAAATTTTTCACACACTGCAAAGGTACATATAGGCAATTGAAAATTCATTTGTACATAAATACATAGATACATATGTGTTACGGATTATAAGATATACAGCAAATTTATTCTCAAGTATTTTTTTTTATTTTTGTGTGCTTTGTTTTTTGTGGTAGTTTTTTGAATAATAAAATATTTTCCAATAATGAAATAATCAAAAAATTTAATTTTTGAAATCCAATACGACTAATAGGGCCATCAGAATGAATACTTTTCCGTCAAACTAGCAATCCATTTAATTGACAACATAGTTGAATTAAATGTATTTAAATGACGATCAACACATTCAGTACTTCAGATTTGCCGTAAAAAAGACATCTAATTCAACTATGTTTCTCAGTTAAACGAATTGCTAGATTGACGGAAAAGTATTCATTCCGACGGGCGCATAATAACCCAGCCAGCAAAATCATCGTAAACGAGCTCGTAAACTGATGTTTTCTCCAAGAAAACTGTAATAAAATATCGTTTACGAAATCCGTTTACGATTCGCCTACGAATACTGTTTCGCTTTAAAATGTTCAGTGCCTACGAGTGTCATAAATATATCGAAAAAGCACTCGTATATCAATCTTTTTACGTCTGTTTTTTTATCGTAAATGTAGAAATTTTACAAACATACATACTTACTTTTAAAATATTGAGTTTGAAATTTTTTGTTTTCTTTTTTTTTTGATATGATAGAAAAAAGTTTCTTTTGTTATTGTTTTCTGATTCGAGAATAGCTCGTAAATCACAATGTTCGTAAAATGTACGGTACCTTGCTGGCTGGGAAAATATACAAAAATAAACATATATATGTATTGTTGTTGCTCCAATAAAATGACAAAAACCAAATGACCAATTTTGTCGATTGTGAATTGAATGAATGCCTCGTTGAAAAATAAAGAATTATGTCACAGACAAACAAAAATATGTAAACAAAACTTATATGTATTACTAAGAAGCCATAAATGTGATTCAAGGATTTTAGGAAAAAACTCTATTTCATGTACATAGTACATATTTTTATCTTGACATTCATTAGTCAAATTATTTTTAATGTAAACAAACTCTAAATTTTAAGTGGCCCTTTCAATGAAAAAATTAAAAAAAACCAATCCTGAGAGTTTTCATGTATATATATTCTTTGGTTAAAATCAAATTGTAATCAGTAGTATTTTTCATCAGAAATCTATAAGACGGTAAAAATTACAAACAAAAAATCACATTGTAAATATCTCTATTTGGGAAATGCGGTGTTTGCGATATGCGGTGTTTGCGATATGCGGTGTTTGCGGTATACGGTATTTACGATATGCGGTGTTTGCGGTGTTGTGATATCCATACTACCGCATACCGGAATTGATCAAGAAAATGCGGTACGGTGTTTACTATGATCGCATATTTTGCGGTTGCGGTCATACTCCCACCGCATTTTTTATGAGTATACTCTAAATTACAAAAAATGTATCGCATGCTGATCTCTGATATGTATCTATGCATAGAAGAAAAAAGACGCAAAGTGTTTTGTTGAGGAAGAAATACGCAAACTTTTTTTTCTTTCAAAGAAAGACGCATTAAAAATATTTTTCGAAAGAAAGACTCTTTATTTTTTTTGATAACGAAAAAAGACGCTTTATTTTTTTTTTTTACTATAAAGAAAGACGCATTTATATATTTTTTAGGAAAGAAAGACGTATTCGATTTTTTTTCTTCGTCAATATTAATGCTAATGCGTCTTTCTTCGTCGAAATATTTTATAATGCATCTCTGTTCGTCGAAATATATTTTAATGCGTCTCTGTTCGTCGATATGTTATGTAAAGCGTCTTTCTTCCCCGACATATGTATGTATTTTTAATGCGCATTTTTTCGTCAACTGGCATGCGTCTCTCTTCTTCCGGAGCGACGATATGTATTTCTCAATACTTTTCATAAAAATGTTGACAGTTAATTTATCAGGCTGGCTGATAAATTTATAAAATTATTAGGTTTTCAAGGCTTTATTAATTTTTGTGCATACATACATATGTATGTCATTTACCTAATGTTTATCTTTTTAGCATACACCCCTGTGGCTGCTGCCAATTGCAACAATTTAAGTGTGGGAGTGAGGCGCGCCTGTTGGACAACAAATAATAACGTTGCTTTCGGATCTGTATTGAATTCGAATGCCAACAACAATATACAAGTTATTAGAGTGTAGTCTTTATGCAAATATTAAGTATTATGTACATATGTATATAGGTAGATAGTATGTATGTATGTATGTTTCTTTTCTTTTTGTTTTACGCAGAAAACTAGCGAAATTATTTACACATCTGTTTTATTACAAATAAAATGTTTAAACTTGAACGATGAAATTTTTTTATTTACACTCGTAATTACGACAGTTTTTAGCAAACGAACAAAAAGATGAACTTTGTTGTTAGCGCATATTCTGTGTAGAAAATATTTACTTGAAATGAAATCGAATCGACAATGAAAAAAAATTGACCATAAAAAGTGCTCTTGAAAGAGGTTAGTCCTCAAGATACGGCCAGGCACAATGCTTTGAGCAATCTAATCTACTAATGTGCACTTAGTTCAATATTTTCATAACATAGAAATATACTAATATCGGTTAAAACATACATAAGTAACGTTTGCGCATTGTCGTTATAAGTATTTACATTTTGCAAAAAATCTATTTAAATATCTCAACATTTCAATGTACAAATAATAATTTTAATGGATCCGCCAAATGAATAACTAAGGGTACAGCCAAACGACGCAAGAAATTACTTTCAGAAAGTGAAAAATTCAAATTTTTGTATTTGTTTTTTAAAAGAAAAAAAAAACAAAAATTTGAATTTTTCACTTTCTGAAAGTAGTTTCTTGCGTCGTCTGGCTGTGCCCTAACAGGTAGTTATTTTTTGTTTTGTTTTTATAAATTGTATCACTATTGCTGTAAATCTATATATTAATAGGCTAACATTTTTCCCATACAAACAATTACCAGGCTGTTTAGCACATTTAATATACTCATATCCACATAAAATTGATATGGATGTGTTCGTATGAGTCAGGAGCAGTGCATAGGCGTATCATTTTTTCTATAAATTATTTAATTTGTTTATAATTAATAAATAAAATTTTTAGTTAAGAGAAATAGATATCGTAAACGTGTTTACAAATATCGTAAACACAGTTGAAGAGTCGCTTTAATTTAAAAGTGCTCTCTCTATTTTATATGCATTGGCCCAGTTTACGCTCAGATCAAAATCAACGCGGCCAAATATCTCCTATTGCTTTTCCATTAAAGCGAAAAATGAGAGAGAGGGCGGGACCAACAGGTAGGCTCGGCGGCTAATTTAAAAACTTCTTTTTTTATTTACAAAGGTAGAGTGTAATGTCAAAATCAAAGCGAATTCACATCATGGCCAATAGGAATGGACGAGCCCCAAGCGAATTCAGATTTTAACCACGGCGAAATATTATTTTTACATTACACTATACCAATTACAAGAACAAAATACATGGGAAATTTCTGGACTCGCCACCGGGCCTACCTTCCTAGATCTGCCTTGATTTTGACCAAGATTTCGCGTCGGACCGTGATCAAAAGGGCAAATCAGTGTTGCGGTACAACTAGAATTTGGAAAGTGTTGCTTATCTCCGCGAAAAGGAATAATTTTTGTACCAATACAAAGTTGAAAAAATAAATTGCATGGTCGAATTTCGAGCACCGGCAATACTAGTAAGTATTATTCCATTGAAGCAAATGAGCAAACGATATTTGTTGATAAATTAGTAAGCGTCGATTTGCTTTTTTTTTTTGTACTTTTTACACAGAGTGTACTTTGCTTGCTATAAAAGGCAACATCTAATCATTGGCTCTACTCAGTTCACTGTACATACACATCTTGATTGGCAGAATGAAGAACATTCTAGTATTTTGTGTCGTTTTGCTGCTAAGATTCGCGCTAACCAGCGCTACCTTTTTTCGGCAATGTATTATAACCGATACTGATTGCACAAGAAGCCAGCAGGTTTGCGGTCGTGGTCCTTTCGGCTGGTGTCGCACCTTCAACAATCCTTGTTTATTGCAATCGGAAAATTGTCGGCGTATATTTCTATGTAAGTTACCCTTGAAATTTTTAGAGTAATGTACATATGTGCATATGTACCTACATACATACATATGCCTTTTTGTTGTCCTTCAATATTGAAATGCACTTACAAACTTTTTTTTTGCCCCTTCTCAGCACCTTTTACACAAACTGAAGCAACGGCATGCAATGGTTTGGCTGTTAATACATTGGGTAGATGTGCAGGAGGTTCTCAAAGTGTAGTTGGATGAATGAAGAAATACACAAATACATACATACATTTAAAAGACATAATATTATGTTAAAACGAGTAAAGCAAAACGTTTTTATAAATAAAAGTATGTAATAAAATGCAAATATTGAGAAAATGGTTAAGTGTAAAATATAAAAAAATGTGCCGGAGTGGAAGTTAAACTTAACACAAGTGGGTAGTTATTAGGAATTTTGTTTGTTACATTGTTTGTACAAATGTACAAATATCTAAAAGATAGATTAAAAAGGACAAATTTATTAACAAAAAATAAATAAATAAAAGTTTTCGTACATAAAGAGAAAATAAAAACTTGTTGTGTTTTAAATCTACGCATGTGAAAACTTTTTTCTCTTGTAACTGCAAACTTTGATATTTCTTTTTTTATTTTAAGCGCGTTGGCTATCTGGAGACGCCATTACAAGCGCAAAACATAAGTATTAGAGAGAATACAGCAATAATATCATATTCAACTCTAAGAAAAAATCAAGGTTACTCATACGACATAGGGTACGACGGAAAGCAAAAACAATTTTCAAGTAGCATAAGTCTACGATTTGGGGAATAGCTCATTAATTTTTGCAGCTAAAATTCTGAAATTTTGTATTTAGAGCGTCTATTGTACATAAAGTGCTGTCAGCAAAAATCATCAGTATCGGATAACTATAACATAGAGACCTCATAGCATGATATTGGGGCTAAAGGAAAAAGAGTATGTGTATTTACTTATATTTAGGAAAATTTAGGAAATATTACACACAGCTATAGATAATAGAGATAATACGAGATTTTGAGCAATCAGCCTGCAAAACCGCAAACAAGGTTTTATCTCGAAAACGACTCATCCGATTTTAATTCTGATTTCACATTGGGATTAATTTGATTTTGGTTGAATTTGATGTGTATATTGCCTGTTTTTTTCTTGCGATTTGTGTCAATTTTTTTTCTTTCTTAAATCCGTCTTTGTCCATAAAAACCAAATTGCGGAACATCAAAATAAATTTTAGTCAAGGCAAATTCATTCATATGGTAATGGCAAGTGAACAGCTCACTTCTTTTGCTTCTCGTTTTTAACTCTCCGTGTACAGTAGAATACAGAAGAATGTCAAACAAAGAACTACTAGTAAACCCGGCCACGCGATGCTGTGGCTTTCAATTACACTGTGCGAAAATTTGAGGGTGAAAGACCACTTATTGCCACTTTTGAAAATTTTTTGATATACATACCTTCATAGTTACTGATTATTTTTATTTTCTGTGAACCTAGATTTTTTATACAAAGATTTTGACCGAGGAGCCCCTTAGTGAAGTTTTGTGCCGAATATTTTTCTAGACTATGGTAACCTTAAAGCGACCTTCAAAAGGCCATTTGGCGCGCTCCTCTTTTTCTTTCTAGTTCTCTTTCTCTTCCCCTTTCCCCTTTATTTGCGCTTTCTTTTCCCTATATCCATTTTATTTTCCGTATTCTTTCCTCTTTCGCTTCCTTTCCTTCGCCATAACCGTCCCTTTCATTTTCCTCTTCCCTTTCCTTTTATTACCCATCTTCAGTGCCAGGCCTTGCATCACACTTCAAATTTAAAAATGAGATAAACTGTAGCGCAAAAATGGATTTTTGAACAGGTGGCACCCCTTTTGTAAAAATTTTAATAAATTACTCATTTCGATGCCAAGCCCCATGGTATAAAAAATACAGGTATGTGCATTGTCATTTTGACGCTGTCTTTTTGATTAAAAAGCAGATTTTTGAAGTTTAATCTTATGTCAGTTTTGGAGTATAGCGATGCCAGACTTTTATTTTTTGAATGCGTAGATTTTTGTTTGAAAGTTTGGATATTTCAGGAATCGAAGGACAGAAAGAGAAAGGGCACTAGTGAGCAGATTTATGGAACTTCTGGTAGCTCCTCTTCGCTCACTCCACAAATCTTCATCCACTCTCCGCGAATAAAGAGTATCGTCGGAAATTGGAAAAATTTTATATCACGGTCTTTGCAGCCATATTTGGTATTATTGCACCCTGGAAATAAGCAACTCATATTGTTAAAATCTAGGGTACATATTTTTTGTAATTGGATTGGACATATGTACATACATACATATATAGACTGAAATGCTCACTTGGTATGGTGGTGTACATACATATCGTCGTTTAAAGTGAAAAACCGCGTGACATTTTTGCCTAAAATGAGATTTCATCAAAAATACATTCCTGGCGTCCGTCCCCATCCATTCATGCAACAATTTTGAGATTCACACAACGCAATTCCAAATAATGACACAGTTTCAAAACCGCTTTTTTTAAGGAAATTTTTCTAACCAATACCGCGAATAATAGCCGTGTTTCACATACGGTGATCCTAACCCAGATAAAAATTTTTGCACGTAAATGCAACAACAAAGATTTCAACTCGATTAAACCAGATAAATTGCTGGTTCAATTTTTGATCCGCCCTGCTCGATTTGTTTTTTCCGTGCTGATTTGGCAGCACAGTGCTTTTTTGATTTGGCAGAACTGAAAAGTGACATTTGTGTATGTATACATATATATAGATATACCCTGCAGTAAATTTGTTTCACTGCTAAATGATCATTGATGATTCTTTGTTGAATATTCATCACTATCGTTTTGCGTTGGTGCAAGCGAGCAAGCTATATTGAAAAAACCAAACGAAATACCATCTAGGCGGTTAAAAACCAACGAGCCAGCTTGTATTTCGGTAGGTTTTTTGACATTCGGCAGCTTTTCTGACAAAGTTTTCAATTTGACAACTATAAAACAAATTATATTTAAAATAAAAAATATATGGAAATACAAATTTCAAATTTGCCTCTTGTAAGCTTCTGCTTTGGCCGTAAGGGGAAAGAACAAGTGCGGAAGAAAAGTTATACTGCACACTGGCTTCTCCTTATAACATGGAATACATAGCTATCCCGCCATTTGAGTTTCATAATTTATTTCAGTAATTTAAATTCAAATTTCCAAAAAGATAATTTTTGAAATCGTTATTTTCATTTAGTTTGAAGTTTAAAGTCAATAAAATTGTTTTTGAGGGAGTATTTGTCTCTTTTCAATGTACAGAAGAATTGTTTTTGCGCTATTATAACTCTGACGAATTTTATGGCCGAGCTTCTCTCCCAATTCGAGGTGTGCTCCTTTTGTTTTTCCTACCATTGGACAGTTTTATGCCGGCTCCGAACGGAGTCATATAGGCATGAGGAAAGCAAACCATTTATTTGAAAAAATTCAGCAGCCTTTATATGAAAGTATTCACTGATGCCTCCTCATGATAAATTTCATCAGTGATTCATAAAGGATTCATTTCAGATTTTTGCTGCTGGGTATATGTTGTATATGTTTCTTCTTCTTTTTAGTTTTTTTCAAGTGCAGCCAATTTTCATTATGAGCCGGATTGTTTCAGTAAAAATTTATCTTAACCCAGACCCAGATGTAATAACTGAAATGCCCCTAATAGGTGTTATTGCTTTATAACTGTACTGTAATGTACTAAAGTTGATTATACTTTCATAAACACGAAATGGATTATAACTTTGCTTTATTGAAGAAAAGTTTTTATGTACGCCTGCAAAACCGCCTATACGTCACTATTGAACAAAATAAAAGACGCAAAACCGCTTATAAATACATAAGTAAGCCAATAACTGCACATTTAACTGTTTTTCGCCAAAATGATATTTGGATTAAGAATATAATCCAAAAATTTACCTTGGTTTGGATGTGGGTTTGCAAAATTCCGAACCGTTTTGAATTAAAACAGTTTTTACTGTCTCTCAATCTCCAAAACCTCCCCAAACTCTATACCAGAGTGATCACAAAGCCTAAATTAAAAGTGATCGTAACTACTAAACTAAATTAAAAACTCACCGAGAATACCGAAAAGGGGCTACTTTGTAGTACGGCCAAACTGATATTCCGTGAAGTAAAAATCCGAAATGAATCTTTTATGAATCACTGATGAAATTCATCTATGACTGAGGAGGCATCAGTGAGTACTTTCAAATAAAGTCTGCTGAATTTTTCATATAAATGGTTTGCTTTTTTCAAAAAGAAAAAAATAATAATAATAATAATAAAAATTGTACTCAGAAGAATCATCAATGATTAAGCTGATTCCACATAGAACTTTGTGTTGCGCTACGTGATACTTTCTGCGTGACAGCTGGGATAAAATACATGTATCTATATGAGGTTTCTCACATAACAAAAAGTAACGCAACGCCGAAGTTACGTAAAGCACAAAGTTGCCCAAATCTCAACTTTTGGGGGCGTTGAAATTTTTTTTTTAGGTTCACTTTAATTTAAATGTAAATAAACAAATTTAAATTTCACACAATTGAAAAATAATTTAATAGATTTTTAATTTTTTATTTACTTTTTTGTAAATAAAACGGAAAATGAAAGATTTTTCAGAAAATAAATATTTTTTTGAGTGATGTTGCAGCGTTCATTGTGGCATAGTTTTCCAGTTTTGCGTTGTTTGACATAGAAAGCGGCGTAACGCAAAGCGGAAAAAGTTTTATGTGGAATCAGCTTTATTCAGCAGTGAAACAAATTTACTGCAGGATGTGTAATTTTTTCAAATTGAAAAAATTTCTTTCAATTCAAATTGAAAAAGTTCGTTACTATGAATACCATGGTTACAATTTATTTTTAAAACAACGCAGTGAAAAATGCCATTAATGGAGGATTTTTATCATTGAGTATGGCAGCACGAAATGTCATAATCTGCTTAATTGTCAGGTGGTTAATATGGCGACGAAAGCTTGACGTTTGTTTTACCTGGTATACTTATACCATGGCCAAGCCCTTTCATATGACACCTCAAATTTAAAACTCAAACAACTACAACGTAAAACAGAATTGTTGGGGTAAGTGGAAAAAAAAAAAAAAAAATTTCGTGCTAAGCACTAAAAACTCTTTCAAGTAAAACAGAATTTTTGAACAGGTGGCAACCCCTTTTGTACAAATTATAATAAATTGCTTATTTTCAAGCAAAGCCATTTCATGTGACACCTCAAATTTAAAAATCAAACAAACTATAGTGTAAAACTGAATTTTTAACAGGTGGCAACCCTTTTTGTAAAAATTTTAATAAATTACTCATTTTCAGCTCAAGCCCTTTAATATGGTACCTGAAATTTAAAAATCAATCAAACTATACAGGAGAATTACATTTTTAAACAGGTGGCAACCCTTTTCAGAAATATTAAACCTTCCTGCACATCTACAGATCAAGCCCTTTCATTTGACACCACATTTTCGAAAATCAGTATAACGGCGTAAAAGTTATGGTGTTTACAAAAAATCGCTTAGCGTAATACATATATATAAAGATTTGACTTTGAGTTTGACATTCTGATGGACAAAAACTTAAAGCGAATCGAGGCGAATATTGCCGAATTCGCCCTGCCATTACCATAATGAATTTGCCTTGATTTTAGATAAGGAGTCGTTGAAGAGTATACTCAGAGAAATGCGACGGGTGCGAATTTCGAAGGCACGATATATACAGGTTAGTAGATCGCCCCGGCCTAATATAAACATATCTACAATATTATTATGTCAAGCGCTATTAAATCAAACGACGTCAATGGTAGCAAATTATGTACATACTTCAGTTAAAATCTGCTGCTGCGGCTTACAAGGAAACTTTAAAACTAGTAAAGAACTTTAGTAAATTGTTGTGTAGATTTTTATAGAAAGATTCCAATTCTTAAGTGTACGAGTATTTAAGCTTTTGCTCAACAAAAAAATTCCACATTTTGTGTAAGCTTAATATTAGCTGAAAGCTATTAACAGCGAAAGACATAAAGTGACAATATATATATATATCGAGCCCTAACCGCCATAAAAGTGTATCCAACAAAATTATCGAATTCAGCTTTTTTATGGAAATCAACAATTTACTATCACATGCATCAACTCCCAAAATGTCATGGCTGTGAAATGTGCAGTTTCGAAGTTAGCGACTAAATAAGTTTCAAGGCTGCATACAAACTGTATGCAAAACAAATTAAAAAAACTGTGTCCAGTAAAATTTACTTTTCGTTGGATACACTTTTATGAGGATTAGGGCTCGATATATAAGGTACTTTAGTGTTTGCTACTACTGTTTTGGATTTTTATGTAAATAAACTATGTTAACGTTATTCAATTTCTCATTAATCTTTGGGATAATAGGTTATTTGCGGCATATCAACTGGAAATTTTAATGGGGTTTATTTTTAAATCCAAAATAGTATACAATTTATTCCAATTTTCGGATAGATTTAATACCATTTAAAATATTTTTATTACCAAAAATATTATAAAACTAATCAAAATTTGGTTTTGATTTAATTCCATAAAAGTATAGAATTTATTCCAATTTTGGATTGATCTTATACCATTTCAACTATTTTTAATACCAGAAATATTCTAAAAATAATGAAAATTTGGTTTTGATTTAATTCCAAGAAAGTATTAATTTGACACCAAGAATAATTTCTGTCCCTCAATATTCTCTTCTTTTTTTTAAACCAGAATGGTTTTAATTTTATGCTTTTTGGCATTGTTATATATAAATACCAAAATGGTATTAAAATTAAACTAAAATTTTTACTGTGTGTATATGAAACTTATAACATTGAAGTTGAGTAATATAAAAAAGGCGTCTCATATTTTTCTCAAATAAGCTTTCTGCGCAAATTTTTGCTAGGATGAGGATCGATCTCAAGTATATCATAGTACTTCTGCTATATTCGGCGATAGCCGCTACAGCTTTTGGTAAATTTTGTCCAAAAATTAAAGATTGTAAAAAAAAAATCATCTTTTTGCGCACGCAATCGTCTGAATCGGTGTCGCACATTTCCAAATCACTGTTCTATGGAAAAGAGTAATTTCCGCAAATTGGGGTTGTTTAGTAAGTTTGTACCAAAATGATTGCAAATACTGATTATTATGTCAGTCGTTTTACAATTAGAGTTTATTAAATAGTTTTTTTTTTTTATTTCATTTTAGAATATAACTACTCCAACTGCAACCATCAACTTCGAGGTATTGGTCTCCACTACAAAAGATATATTATCCAACTAAAACGAGTATACCTATTTATGGCCTGTTGAACTTTAAGGTTACGATTTTTAAATTAAAAATAAGAAACACTAAATATTTTGTTTAAAATTTTTGGGTTTCATTTAATTTTCATTTGAATGAATGAATATGAAATGGTATTTCAACATTGATAAAAAATATTATCTAATTGTAATTACTAAACTGCGGATCTTTATGCAAAAAATTTAAAATGATTTATTAAGAGTTATATTGATTCAAAACTATTAGGTGATTCACAAAGTGTCATAAAGTCATATGTCATATTAAAATATTGTACGGAAATAGTTATAAAAGACTTTTCCGAAGCCCTGTGAAGAAGTAAACAAAAACAGATGATCAAATACGACGACCCAAAAACATATCGTGCAGAGTTGTATTTATTTAGTACACATATAGCATAGAATGCAACCACAAAATATTATGACTTATGACGATATGACGCAATATGACAGGTTGTGAATCCCCTATATATATTCACATTCCAAAGCGAATTTTCTTGCTCCGTTTTGGATATGCAAAATATATGCAACTTATATGCAGGCTATATGCAAGTTATATGCAAATTAAAAGTACACCTTTTTTTACATCAGATATGGAATTTTAAGTGATATACACAATAAGTAAAGTATAGTTGAATGCAAAAATCATATGTTTTATGCTATTTCTTTTGTTCTATGCAAATATAAAACCCATTAACACCCAAAAACAAACTGCAAATGGGAGCTAATTTTTATTATAATAATTTTTAATGTAAAGAGGTAATTTTAGTTGTAGTTAAGACCCACAATATACTACAAGTGTTTTCTCCACATTTTCAATGGACACATTGTGACGCTTATCGGTTAAGATCCGTTTATATGCTGAAAATGAACGCTCAACATCACAAGATGTAACCGGATCATACTTAAATTCGCTCCAAAATTGACTGGGAATCTGTATTCCAGTTTCTAATATTTTGTTGTCACCTGAAAGTATTTTGGCTACTCCTAATATGACTTCAAAAGCAGGTTCTTTTTTGAAATAGCTTCAATTTTGACCAAAACTATTTGCCCACATGATCCTGACGTAGCGTCAAGTCCTTCAAAAGCTTCTGTTATTAGGGCCATTGAAGCCATTAGGGGAACTCCGCGAGACTCTAACTTGCGGATTAAAACTGCTAAAGCTCAATTATTAAGCAAATATGCAAGTTATATGCAAATATGCAAGTTATATGCAATATGCAAGTTATATGCAATATGCAAAATATGCAGAAATAAATATGAAAATTTAGAATATTTTGTTAATAACTTTCATTTTTCTCTTTGGAACCATATCGCTATCTCTTTTCCTTAAAAATATGCAATTGCATAAAGATCCGCAGTCTAATAATTACATATCGCTAGCTTAGAGTGCAAACTGTGTAAGTCCACTTTTATGAAAAAGTGTATTTTATGTTATAATCAAATACGCACCACGCTAAACAAGTCTGTGATACTTGTCATATTTCTACTCGTTGTTATTCAGTGATACGCAAATTGTGTAAGTGCAAAATTCGTAGAAAATTGTGTAAGTCCAAATTATTTACATGAACAGACATTTTTTTTTTTCATTTCGAAATTTTTTTATTTTTTGTTTTTTGCCTTTCCTAAAAAGTTTGAAAAAAAGGACTTACACAATTTGCACTCTGAGCTAGTGATATCTGAAGTAAAGGAAGGAATCATGAACAGAGTCCATAGAACCATACCTGTCTGTATGTTTACTAATCTCAGCATTAAACGTTTTGTTGTCGCCAAATAACTAAATTGCAAATCATTAAAATTATCGCTTGGGTAAGTTAGTGGTTTCGAATATCGTTTCGACATAAGCTACTGTTCCATATGAACACAGATATATAAGATGTATCTTAATATTATAGGCTTTACTGTAAGAAATCGCATATAAAATGTTTGCATACTTTCAGGCTGTACAATTATTCAGTAAAATTGTAAAGCATGAGCGCAATGGACCAAAAGGCTTGATAAAAATATTATAAAAAGCTTACAAATACCAGCGTTAAGCTTGAGAAATACTTGAGTAAACTATTAAAATAGACTATCCGAACAATTGTAGAAAAATCAAAACGGCACAGTTTTAATAAGGTTACAAATGTAATTGTAGAAAAATATTACTTGCGAAAGCTTGTTATAAGCTTATAAATACATTGTTTTGTATTATTGTTAAAAAAACGATATCATCGTCAAAACTCGAAAGCAGCTTATTTTTATTAATTTTAATTTTTTCTCTAAAATTTTTCGGTGATACGAAAAAAAACATGGAAGTGTCAATTTGTAATACCAATTTTTTTGAGGCTACGGCAACACTGATTGTAAAACCAAAATTTATAAAAATTTTTACAGCAAGCTTAAAAAGATGTTAATATTAATAGTTTTTCAAGCTTTCATTCAAGTGTAAATTAAGCTTATTGCAATATTGTTTTCAAGTTTTTTTAACTTAAGGAGGATTGAACAAGTCTTATATAAAGTAAGTGTTTCTCAATTATTATTGAAAAGAGTTTGCGAAGTGTGAGCTTTATAAAGCATTCTTGAAAAAATATTATTTATAACAAGCATTTTACAAGCATGCTTGTGAATCAGCTTTCAATTAAGCTTATAAAAAGTGCCTTTGCATAAAGCTTATAGTGGACAATTCTTACACTTAAGCTTGTTCTCGCAGAAACACCGAAAGAGGGAGTGACGTCACGGCACGTCTTCAACTAAGGAGATAATAAGGCAAAAATAAAAACAAAAACCACCCTACTATGCTTATAGTCATCAAAAGGAAAATGTTTGTAGAGCTTCCATTTAGATTACCATGGCAACTAACGTGTCATTGGCACACAACAAACTCACCGGTAACTAACTCTGTTGTTGCCACATTTCATTTTTTATACTCAGCTGTACTAGTACACAGAGTATTATAATTTTGATTTCATAACGGTGGATTGTAACATAATGAAATAATCGAGATAGATATGGACTTATATATATCAAAATGATCAGGGTGAAAAGAGAAATCGATTGAGCCATGTCCGTCCGTCCGTCCGTCCGTCCGTCCGTCCGTCCGTCCGTCCGTCCGTCCGTCCGTCCGTCCGTACGCAGGATAACTCGCGTAAAAATTGAGATATTTTGATGAAATTTGAAATGCAAGTTGGTATCGAGACTGGGACGGTTGGTATTGAAAATGGGCGAAATCGGACCATGACCACGCCCACTTTTCCTATATAGAAAAAATCGGAAATTTGGTATCTCAGCCACTAATATAGCTAGAGTGATAAAATTTTACCCACGTATTGAGCTCAGGCCCTTATGAAGAAATTTGTTGAAGTTTTGGAAAATGGGCGGTGCCACGCCCACTTATTAAGGGTCAAACATTGAAAGTTTTATATGTCATAACTCAGAAACCGTTGAAGATATATCGATGAAATTTGGTATGCGTAATTTGCTTACCTAGACAAATGTTTTGGCGAAAAATTATCAAAATCGGTTGACGGCCACGCCCACTTTTATATATGGGAACTATAAAGGGGCCTAATAAAAACATTTTAAGCGATATCTCTGTCAAATATAAAGATCTATCACTGAAATTTTGTGGCAGGAGACCAACTAGGGAAATAAAACAAAAATTATAAAAATTTTGGAAAATGGGCGGTGCCACGCCCACTTATTAAGGGGCAAATATTGAAAGTTTTATAAGCCATAACTCAGAAACCGTTAAAGATATATCGATGAAATTTGGTACGCGTGATATATTTACTTAGCCAAATGTGTGGACGAAAGATTACCAAAATCGGTTGACGACCACGCCCACTTTTATATATGGGTATTATAAAGTGACCTAATAAAAACATTTTAAGCGATATCTCTGTCAAATATAAAGATCTATCACTGAAATTTTGTGACATGAGTTCTACAATAGACCGGAAACAAAAAATAAAAAAGTTTGGAAAATGGGCGTGGCACCGCCTCTTTTTATACAAAGGAATCTACGTGCCTATTACTCGACAAATAACTGAGATATTATGACGAAACTTGGTTTATACACTTTTATAACATGTGTTAGTTGGCCGCTGTGGTGCAGTGGGTAGAGTGCTCGCCTGCTATGCCAGAGGTCTCGGGTTCAAACCACGGTCCGAGCCAAACAAATTTTTCTAATTAGTAAAAATCCAATTATTGGGTTTTTTAAGAGCAGCGGTCACCTCTCGGCAGTGGGCGGCATACCCTCCGAGAGTATTTCTGCCATGAAAAAGCTTCTCACAAAAAATGCATTCGCCGTTCGGAGCCGGCATAAAACTGTAGGTCCACCCAATTAGTAGGAAAAAACAAAAAGGAGCACACCTCGAATTGGGAGAGAAGCTCGGGTAACTAAAAGTCATAGAGGGATGCAATTTTGCACTAACAATAATATTTATATGCTTATTTGGATGATTGATACAAATTTTGAAAATGGGCGTGGCTGCGCCCTGTTTATGCAGCACTCGTGTCATATAAAATACACCCTATATCGAACAAACGCAAACAAACAATGAAAGCATACAGCTGAGTATCTAATGTTCGATTCTACTCGAACTTAGGCTTCCTTACTTGTTTCTTATTTCTTTTAGTTTGGCGATACTTCACTTGCGCGCATGAAAACTGCATTGACAGTTAAACAACGTGGTTTATTTGTTTGTTTTTTGAAGCAAGTAAAACCAACCTATAATTTGCATACAATATTTTCTCGCGCTTTTCGCGCAGGTGAAGGTGGTTAATTAAATCGAAATCATTTTAGCAAATTTCGCTTGATTTGTCTAAGCAAAAACAAACAAAAGTTGTGAGATGGTGAAATATGAAGTCAAATAAATAACAATGCCAAAGAAATAATCAATAAAAAGTGTGCGAGCGGCCATTTAAAAATGTTGGGTGTACGTTTGTTATTAAGAAAAGCTGAAAAAAAAGTTTTGTGAAAACGTTCAATGTGAAAAATCAATCAGAAAATAGTATTTAATTAGTTTATTTCTAAGTGTGGGGCTTATTAAAAAACAAACAAAAACAGGTAAGTTCTTATAAATGCTCTAATAAAAAATATTCCCGAACAATCTGAGTTGAAATTCTTAAACTAGTCGTTGTTACCCAAATGGAAATTCAGTCACGTGCGCGATGTCACGTTACAAACATTTTCCCATGCTTACAAAAATCAAATGAGTGCAAATATTTTCATGCTAAAACTTAAAATGCAGTGCTACATAGACTATTATACTTTACTGAGTAAAATTTACTCTAAAATCAAATTATTTAAAATATTAAAAAACAATTCGCTGAGTTTTAAACTCAGAAACTATATAGTTGAACTTTTTTTGTTTTTTTTTTTCACGTTCGCCATCGCCCTTTTATTACTTGTTGTAATATTGTTTTCAAGCTTTTTTAATATAAGGAGTATTGAGAAAGGCTTATATAAAGTAAGTGTTCCTCAGTTATTACAATCATTCTTGTGTGTTAGGTTATCATCTGACTATAAATGTCACAGATATGGAAAAAGTTGAATTGGGCTACATCTAGGGTGCTCCAAAAAATTATATTTCTCGGAAATTTCTACCAAAAATACCGCGAACTTCTTCCCAAAAAAAAACTCTGAAGCAGTTTTATGCAGATCCCTCATGCTTGTCCCACAAAATGTAAAATATTTAAATGTATCGTGAAACAGCGAAAAAAACTGTAAATAAATTCTTTTCTTCTATTCTACTCGTATTAACTTCACTTATGTATTTCATTTATTTTTCTCAACTTTTCCATTGACATGTGACAGGTGTTACCGTCAAGGAAAGTGCAAATAAAATGCACGTACATATATGTAAAAAAAAAACGAAATCGATATCAGAAACTGTAGCATACCCACCAAAAAACTCGATGACCGTGGAATTAATAGGGTAATCCAGAAAAACCTTGGCAATCGCTTCCACATTCGTTGACATAATGCCTGACATTAACATGGGCTTGTCATTGGAGGGAAGGACTTACCCATTGCATTACCGCCGAACGAATAAATCACGCAATACCGCAAGGATTCTAGTGAATCAAATAAAGAATACCTTACAGGGAAGCAGAGAAAGAAGGCGTAAAATGTAAGGCATGATGGAAATTTCCACTGGTATTTATTCCAGTTCATTTTTCGCGATCCATTCTCTTTTGCATTACGTGGAATGGGTAATGGAAGCTCATTCCACTCTGCATTACTGGCAATGCGTGAAAGAAGTGATGAACTCGCCAGATGTTCCATAGCAAGGCCTTCTATCATGCCTGACAGGTAATAGCGATGACCAGATTTTTGCTGGGTAGTAGCTTACAATTACATACAAACAGACATATGTACACACATGCATGAGTATGCAGATATAGTAGAATAAAGAGAAAATCAAATAAATCAGAAAAGTTAAAAAGGTCAATAACAACAACAATCACAGCAATGTACACTGGCAAAGGTAACGAATGGCATCTTGCAAATAATGTAAATGTCAAACGCACCGCAGCAGCTGCGAGTATTGGAAATCTAATCTAAATGCATTTCTATTATATCTCACCGAATATGTAGAGTGAATCTGACACAAAAACTCGAGCATTTACCCAGCAACATTTTGTGCTTCCTAAGGCTGTAGTCTTTGTGCTTTACTTTTGTAATGCATGACTTTTCTGTAAATGGTAATGCTCAAGGTCGTCGGATGCAATGCTTGATTACATTGGCATTGGTTATATAATCGATGTAAGGAGAAGCGCTTGCCAAAAATTTTGCTGGGTATACCTAAAATGTTCGTGGTGTATAGATTTTAAAAAGTAATGAAGATGATGCTTAAGGAAATATTAATTTTCCAAACCTTCTCGAATTCTTAATAATAATAATAATACAATGGCGCTATTATAACTCTGACGAGTTTTATGGCCGAGCTTCTCTCCCAATTTGAAGTGTGCTCCTTTTTGTTTTTCCTACTAATTGGGTGGACCTACAGTTTTATGCCGGCTCCGAACGGCGAATGAATTTTTTGTGAGAAGCTTTTTCATGGCAGAAATACTCTCGGAGGGTATGCCGTCCACTGCCGAGAGGTGACCGCTGCTCTTAAAAACCCAATAATTGGATTTTTACTAATTAGAAAATTTTTTTTTGGTGTTTTGCTCGGACCGTGATTTGAACCCGAGACCTCTGGCATAGCAGGCGAGCACTGTACCCACTGCACCACAGTGGCGATTCGCTTTAAGTTTTTGTCCATCAGAATGTCAAACTCAAAGTAAAATTTTTCCTTGTTTGACATTCTTCTGTATTCTTCTGTACACGGTGAATTAAAAACGAGAAGAAGAAGAAGTCAGCTGTTCACTTACCATTACCATATGAATGAATTTGCCTTGACCTCTCCTTGGCAATATTTTCTATTGTGAATAGTACATGACAAAGAATAATATCTCTTGAATTTTGTTGCATGTGATTACCTACCCGTAGTCCATTTCAGTGAGCGAATTGTAATTATTTTTGTGTTAGAATCATTAGTTTATGTCAAGAATAAAAATAGGTAAAAAAAACTTTTTAAGTTAAACGGTTTTATGTTATACATACATTGCAATGTTTAAGATAAATGTACTAAAAACCAAAAAATAATAAAATAGATACAGTCGTGGGAATTATAAACATTTGCATAGACTAGACTAAAATAAAACCGTGGGGCACGTCAATTGTCTACAATCGTTGATTAAAATGTTTGTTTTGTAATGTTACACTATAATTAGGCAGTTGTTCAACCGACAACGATGGACGTGTGATAAGTAGGGCTAGAATGTGGAAAAAAGCTAGCAAGCTCGATTATAAGCGAGTTTTAGGGTTTCATAGTGGTGAGCGAGTAGTACTTTTATCATATGTTTTGTCGATTAAAGACAAACTACGAGCAGTGAAACGATTCCTCGTGTGAATGTCCAACGATAAACTAGTTGAAACATCTCTTTTATTAACATGGAGTGTATAACTATTGGAATTTCCATGAGCAAGCAAATAGTAAGTATTTTCCTCACCGTCTGCGGGCCAACTGCCTAACGACGAATTAAACGATTCTTCTATCGCACATTAAGTCGATAATTTGTAGACAATTGACGTGCCCCCCGGTTTTATTTTAGTCTAGTCTATGCAAATGTTTATAATTCCCACGACTGTATCTATTTTATTATTTTTTGGTTTTTAGTACATTTATCTTAAACATTGCAATGTATGTATAACATAAAACCGTTTAACTTAAAAAGTTTTTTTACCTATTTTTATTTTCTAGTTTTTAGTTTTTATTTCGCATTCTGTTTAATTCATTTAGTGCTTCATTATTGCAAGGTTTCTTGCCCGTTAGTTTATTGCAGTCCAACGCCTCTATAGCGACCCACGCGCCACCTATCGGAAGTTTTTTTTAGGAAAATATTTCCTTTCAAGGTAGTAATACATGTTCCGAATTTCAGCCAAATCGGACCATAAATGCGATTTTTGTAAATATAGCGACCCACGCGCCACCTAGCGGAATTTTTTTTTTAAGAAAATATTTCTTTTCAAGGTAGTAATACATGTTCCGAATTTCAGCCAAATCGGACCATAAATGCGATTTTTGTAAATATAGCGACCCACGCGCCACCTAGCGGAATTTTTTTTTTAAGAAAATATTTCTTTTCAAGGTAGTAATACATGTTCCGAATTTCAGCCAAATCGGACCATAAATGCGATTTTTGTAAATATAGCGACCCACGCGCCACCTAGCGGAATTTTTTTTTTAAGAAAATATTTCTTTTCAAGGTAGTAATACATGTTCCGAATTTCAGCCAAATAGGACCATAAATGCGATTTTTGTAAATATAGCGACCCACGCGCCACCTATCGGAATTTTTTTTTCATAATATTGCGTTGTCATCGGGGTTATACATGCGTGCAAAATTTCAGATTAATCGGTTGACAGGAAGAGGGTGAAATTTGAATTACTAAATTTGACCCAAGAATAAAGAATAAATAATAAATAATAAAACAAACGGGGTGAGCTAAATAAAACCGTTTAAAAATAAAAATTGCTATGCGCAAGAACAATAGAGTTAAACGCAATAGGAGATATTACAATTTGTAGATACAAGTCAGTGCGAGACAATGCATGATATTTGTAAAAGAGAATGAGAGAGAAAACAAAAAACTCAATGAAAATTACTACGTGCCGTCTGAAATGTCACATAGTAATTTCGTGCAGAATAAAAGAATTTTCTTGAACTTCTACGACTTGCAAAAGCAAAAAATAGTCGTACCTACTCCTTAGGTGAGTGAATTCGTACATGAGTACATATGTATATGTGTACACAGATATGTCTTTGAATTTGTTGCTGATGTTAAAGACCTTAGCCTAGATTACATTTTTATACATTCGCTTCTATGCAAACATACATATGTACATACAAACGAGTTGTACATATAATTTTGTACATGTTGCATGCAACACGTTTGCGAAGCAATAACAAACGAAGTAACTAAAGAAACACGCACAAAACCAGATGAGACAAATCTAAGCCCGCCTTGTAGAAAAGAATGCCGGTATTATGCAATACGAGCATGTTATGGCACGATTTAGTGTGGTGGTAAAAATAAATGCAAAACAAAGCAAGGGTGAGTCATCATTCTAACACAACACAGGTGATGCACCTGTAATGCAATCCAACAAACAAACAAACAAAAACAAAAAACAAGTAGAGGGAATAAGTAGTAGCAGAGGCGGGCGCTTCATACAAGCCGAGAAGCCCGGCTTGCGTACATATTTTCGTTCATTTCATTTTACGAATTTCTTTAAAATCTGGTTATTTTACGTTTTAAATGTGTTTACTCTTTAAGTTCTCAATAATATAGCCCCCACTGTAACATACGGTGCCTAAAAGTATTCTAAGAAAATAGCGCAAATACACCACCAATCCACCTCACCAATCCACCTCACCAAAGAACGTAAATAGATTTACGTTCTTTGACCTCACAATGTGTATTTTGTTTGCACAGCCAATCATAGCACAGTTAGCATGCCTTAACGTTTCCACACATTGGCTTTTACCTGGCTTTCAAAACAGAATAACATAGCTTGTTTCCTCGCTTCCTCTAAGGAGAAATCAATTGCTTATTTTCAGACTTAAATTGAAAAAAAACTAGCAAAGCACTTTTTTTATTTTTCACATTAAATTTGTATGCGAATGTGAAGCTGGCTTCGGCATTCAGTATTCACAGCCATATGCATATTTGATTTGATTTTCGTTTGCATGTACATACATACTTATGCACGTAATTTCTTACATGTGCATGTACATGTGCACGTAATTTCTTACATGTGCATGTATCAAATACCAGATTATAAAAGCGTTGATTGTGATATTTGGCGACTATTGGCAAAATATCAAGATAATTTTAAAAAGCGACGGAAATCAAAATCAAATAAAATTTCACGACTTTTGGTAATTGGACCTCAGTTTTTCAAACACTAAAGCACCAATTTTTTTAGATATTAGATAATAAGCAAAGTGTAGCAAGTGGCTACTACTAAAATTTCCGTCGGTATAAGGAAACTAAAAATACCTCTGCGCTTTCGTGTGAGATTTCCCTATAAGTTTGGCGTCATCAATCAATTCAATTGAGTTCTTCCCAATTTATTCTAATAATTTCTCCTCTGCTTTTGTAGATAATTCTGATGGTAAAAAACTTGAATTTACTTTCGACTTAGCCAGGCTTGTTGATATGCTGACTTAAAGTAGCTACAGCTAAAATACCAAAAGTCAAAAACATATGTACCTACATAGGTATCTTCATAATATTCATTGTATATAAAAACTTAAAACTTCTTTATCATCCTCATTTTCTCGATTTAATGCAATACATTCAGTTTCATATGTTATGAATATAAACAACAGACCAAATATGCAAACCGAATATAATCAAAGTAGAGCTCTAGATACCCGGGTATCGAGCAATTCGAACAGATCGTGTTTGTTTGAAGCCCGTTGTTCAAATTCCCGTACCAACATTCGAGCTTATACTCAGAGGAAAGGAATCAAAAATTAAATTTTTATTTTTATAGTGCACGTTTTAAACTGTCATTTTTATTTAAAAATAAAATTTTTTAAATTAAATGTGTTTAGGATTTAAAAATAAAAATTTTTAAATTAAAAATTAAAATTAATGGAATAAAAGCGAAAGTTTTTGGTTCAAAATCTCATAGTGCTTAAAATAAAAATAAAGATTTTTAAATTTAAAAATGTATTGTATTTACATTATTTTTAAACACGTTTTTATATCTATCAAGAAAAAATATCTTAAGTTTAAAAATATTTATTTTTATTTTAAGCGCTATGAGATTTTGAACCAAAAACTTTCGTTTTTATTCCATTAATTTTCATTTTTAATTTAAACATGTTTCTTTTTAAACCCTAAATATATTTTAATCTCAAAAATTCAATTTGTAATTTAAAAATTTTTCATTTTTAAAATAAATTTTATTTTTAATTCCTTTTCTCTGATTGTACAAACAAAAAAATGTGTATCAGGAAAACAAAGATAAAAAAATACATATGAAGACAACAAAAAAAAAATAAACGAGAAAACACAAACTTCAAATACCCGAATTGTTCGAATGCCCGTACAAACATACGGGTAATAAGCAAACAAAGGAGTGTTCGAGAATTTGAAAAGCATTTATTCGTGCTACTCGAAAATGTTAAAAAAAGCGAGAGCTCTAATTCAAATTCAATAACGGAACGCAATCAGATTTCTAGATAATACAGCAAAGAAAATTACATAAATGACCAATGGTTATGCTTCACACATAGGCTTGCCCAGACAATTTATGCTGGGTCCGCCACTGAGTAGTAGGGAAATGAAGTAGGTAGATAATACATAAGCAATAAAAAGGAACCCTTGATTATGGCGCAACAAATTGCCTGACTGATGGTAATGTTAAAGAATGATGGTGAGTGATGAAAGAAGCGCTCATTTGAAATGAGCGCGCTTCTGCAGTTTTAATACGTAAATGTGCACAACCAAAAAAGAAAAAAATAAAAAAGTAAATAAAAAATAATAAGTTCCTATGTGTATGTGTACAACTTCAAGAGAAACAGTTTTATCTTTGACAGCAATGAATAAAACTAGATACCAGCGACCCACCACTTGATTATAGAAAGAGGTAGACATGCCCAGCAAACATTCTCGGAGCCATCATAATTTTGGAGTCCCATATGAGTCCGAAATACATCTATGTATGTGTGAAATATGACCCACTAGGCCCATTTGTAAGGTGGTGCGAGTTTTATTCATTCCAGGATACTTGCTTTTATTAGGTATACCGCAGATACTCTTAAAGTATGTTGAACAACGCGTACAAATTGAGCACAGATCATTTCTTCACTGACTAAAGTAGCAGTTAAGAAGAGTAAATCGAAACAAAAAAATTTACACGAATGAAGTACATAACAAAGTTAGATGGTAGGCAGCTGTATATTTAGCACTACAATACTGCTACAATTCATGCTAAATACCTAACAAGATTATAATAACGACCATATGAAAAAAGGATGCGGTTTGGAATGAAGGCCCAAAGCTTTCGCTTCATTGCTTTTTTTTACTATAAAAAGTCATTCATGGAAGTTGTTATCTCCCCTAAAGGATATGTAAGGAGGAAAGTATTGATGATTGTAGTACCTTTGGGCCTACTGGCCCATATGCATGGCTCCTAAATATATGATAAAAGTTATGGGCACGTTTTACCCACATTTGAAAGAAAATTGTATTCAATACAATGAAAATATATCTTTAGCGCTGAGCTATTCCCATTTTTCCATAATCTGAGTAATTCCTTCTTTCTTTTATTGTAATGAGAGAAGAGTAGAACAGTCCGAGGTAAGCTACATATTTTTACTTGAGAACCGATTGGAGAGAGTATGAAGAGAAATGGGTCAGGGGGCGGAAAATGCAAAAAAAAAATAACTTTTTGGGTTTACTAGTCATAAAAGAGAGTGGCAGCTATGCTGCAGTGGGTAGAGTGCTCGCCTGCTATACCAGATGTCTTAGTCCGGACGACCACCAAAACAATTTTCTAATTAATACAAAACCCAATTATTCGGCTTTTTAAATAGCGATCACCACTCGGCAGTGGGCGACATACCCTCCGAATGTAGTATTTCTCCCATAAAAAAAGCTTCTCACAAAAAAATGCATTCGCCGTTAGGAGCCGGCATAAAAATTTAGGTCCACCCAATTAAGAGGAAAACCAAAAGTAAAGGAGCATGCCTCGAGTTGTGAGAGAAGCTCGGCCAAAAAACTCGTCCGAGTTATAAAACCCGCCAGTGTATTATAATTAGTCATAAAAGAAGGAAAAAGAGTCATATATAATGTATAGTGAAACGAATTTCCGTCTTCCCTTTTCAAATTTGATTTGGTTATAAACCGGTTTCGGCTATGTACCATCTTCAGTATCTTATTTCGTTCTTCGAAACTAAACTATGTAGGAACCTAAAAAACAGCAGCATTAATATCTCGAAATCAGATAAACAATCCGTTCTTTCACTATCAACGCCACTGAGAAGTAGAAAACACGATATTATGTGTAAAATTACTGTCCTTAAGTAGTAATCGCCACTACATAGAAAAATTACAACCAACTAAATTACGCACTTTTAGAACAAATAACTATAACAATAACAATAACACAGACCATACGGCTGACCAACAAGTCCATAACACAAAGTTCGCTAAAATAAGTTGACTTTTGTGCGTGTGCCAGTGCGGTTTGATGACAATGGAGGCGAATGGGGGAAAACTTGAAGGAAGTTGGCAGCACTATATGTATTTTTTAGAAGATGTTTATTCTTTTGCGGAAGGCAGACACGTTGGTCCGAGAAATACAACAAAAAAGTAAAAGTTGGCAACGTCAGCGCTTTGGATGGTAGTTACATACATATATGTATATTCTTACCATTTGCAGCAAAACCGTATAAATAAATAGTTATGGTGTAGACATGAACAAGCAATAATAATGACTTCATGCGTCAGTTTATGCAGCAATAAGATTTTTTTAATATACCTCTTAGTAAACGTGCCTTAAATCAGTGCGTGAGTACAAGTATTTTAAAGTACATAAATGCTCATGCTTTACCTACTTACCGAATAAGTTAAGTTTGTACTAGTAAATTTACGAAACTATTCAGGCTTTGTAAGTGTTTTGTTATTACCAGAATCCATAAAACTCCATAAATTGCCTTCGACGGACATTTTAGTGCGACTGGTAATGAGAATGGCAATATTGCCGGCAATATACCTATTTGTTTTCGTAGCGACTAGTGTTCCTATTGCCGGCGATAAAAATTGTTTGGTGACGAATTTCTAACGCCTAAAATTATGCTACTTAAAAGTACCTAATATCTTTTATACCCAATACACACCGGACGAAAAAATCTCAAACGGAAGAAATCTTTATTGTTATTATTTGAACTTTCGTGCAACAAATAGGTACCTACTTACATACATGCATGTCTTTTTAACTCACTTTCGTACAAATTACCCTCATTTTACCCAATAAACATTTTTCTTCATTTTTAATTTGAGGTTCATTTGAGAAGTAACCCTATTGTCAAATATCAAATGTTCGTTATCAAATGCACCTCAAATTTCCCCTGATAGCGTTCTCAAACAAAATGGCTCATTTTTAGTATGGGATTTTGGGCTGATTCTCAATTTGATAAATTCCATTTTCTCAAACCTATTTCAAAGGTGGTACGAAATGGAATGCAATCAATAGATGTATGTATGTATTACATATATGTACTCTAGAGTGCAGAAAAATTGAAGGATAGTGAGAGTGAGAGAGTTTGTGGTGTAAGCGCAGAAATGTAATGGAATAAATAGATGTACATATGTATGTATTACATATTTATACGCTTATGTGATGTTTTTCATTTACCCGTGCGGGTGAATTTCGCCGGTGCCTTTTGTACAATTACATGAGTATATTAATATCTTTTTTAATATATGTACATACACACATATCGGAAACCAACTACATATGTTTTTATTAAATTTTGTGTAACTTCACAAAAAGCCACAAACAAATAAAATAAGAGTAAGAAATACAGAATCATTATTACACACAATCATTTTCAACCATCATCATTTCAACCGTTAAAGCCCGTCTCCACATAACTTGTTTCGCCAACAAAACATGTAGCAAAACATCTCGCTAAATAACCCGTCTCCACGTGGCTGATCGTGATTCAGTTCAACATTTCTCTTTCTTGTTCTTCTTAAATGTTTGTATGTTTGCTTATATTTTGCGTTTTTGTTTTGGTCTGTGTGAGATTTCGTTAGATTTTCGATACAAAATTAGAGAAGACATCGATATCATCGAGGTTGGCAAGATGATTCAGAATGAAACAGTGTTTCAATCTTCACTCGCTCTCAGAAATTGTATGGAAATTGTCGAGTTTCGGCACTGGTTTCCGTGTCGAAACAAGATTGAGAGAGAAAATGCAGAAAAAAAGAGCGAAACACGTTATGTGGAGACATGGTATTAAGGGACTGCTCGAGTAGAACGCTGACTGAAATTTGCACACACAAAATTTCTTCGTTCCTTCAAACCTTCACATGTTGAAATGCGGGAAATAGTACAAAATACGAAACAAGTTTTTTTTTTCAAATGTGTTGTAAGTTAATCTAAAATTCATAAACAGTGTTTCATGAACAGTTGAAAATATGTTTATTTTCAAATGATATATATGCTGATTCTCAACTTTAGAAACAATATTTTCTCAAACGATTGATAATTTCTTTTTCATTGTTTAATGGGTATTTACACATTTGCTCTTTTTTTGGTTGTCGTCCTTCGGGTCCAAAGTTACGCCCAGCATTGCCGTTGAAAAATTTTCGTGGTGGTTAGATTTGATTTAATTTGTGGCTAAAAATTGCTAAAAAATTTGGTTCGTGGCTAAAAATGGTGGCTAAAAATTTTTTTTTCAAATTAACATGTTTTAAATTTATTTTTCAAATTCAGGCACAAAAGTATTGCATGCAATATAAGGAAAAAATCATAAATTTGTGTAAAAAAAAAATATTCATACATACATAGTATGTACTTAACTATATAAAAAAAAATTAGATATCACATTCACTATCTATCATTATGTCGACATCACTAATTGACTCTTTCTCTTCATAAATTAATTCTTTCTTCATTAATTTAATGAGATCTTCTGTTATTTCAAATTCATTGCAACATTGTTTTTCTTTCCACTTCGGCGTTGCTAAGTGGTAGAAGTAGCAAACAATATACAAAGTCAGTTAGATCCTTATACGGACTTTCATCGACAGCCTACTATTCCACTAGCGAGTATCAACAGGCATTTACCGATAGTTGCGTTACTTGTTTTTTTTTTAACACTTAAATCGATTTGTGATAATCGCTGAATTGAATCAGCGTTACCACATCCTTCCTATGTGGAAAATTATGGTTCATTACAAGCGGTGGCTAAAAACGTGGCTAGTGGCAAAACCGAAATTTTGGTGACTAAAAAAACACGGCGGTAGCTAAATCTAGCCACAAAATGGCTAAAACGGCAACGCTGGTTACGCCGTGCGTTGTTGGATTTCCATAGCAAACCACGGCACTTAATTAAGTTGTTGCAATTTCAATTATTTTTGTATATTTGTTTGCTTGTTTGTGAATGCGTATGTGTGTATGTAAATAAGTATTTTACATACATATGTATTAAATACACCATGCCGTGTTGCTTTTTTCGCATGGTCAAATTCTACGGAGAATTTTTTAACGGCGCGTAAAACAAAGTCAGCGCTTTTACTGTTGGTAATTAAAATTAAATTAAATTAATTTTAATGAATTACGCAGACGAGTAGAGAATGAACTGGAGCTTGTGCCGCGTTGATTGAAGAAGAAGTCGCAGCATCCGTTAAAAGCAACATCATTTAGGTACTTATACCAAATAAAAAGTACATATGTGTGCCAGTGTGTAATTTTAATAGTATTTATTTTTTGGCTATACATGCCTTGTATACACCCAGTAGCAAATGAAAGCGTGGGAGTAAGAAGCACTTACAGAAACTGCTCCACAGTGTCTAGAGGACCTTTCTATCTGAGTGGATGTGATAATATTTTTTTAAATTAAAAGATCTTACTTCTCGTTAAAAAATCACAGCAAGTAATAATACAATCTGGCAGCCTCGCTTCTGGGTATAAAAATATGATTTATTTGCAGTGCATATGTTTGTATGTATAATGATTGCGGCCGCTTTGTGGCATATTTAGTTTTGCTTTACAGGCAGTTTCTTTGTTCGGTCGGTGTCAGTGAGCACCAGCAGCAAAGCCTAACAACAGCTGAGTTCAGTTAGGAAGAAGAAGTAGCGGAAGAGTGGAACAGAAGATGAAGACAAAGGAACTTTGTACTGCTGCGTTGGTGTCCTTTTTTATTCGCCGGTCGTTGGCACTCTTGATGATGGGGCGCTGTCAGAAGCAAATATGCTCCCGAGTCTTGCGGTTGCTAATGCTCTGTTATTTTTATTTTTTATACCTTTCATGAAAATGAAATGGTAATACATATAGGTACCTAACCTTGAGCCGAAACCCAAATCTTGAAAGTACCAGAAGGAGAAGAGTTAGACCCACCAAAATATACATACATATGTACATATATGTATACCGATATGACCAGAATCACGAGCTGAGTCGATTAAGCTATGCCCGTCTTTTTATCGGTTTGAACGCAAATTAGTCACACAGTTTTCGAGATAATCACATTTATAAGAATCGACAGAATCGGACTACTATAATATATAGCCCCTATACAACCGATTGTTCAGATATAGACATTATGGGTTATAACTTTCCAGTTAAATAGCTAAGATCATGACGCTATTTTTTCTAATAAATCGTTGGATGTATGTATAAAAAACCCACAGAATTGAAGGTATACAATTTATACTATAAATTAATGAAAATCAGACTATATATCGTTTAATTTCCCCATTCATGAAAGGTATGATATCTTCGGTACGGCCGAAAACAGCCGCGCTCTTACCTGTTTCTTTTTTTGTAATTTTTTGTCGCTGGAAATTTTAATTATTTGCTGAAGTTTTTATACAATAAGGAGTTTTTTTTTATTTTTACATGTTACCACTTTTTGACATTTTTGTTTGGTTCTGCTTTTGGGCTTTTAGTACATTTACATATGTACATATATCTATGTGTGCATGTACATTAAGCCGTATCACGTTATATGGACAAAAAAAAAGTTTAGTGTGTGTCAGTTTTATTTGAACACTTATGTCGAAAAAATATTTTTGGTGTAAAAAAATTTTTTTTAGGCCCGCGTTAAAAACAGCTAAATCGCGTTTTTTGCAATAACTTCCTTATTTGATGTCGGATCTCTATCATCTTAATGTCGCTGAAAAGGTCTCGCCCAGCACTATATTTGGCCCATATAAAGTCTCGACCTCAAAGGTTGTTCTGATTTTTACCTTTAAAAATTTTGAAGTTACTATCCCTAGATTTTTTCTTTTTAACCACTAATACAAAGCTTTCAAAGAACCATGAGGAATGCCCCATAAAAAATCTAGCCTTTATTCACAAACAAAAAAATTATAACGTTGTAAAATGAAACACTTGTTTTTTTTTTTATAAAAAATTACACAGTAGGGAGGCAAAAATACCACAGAGAAACGACGAAACGCGTCAGCTTAATTTTTGGCTCCAGATTACGATGGCGTTTTTAGAAAGTCCGGATTAGCTCCCATTTTCGAGATATTTAAGAAAGAATTTTCAGTTTTCACATACAAAGCGATCCAATGGAGAGGGGGGAGGGAGCGTATGCGTAACTATTGCTGAGGTAATAAAAATAAAGAAAAGGGGAAAAAACTGCTTTTAATATCGTTCATAGTATATACGTACATATATGTATATAAAATACATATGAGAGGGAAGAGAATACCACGTTTTGAAAGAAAATTGTATTCAAAATAATGAAATCATTCCCATTTTTCCATAATCTGAGTAATTTTCTTTTGAGTGTGAACAAAGTAATATAAGCGACGAAGAATTCACTTTCAGAGCTCTGAAACTTCTTTCATAAATATCTCAAGATTTGGAGGGCATCGTCATTTTCGGTCTAGGGTATCATAGACAAGAAGATGTTTTCGGGATTAAAGTATAATACGTTGATTGTAGGCTGAATAATTAACTGCATTTTTAGTGGCAGACGACGCATCCAGCGCAAGTATTGATAATACATTTAGACTTCGTTGTCTCTTTAGGCGCGTGTAATTTTACAACGAACGCTGGCAGTAACTTGGATGATTTTACGATACGCACGGATGCAGAAATCGTGAAGTTGTTGTAAGCTAGCGCGCTGTGCTTAGAGGTCCCACTTGAATAATTGCCAAATCTTCACTACAGCTATTATCATTCAATATAAATGATGTTGATCAGCAGGAATAGTCCAATCATCAATAATTTTTTGCATATCATGTGTTCAGTATTGGTAGCTGTTCCATTGCGGTACATAATCAAGTCAAGCGAGGACTTAGAATACTTTTTAATCAAAAACTCATACTATATGGCTTTACTGCCTCATATAAATAAGAACTTGGGATAATTTTTCAAAAAACACAGGTTCCCTGATTTTAAAACGGTATAACTTTTTTGTTTGTGAATAAAGGCTACAACTTTTTTAGCGGTGTCTTCATGGTTTTTTGAGAGCTTTGTATTTGTGATAAAAATAAAAAGATCTAGGGATAGTAACTCCAAAATTTTTAAAGGTAAAACTCAGAACAACCTTTGAGGTCGAAACTTTATATGGGCCAAATATAGTGCTGGGCGAGACCTTTTTAGCGACATTAAGATGATAGAGCTCCGACATCAAATAAGGAAGTTGTTACAAAAAAACGCGATTTAGCTGTTTATAACACGTTCCTAAAAAAAGAAATTTTACACCAAAAATATTTTTTCGACATAAGTGTTCAAATAAAACTGACACACGCAAACTTTATTTTCGTGATACGGCTTAATGTACATACATAGTGTGTATGTATGTATAAAAGGGATTTAAAAAACACCGGGAAAATTTTTCTTTAAAGAATCGGAAAATTTAACTACATATGTTAAGACATGAGCCCAATAAAAAAAAAAAAAAACAAAAAAAAGTAAATTTTTTAATAGTCCATTAAAAATGTACTCTAAGTGCTGACATGAGATGTCATAACTCAGCTATTTTGCACGTCTGAATATAGCATTAGAAACGTATTGGAATCCAAATGAAAAGCCAAGGCAATGCTTTCGCACTTGACAGCCTAGTGATTCTGTCGCTCCAATTCCGTGGACTATAATAATGCATTATTAATTGCATTAACATATCGCACACTAAATCAAAAAGCGTTACAACTCAAAATTCAAAAATTTTCAGGAGAGGCAAAAAACTTTTTAATTTTTATAGGCAATGATATGGCAAAAGACTACGTATAATAGTTATTTCTCAGTTAAAAAAGACTCTGATGGAAAAGATTTTTTGGCAGCCGCTAGAGATATATTCTGTGTACCAATTTATGGAAGAAACCCGATTTCGAAAAATTTTGAGTTGTGACGCTTTTTGATTTAGTGTGCGATATGTTTAATGAATACGTAACTACCTACGATAGCGTAAGTGGCGTTAAATTTTTATATAAAAACAAATTGTATTTTCGTAACTTTATTGCTAATTACGTATTAAGTACATTTTTGTTTTAATTAATCACTTTTACCACGGAATTGTGGTGGCGGCAGTGACCATTCACATTTGTTGCAGCCCATTTTCACCAACAGTAATAAGATTACTTAATTATTGCGCAACCGCTTCAACAACAACCATGTAATAAGGTAAAGTTAATTGGAAAGTTTTACATAATATGAAAAAATATGACACGTTTTTAAAGTACTTAATTGGCAGATTCGTAATGTGTGTGGAAACGTGATCAATTTGTACATATAATGCATATACCTATCTCAATTTGTTATAATTTTTTTGTCTCTGCATCATTGCATTTCACGCAACAGATAAGACTCTTATTCCACATAACAATTTGATAAAAATGGAAATCAGTAGCAAAATTCATAGGCATTAAAAATTTGGTGAGGTACCTACATTAAGGTGGAGTGAAATCATATGGAGATTTTTTTTTTGTTCTTTTTTTGAACGTACCAGCAATGAAAAGTTGCATTTATACGAGTTAATGAACCCCACAAAATTTTATGGCGATAGGATGACGTTTTGAACTGCCCCCAGCCCCGCAAAGTTGAAAGCAATAAGCACAATCTGGTACAAATATGAAATTTTGAAAATTATAAAATCAAAAAACGAAGTATGAGGATTGATAGACATGGCTAAGGTGAGTATTAAAGTGATTTTTTTTCTTTTTGGAAACAACAACAACAAAAGTTATTAAAGGTCAGAGTTTATGTCAATACTGGAAAGTAGATTGATATGTATGGAGAAAAAAAACAAAAATATGTAGATATGTGCATGCATGTACACATATATCTACATATATACATATATCTATATATGTATATATATATAAACCTGATAGTAGCATTAAATCGACGCTTTGAAGCTGATTCTTCTCGCTCAAAAGTCTATGCGTGGCACGTCGCCAAAAATAATTACTTGATTAGATCAAACAATACCCCTTTTCCAAATTAAGAAAATATATATATGTACCATTCTATGGTTTCGTTTTTGTACTAATTTGGAAATGTGATGTATGTATGTATGTATGTATATTTCCTTTAGCATAATCTAACCCTTCTGCACACTTATTTATTTGAAAATCTTCCCACAACTCGACATAAAAACAGTAAATCACATTAATCGCATCCCAGTCAACATCATTATCTATCACAATAACGATAAAACTAAATGCCAACGGTCGCCTCAAAAAAAAAAAATGCCGCTGAAATACTTTCTGCAGCATCTACTAAATTAGAGAGAGCATAATTTTCACCCCGAATAACCAGAGACTGCTTTAACCCTAGTGCACTAAACCTCGCCTCAGAGGCGCAGCATTTTCATTTTTTGTCATCATTCACGAAAGCATTAAAATGTCAGATTGGGCGTTCGTGCCAACTCTGTAGACTGTTACGTGAGCTTGTTTGGTTACGTTAATCGCGTGGTGTTTCTTTCAAGTCGGACAGCCTTGACCGAAACCTCTGATACAGAATCAGAAATAGGAAAGGGAAAAGGTCTGTCTGTAAATTCTGACCAACGAGTAAAAGGCGCTTGATTGTATATTATTGCTCTAAATGCAATAAAACCTATTAGGTACCTAGAGCACGGATCAGCAAATTTTTCTGAGTGTGACGTACGAAAAAAAGTCTGATTTAGTTTTCGCGTGTAAAAAAAAAAATAGAAAAATTTTTCATTCTAAAAAAAGTAGCCGCACATGCGAGGTTTAGTGTTCAGGTTTACTTTTCTAGGGTTAAAATTTAATATTCTCGTAATGTTATCGATCTATAGAAGATTTCAGCATTTTCGTTTAACTCAGCTTGTAATGTAAAATGTGTATTGCATGCAGATGGCACATACAGATATACATATGTACATACATATGTACTTATGTATGCAACTAGTTCATTTCATACATATCTTATTCGACTCTGGAAATGGTGTGCTCATGTTAATTGAATACTCATTACTCTTTAAAAAATATTTAAACACAAGTAAAAACCGAAAAAGTTACAATTCACAAGCAACAGAAATGATGGCAACCAGCAAAATGCTATTCATTAAATCATTGTAAGTGTCAACTGCCACTTAACATATCCTTTCTTTGGCATATGTGGGTACATGCATCCATACATATTTATGTACATACATACATATGTATTTTGACACCCACAGCGAGCGCCACTGCCATCGGCAGGCTGACATGCAACCACAATCATGCTATCAATAATCGCGATGATGGTTTATGCCTACATATACCTACCTACTGAAAAAAAAAAACAAAAAAGAAAAACACAAACTACATTGACATGCTCTTGTAAATACATAATTTACATATGTAAAAGCATACATAGGTTCATATATAAAGGCATATACATATGTACATACGTATGAGTGTTTTTGCGGTTTGATATCACACAACAATGGCAATTTATTATTTATATGTGGCTTTCCGAGAAGGTCAGGTTGATATGGGAAAATTAATGCCACATTAACACGAATGCCAAACGCCAAACCAAACCAAAAAATGAAAGCAAACAGTCAACTAACTTCTTATTCACATGGATATCTATATATGTATATATGTATAAAATTTTGTTGGAGAGAATTGGATCCATTGAACTGGATAACAACACGATGATGACTCACTTTTGATTGTTGATTTTTTCTTTGATCAGCACAGTTCATGTCTAAGCTGACCGATTTTCGAAATACATTTTAGTAACACTGTCCAACAGTGATTTCTCAACACGAACAAACGCTATTAATTATGAAAGAGGATGTCTCCCAGACCAACTTTGCCGAACAGAGTACTAGTCCAGAGGGTCTGAGTTTTTTTTAGAGGGGGTTAAAGTTTTATGGATTTAGCTGGAGGTGCAATTACTTTATCGAAAATATCTTATAAAAATGACCTCAAATAAAGTTTTTGAGCTCGGACTTCTTCTACAGAATTTAATAAGGAATTTCTTTGTGGAAGACGTTAACCCTCTCACGCCCACACAAATGGCTGTTATTAACCCTTGTTTGGAAGCGCATGTAGAAAATATCAATTTACAATGCAGATAGAGGGTTAAATTATTCTAGAAAATTATTCGCCATAAAATTTCACTTGGGGTCCCCTCAGACAAAATCTTTGTACAAATAACGCAAAAGGCTACAGGATATGATAATCACAAATGACGCCATGAAATATGCAACAAATTTTATATTTATATACATTAGATGCACTTTTTATTCTTTGGATCCTCCCTCCGGCACCGGAATATGAAAATGAGTTTTTGTAATGTTAATTAAAAAAAAAAGTTCACTTTTGCAAAAACTGAATGGGGCTACTACACAAACCGCGCGATTTTCAAGAATTTCAAGGCAAGTTTAGATTTATGTATGAAAAAAGTTATAATTTTGCACAAGAAAAAAAATTTACATCTACATGTAGAGTTAACCGCAAAAGCGAATAGCGTATTCAGTTTTTAGTGCACTTCCCTGGGAGGGTAATATCGCGGCCTAAATAGAACATTTTGTTTTTTTCTCGCCAACATACAACTTCATGCCCTGTATTCTTTCTGACTGCGGACATTTTTTTATGTGAATCACACAGGATGCTGCTTAATTTAATGCGGTTTACAAAAACTCATTCTGGTTAAAAATCTATTATAATCTGGATGAGCGCATCAAGTTTAAGTGAAGTAAAATATGCCCTAATAGGGCTGACATGGATTAAAATTTCTAAAAAATGTTAACAATTTTTGCTCTTCAAGGTGGTTTTATGATGGTGGACAACTCCACAAATGTAAAAAAAGGTAGAAAGGTCGAGACCGTGGATAGCGGAAAAAATGTGGACCCGGATGGCCCCACATATTTTTGGGCAATATTGGCATCAAACTAGGGTTTGAATATTACCTTCACTGGGGAGTGTACCAAAAAACTGAATACGACATTCGCTTTAGCGGTTAACTCTACGTATAGGTAGATGTAAATTTTTTTTCTTGTGCAAAATTATAACTTTTTTCATACATAAATCTAAACTTGCCTTGAAATTCTTGAAAATCGCGCGGTTTGTGTAGTAGCCCCATTCAGTTTTTGCAAAAGTGAACTTTTTTTTCAATTAACTTACTCTACAACAACTCATTTTCATATTCCGGCTCTGTTCGGCAAAGTTGGTCTGGGAGACATCCTCTTTCATAATTAATAGCGTTTGTTCGTGTTGAGTAAAATTTTTTAAATTTGTTGGACTGTGTAATTAAATACACCAAATATTGACATGCTTCATATCATTTTGTAACAAAAAAATCAGTAGCCTTATAATAGCATGTCTAGACAAGACATGAATTCACTTTCCCAAGCGTTATTCAGCCTCAAACCACTTGCCGTGTCGCACCAAATTCCATACACAATTTTGAGTGAAAACCCATACAATCGAAGGTGATTCGGTCTTAGCTATTTCAAATTAAGCTAAGAAAGAGAAGCCTCCAATTTTTATAGGATTTTTTTTTTTTTTGAAATCTGAGAGATGCTAAGATATGCAATAATGAACAAGTAAAGCAGGAATTAGAGCTGACAAAGTGAATAACGAATGACCGTGTAGACAAGTCAATTAACGGACCAGTTAACGAATTCGTAGAAAAGCCAATTAAAGCCTGTATAAACATGCTTTACAACGAAAAAAAAAAACAAGAAAGAAATAATACCAATAACAATAAGAATTATGAGCAAATGTGGGAAAATGACTTATCCAGTGTTCGAAATCGAGTCAAAAACACGCTTACAAATGATTAACCGTCCTCGTTTGTTTCGTTTTCTGTATTTTTTGTTTTTTTTTTTCGTTCGATTGTTGTTGCAAGTTGCATAGATGTTGTAATCACCAAAGAATGTGTGGAATTTCAATAATTATCATTGTTTGATAGAATACATGTTTTTTACCTTCTCTTACATTTCTCAACTAAATAAATATTTTATTTCCGAATTTCCCTAGATTTCATAAATGAAAAAATATCTATCTACATACTTGTAGCATGACTCAACATGCATTTCCTAGACAAACATTGCTTGAGGCGCTAATTTTTGTCATGAACATGTTAATTTAACTCTAAGCATCCATTTAATAACATATGTACATACATACATACATACATATGTATATACATACCAAAACTTCAAAGAAAGTGAAGTTACATACCTTTGAATATGTAAATTTGTGATTGAAAGTGAACATTGTTCCAATTTCTTAGACACATTTTCCTCACTGCTAAGACGTGAGTCATATGAAATGGATTTGAATAAATTACGAATAATGCTAAGTGATTCAGATTAAGCCTTTGGTTTTTATACTCAGCTGTACTAGTACACAGAGTATTATAGTTTTAATCACATAACGGTGGATTGTAACAGAATGAAATAATCGAGATAGATATAGACTTATATATATCAAAATGATCAGGGTGAAAAGAGAAATCGATTGAGCCATGTCCGTCCGTCCGTCCGTCCGTCCGTCCGTCCGTCCGTCCGTCCGTCTGTCCGTCCGTCCGTCCGTCCGTCCGTCTGTAAACACTCTAACTCGCGCAAAAATTGAGATATTTTGATGAAATTTGGAACGCAAGTTGGTATCGAGACTGGGACGGTTGGTATTGAAAATGGGCGAAATCGGACCATGACCACGCCCACTTTTCCTATATAGAAAAAATCGGAAATTTGGTATCTCAGCCACTAATATAGCTAGAGTTTTAAAATTTTACCCACGTATTGAGCTCGGGCCCTTATGAAGAAATTTGATGAAGTTTTGGAAAATGGGCGGTGCCACGCCCACTTATTAAGGGTCAAACATTGAAAGTTTTATATGTCATAACTCAGAAACCGTTGAAGATATATCGATGAAATTTGGTACGCGTAATTTGCTTACATAGACAAATGTTTTGACGAAAAATTATCAAAATCGGTTTACGGCCACGCCCACTTTTATATATGTGTATTATAAAGTGACCTAATAAAACCATTTTAAGCGATATCTCTGTCAAATATAAAGATCTATCATTGAAATTTTGTCGCATGAGTCCAACTATGGACATAAAACAAAAAACACAAAAATTTTGGAATATGGGCGGTGCCACGCCCACTTATTAAGGGGCAGACATTGAAAGTTTTATGAGTCATAACTCAGAAACCGTTGAAGATATATCGATGAAATTCGGTACGCGTAATATAATTACTTAGTCAAATGTTTTGGCGAAAAATTATCAAAATCGGTTGACGGCCACGCCCACTTTTATATATAGGAAATATAAGGGGGCCTAATAAAAACATTTTAAGCGATATCTCTGTCAAATATAAAGATCAATCACTGAGATTTTGTGGCAGGAGTCCAACTATGGACATAAAACAAAAACTACAAAAATTTTGGAAAATGGGCGGTGCCACGCCCACTTATTAAGGAGCGAATATTGAAAGTTTAATAAGCCATAACTCAGAAACCGTTAAAGATATATCGATGAAATCTGGTACGCGTGATATATTTACTTAGCCAAATGTGTGGACGAAAAATTACCAAAATCGGTTGACGACCGCGCCCACTTTTATATATGTGTATTATAAAGTGACCTAATAAAACCATTTTAAGCGATATCTATGTGAAATATAAAGATAATTCATTGAAATTTTGTGACATGAGTTTTACAATAGACCGGAAACAAAAAATAAAAAAGTTTGGAAAATGGGCGTGGCACCGCCTCTTTTTAGACAAAGGGATATATGAGATTTCTTAGCCTTTAACTCGACAAATAATTGAGATATTATGACGAAACTTGGTTTATACACTTTTATAACATGTGTTAATAGACACGCAAAAATGTATTGAAATCGGTTTATGACCACGCCTACTTTTTAACAAAGATATTTCTGGAACACCCTTTTGGAATTTGTAACGTGAAGTCTTTGTAACTAAAAGTCATAGAGGGATGAAATTTTGCACTAACAATAATATTTGTATGCTTATTTGGATGATTGATATAAATTTTGAAAATGGGCGTGGCTGCGCCCTGTTTATGCAGCACTCGTTTCATATAAAATACACCCTATATCGAACAAACGCAAACAAACAATGAAAGCATACAGCTGAGTATCTAATGTTCGATTGCACTCGAACTTAGGCTTCCTTACTTGTTTTCTATTATTTTTTTTTATAATTTTAAGATGACAGCGTACTGGGGGGCATTTGCTCTTGTTCCGCGATGTAAGTTCTATCAAATTATTAGTAGCATGAGTAATCCAATAAACAACAACAAAAACAAGCATGCCAACTCCAGCGACAATTTCTATAAGATTATGTAGATATGTATGTGTAGAAATTTAGAGCGTTTTGTTGAAAGGCATTTAATTAAATTTATTATACCTTTCATGAGAATGAAATGGTATTATAACTTAGTGCCAAAAAATTTTTGTCGAAAGTACCAGAAGGAAGCGTGGGGGACCCACCAAAATATATACCGATATGATCAGAATCAAGAGCTGAGTCGATTAAGCCATGTCCGTCTGTCCGTCCGTCCGTCTGTGTGAACGCAAACTAGTCCCTCAGTTTTTGAGATATCTGAATGAAATTCGGAATACAGGTATGTTGTTATATGCAGCTGATCATTTGTCGGAACCGGCCGAATCGGACCACTATAACATATAGAAAACAACCGATTATTCAGATATACATGAAATTTTTGGATGTAATTTGTCCATAACTTCCCCATTTGAACAGCTAAGGACATGAAACTTTGAAGTAGACGTACCCATTTTGGCCCAAACAAGGTTACCGAAAATTGTCAAGATCGGACCACCATAACATATAGTTCCACAACATCCGATTATTCAGATATACACATTTTGGTGTATAACTCCTCCATTTTAACAGCTAACGGCGTGAAATTTTGAAGTATTTGTACCCATATGGGCCCAAACGGGATTACCGAAAATTGTCAAGATCGGACCACTATAACATATAGCTCCCATACAACCGATTGTTCAGATATGGACATTTTGGTGTGTAGCTCCTCCATTTAAATAGCCAAGACACCATTTTTTCTTATAACTCTTTCCATAAATAACCCACAGAATTAAAATTAAACTTACACCATCATTCTGTATTGCGAACGGAAGCTCAGACGAACGAATCGTCTCGAGACGATATCGTCTAGCGTTGGCATTCTCTATGCGGTTCGTCAATTCTTGCGTTGCTTACGTTATGACAAAATGTGAGACGAAAGCATTTGTCAAATAGCAATTTACCATATGAAAATAATTTAAGATTTATAAAAAAACTACTTTTTTTCAAAGTTTTTATATTTTTTTAAGCATTTTTCCGACAATCTGGAAACACTAGTCTTCTTTTTTTTATTGTCTCTGTCAATATATTTACATATGTACATATGTATGTATTATTTCATTTGTTTATTTTCACAATAGTTTGTTTAAAAATTTTAAAATAACTGAAAATGAAAAAAAATGAGATGCAAAACATTATGAAGCACGTGAGGGTAGACAGGCTTCGCTTGCCGGTGATTTTTGCATACCACAATTTTCACACATCGCTAAGCTGTTGCTGGTGCACGACTGTCGTTCCGTTCAGGGGCACTTTCCCAATTTGTCATCCATCGTCGTTTAATTATATCCACATTGCAGACGGTATTTTCTCATTATTCGAAGATGAATTCATACATATTGCAGCGATTACCTTTTCAACGGTGATAATGGTTGCGTCGACGGTGTGATCTCGCGCAAACATTCGGCAATAGCTGCTGAAGTTAATTTGTTGGTAGCTTTGGTTTGTTTTTGTTTGCAGCTTCGGCTGGCCTAGCATATCATATCATGGAAGCTGCGCTTTCGTCGCAGCGATGGTCTTGTCGGTGTAGTGGTGTTGGTTGTGCGACTTTTGGTGGGGATGGTGTAATGAGTGATGCAGGTGGCTCTATTGTAGATGGAGTAGTCGTAGGAAGTGTTGTTGTTGTTGTTATAGGGCCTGCTGTGGATGGAGTGGTTGTTTACAGTACTTTTGTTGGTGGTGTTTTTGGTGGTGAACGTATGCCTAACCAAACGTTCTTCCATTTCAAATTCATCAACGATAACAAAATAGTTTTCGTTTGAATTTGACATTTCTTTTCGTCGTTTTGTCGATTTTTCGAAATAGAGAATGTAAAAGCCTCCGCACACGAGCATGATTTAAGGGTGTTTTAGGCAAAAATCGTGTTTTCGGCGTTAATTACCCTTAAATAACGTTGTTTTGCCATACAAAAATGCCAGCTGAAATCACCCTTGAAATGCGCATTTCGGCGAAAACACTCACGAAATTACTCTAGAATCGGTCTCTTCTCTAAATTTTATCGATTATAATCGAAAACATCTTTACCCATCGCTAATATTTCACATTAGCTGAGTTTTATTTTAGCGCATATACATCTGCGCTAAAATAAAAACGGCTATTAAATTTGTTCGCGACGGTTTCTTAGATATATTCTCATTGTATATTGCATTAGCGATTCCTTAATTATAAAAAATTTAATTTGGTGGGAGTATTTTATTAATGATATTTTCAGTTAAGTTGACCATGTACAAATTTTTATTTGGCGCAGGAACAGCGTAACTGAAACCCGACTAAATGAAATTACTCAAAAACGTGTGTGAATGCGCGTGATTTCGGAAAGTGATTTCGGCTAATCAACGTAATTTCAAATGCTCGTGTGCGGAGGCTTTAAATTTCTTACGTTTTGGCAGCCGTTTTCGTCTTCTTGTTCGTTCGTAATACATAATACAAACAGGCGAACGATTCGTCTCTGACACGAAACGAAAGTTCGTTTCGCAATACAGAATGAGGGTGTTAATAAGGCTATGTACATACATAGGTAACTTTTCATTTCCCCACTCATGAAAGGTATGAAGTCTTCGGTACGGCCGAAGACAGTCGCGCTTTTACTTGTTTTTTTATGACTCAGTAGACTTATCTAATAAAATATAAATATTTGCACAAAAAATCTAACGGCTTTCGCAACATAATATATGTATGCAATTTATATGTAAACCGCAATTACCATACCATACATACCCAGCAGAAGAAGAGAAGGGAGTAGGTTCAACTACGGAAGCTCTTCCACAATCTCCGAGAGGGCCTTTCCATATGGAAAATTTCGTTTCAAGAAAGTTCGTGTCGCGCTCCCGACAAAGTGGCCTGATGACTTTTAGAGAGATCTAGTGAAAATAAAAAATAACCTGTGCCTGCGCTCGTTGAATAAATAAATAATTTTTTTTAACGTTTTATATGAAACGGATCAATTTTTAAGACTGCCCTTTCACCTTCGAAGCAATAGCTTATAGAAGAAGTATAATTCAAATTTTGAATAGCGTTTTTCTGCTTTCCTGCTTAAGACCTTGCCAACTTTTCGAGAAAAAAGCACGGGAAGCGGATATGTGTATTTCTATTTTTAAAAGAATTTTTTGTAATACATTTTTACCTACCCTATAAAAGGAGGTTCTTGACAAGGAGGTATGTATGCACCTATGTACATATTTGTGTAAATGCCCTGCCAAAAGTGAGACTAATTCATACTGGGTACATACTACTCTCTATACATGGTTTTTTTTTTTTCTAAAATTAAGTGCTCCTTTCGATACGATTTGGCTGGATCCAATAAAGCACTCCAGTCGTTTCTGTTTCGTGCTGTCACAAATTTTTGCAGGGTTTTGTAGCCACACATATTTATGCTCATATGTACATGCATGCATACATACAATTTTGTGTACAAAAATATGTAAGTACCCTGCAAAAAATGCAATCACTCCGGGATACATCCGGGACAACTCGCAAGGGAGCATGCGATTACTACCCATTTGTATCTCTTTATATGGGTTGAAGTGTTCTCTTTTGTTTGAGCATGTCCTATGAAGAGACTAATTGTACCCAGTTTGTACCCGAACGGGTAGCAAAAGCGCACAATTGTACCCGTTTTGTACCCGAACAGGTAGCGAATGCGACACATCCATTTGTGCGACTAATTGTACCCGTTTGATACCCTTTCGGGTACAATTCGTCTACAATTAGTATACATATGTACCCGTTCGGGTACAATTGGGAACAATTGTAGACTAATTGTACCCGAAAGAGAGCGCTCCCGGACAAATCTTTTAAGAGACTCGTCGCACACTTTTTTACAGGGTAGGTACGTACGTTTCGATATTGCTTGTTTGAATAACTAAATCCTGCATCAATCTGTTCAATCATGCATCCATCAAATGCCCAAAATGCAAATTCTCAATGTTATCCGTTTTTTTTTTTTTTGGTTCTTCTTTGTTTCCGGCTTTGGAGTAGCTTGACAGGCTGGCATGCAGACCGGAAACAGGAGTCAGGACCATGCATAGAGCTCTATGTTCATATTTTCTAGTGCATGTGTAATTCGATATTGTACATAGTTCAAACATATGTACATATATATATACGTTCAAATGCATGTATGTATGTAGATTGCGAGCTGTTTTGTTTGCGAAAAGCCTAAAATATTTTTATTTGACTTTCTTACTTGCCATGCGCTTACAAATATACATACCTATGTACATACATATCGTCGTTGAAGATGCATTTTTGCGTAAGAGGTATTTTCATTTTCGCGTAGCGGACATTGGATGAACTTTACAGGAGAGCATAAAAACTATTTCGTTTCAAAACCGTTACTTATTTCTGCGTACAAACTCAAATTTAAATAGTTACGTAGATCAGTTTGTTAGCCATAACATCAACTTAGTGTAAAAAAAGAAACAAATTGAATTATTAGGACTCTTTTTTTTCATGTGCGGTTGTGCAATTTTTATTTGGCACAAAAATCACGCACAATCGGTTATGAAATGGCAAAATGTTCAATATAATTCTTATTTTAGCATTTTATAAAGAAAAAAAGTTACAAAACTTGTACATATATTACATTTTAAACTAAAATTCATATTTTTAATTAAGAAAACGTAAGTTTGTTTACACATAGGTGGAGAACTCTTAAGTTAAATGTGGTAAATTGTCATAAAAGCTATGACAATCGGACGGCATCACTCTTTTAAGTTCTTGTAAATGTTGATGTTTACGTTTTGTAATCTTGAGGTGACCTTTGTGGATTGGATTAGGACTATCCGTGTCTATCTGGTTTATAACCTGACTTGAATGTCTTATAAATTTTCGCATAAGAATCATGGCCTACAAAAAACATGTTTTTATCGCAATGTAATACATTAATTTTTATACACAGCTGTAATAGTACACAGATTTAAATATTTTTATGAAATTTCGTATATAGGTTCCTATCCAGACTGGGACGGTTGAAAATGGGCGAAATCGGACCACTACCACGCCCACTTTTATATATGATTATTACAAAGGGGCCCAATAAAAACATTTTGAGCGCCAATTATAAAGATAATTCAATGAAATTTTGTGGCACAAGTACCACGATAGATAGAAAACAGAAATATTTTGGAAAATGGGCGTAGCACCGCCTCTTATTATACAAAGGACTCTACGAGATTTCGGAGCCCATAACTCGACAAATAATTGAGATATTATGACGAAAATTGGTGGACTTATATCTACCACTTGCGGTAGTATATGTGCAAATTTTAGCGAAATCAGTTTATAACCACGCCTACTTTTTAATCAAAATTTTTCTCGAATGCCCTTCAGAAATTTGTAACGTGACATCTCTGTAACTAAAAGTCATGAAGGGATGAAATTTTATAATAACAAGAATATTTATACGTTTAGTCGGATTATTGATACGAATTTTCAAAATGGGCGTGGCTGCGCCCACTTTATGCGGCACGGCCTTTTTTAAATTGCACCGTGTATCTAGCAAACGTAAAAAAAAAACTATGAAAGCTTATAATATTTGGCTCCACTCGAACTAAGGCTTCCTTTCTTGTTTTGTTTTTTAATTTTTGATAACTTTAGTCATAATTTGGTTGGGAAAATTGTAAAGATTGTAGCAAAAAAACGTAGCTTACCAATTAGCAACTTCATTAATTTGTTTAAAATAATACCTGCTTGATATTTACCTGACATTATTTGTTGAAATAAGTTAACTTTTGCTCCCTTTCATAAAAATTCGCCATTTAATTTATTTATCTAATAACATATAACTTCGCTTATATGAATGAACTGAAATCATACGCGGTAATGCTGCCAAATTTTAACAATACCCTTCATACGCGATTATGCAATTTACTGTTATTATGCGTTTTTGTTGTTAGAATTGCAATGTTTTGGTATGGATCGATAGAGGTGAGCGTCAGGAACTCAGGGTTGGAAAATCTCATTTTTGGCAAAAATGTCCCTTACTCGAAAATGAAAATACCTCTTACGCAAAAATGCATCTTCAACGACGATATGTAGGTACATTGATGTGTGTTTACTATAAATATGTATGTGTTTGTGTAGTTTTCATTCGGTTACCTAATGTTGTTCTGATCTTACATAATGATTGGAAATTCTGAAACAAACCAATAAATGTCTGGCGAATTTTATATAAAGTTACTCAGTGCTGATCCTATCCCTTTCTTCCTTTAAAAGTGGTGAGATAAGAAAAAGCTTTACAAAGTTTCACGAAATTTACTACGCCGATAATACTTTATGTGCCCTTAAATAAATACTGAGCATAAACACTTTTTCACTGGATCTCCAAGGAAACTCGATTGAAAAGATATATGGACATACATACATATCGCACCCTAATAATCTTATATTTATCTGTGCCAAAAAAAAAAACTTTAATTTGACTCGAAAAAAAGCATCCCCCTTATGTTCAGACAAAGGTACAATATGTACCAGGGATGGAAAATGTGGTACTTCTTTTGGTACATTCTGATAGCCAAAAGTACACAAGTACTACGCTGACATATTTGGTACATATTTGTCAAATAATACATCACTGCATCCCAAGTCTATTGAAACAAAACAAATAGTATTGTCCCTTTGATTTTAGAGTTATTTCCAAAGCGTGAATTTGACAAAATAGAGCAAATTAATTACTACGTTTATACGGCAGAATTCGTGAAATCTTAATTTCATGAATTCGAAAATGGTCTCGTTTATGCAACATTTATCAACTCATGAAATTCAGCTTTTTTAAAAAGTGGCAACGTTCTAACGACATCAGCTATCAAGGCAGATTTACCAGGTAGACTCGGTGGCGAATTCTGAAACTACTTTTTTATTTACAAAGGTAGTGTGTAATGTCAAAATCTAAGCGAATTCACATCATGGCTAATGGGAATGCGCGAGTCACAAGTGAATTCAGAATTTAACCACGGCGAAATATAATTTTGACGTTACACTACCAATTACAATAACAAAAAACATTGGACATTTCTGAATTCGCCCCGAGCCTACCCGTTAAATCTGCCTTGACTAAATGAACAGCTGTTGGTTTGGCGTTGCCGGACTTGTACTTCATAATTTCATGAAATGATGGCGAAATTCATGAATAATTTTCGTGAACAATTAAATTCATGAAAATTCGTTTATGCAGCGAAAATTCATGAAATGATTTCATGAATTTGCCAACGTATAAACGTAGTAAATGCTGAGTTTAGAGCTTTAGCAGAACATGAGAGCCTTAAAAGATTTAGAAATTTGAGCTTATACCTAAAACGTTTTTGGTTTGTGAAATATTTTTGCATTGAATGGGGCTGTGTATTTAAAATAATTTTAGTTTAAGTAACTTTTTATTTAATAAAAAATTTATATGAATTTAAGCTTTTATAATGTTATTTTTGAGAGGAAAGATTTTGCTTTGAAAAGCAATAATATTTTGAATGGCTAAAGAAGAAGATATAATTTGGGATTAGTGTAAGTCCTTAGAAAAAATATGCTACCAAAAATGATGGTACATTTTTCTTTGATTTGGTACATTTTACTTGGTCAATTAGTACAAAATCAGAAAACCCATTTTTCATCCCTGATATGTACTCGTATGTAAATTGTTTTTACATTCTAACGTTTTTCTCTAGCCCTTTCAGCATTCTCTTTCCACTTTTTCTAAATTGAACAATTGTTTTTTTTTTGTTGTGCAGCATCGCTTCTGCCAATGTTGTTGGCACTTGTTAACCGTGTTTCGATTTTGACCAGTCAATACACTACAGGGAATCAGGACTTTTACAACATCGTATATTTTTTTTGTTTTTTTTTTTTTGTGTACGCAATTTCCGAGAAGAACTTTTCCATTAAATTTTTTAGCAGCAATTTGTTTATGTTTTTACTTATGTACCTACATACATTCATTGTGGAATGTACATAGGTAAGCATGTGCGTTGTTATGTATAAAAATGGTATCTATGTTTTTTACTGGCGATATTGCATTAAATCCATAGTAAGTAGTTTTATACTCAGCTGTATGTACTAGTAGGTACGCAGAGTATTATAATTTTGATTTGCTAACGTTGGTTTGTAACAACAGAGATAGAGATATACTTATACATATCAAAGTTATCAGGACGAAAAAAAAAAATTGATGGAGTCATGTCCGTCCGTCCGTCTACACGCACTCTAACTCGCGCAAAAATTGAAATGTTTTGATGAAATTTGGAATACAAGTTGGTATCCAGACTGGCACGGTTTGTATTGAAAATGGGCGAAATCGAACCATGACCACGCCCACTTTTCCTATTATAGAAAAAATCGGATATTTGGTATCTCAGGCACTAATATAGCTGGAGCGATGAAATTTCACCCACATGTTGAGCTCAGGCCCCTATGAAGAAATTTGATGAAATGTTGGAACACGGGCGGTGCCACGCCCACTTATTAAGGGGCAAACATTGAAAGTCTTATATGCCATAACTCAGAAACCGTTGCAGATATACTGAAGAAATTTGCTAAACGTGATATGCTTACTTAGGAAATTGTGCGGACGAAAAATTAACAAAATCGGTTGACGAACACGCCTACTTTTATATATGGGTATTAGAAAGGGGCCTAATAAAACGATTTTAAGCGATATCTTTGTCAAATATGAAGATAATCCATTGATTTGTGGCATGAGTACAACTATTAGGCATGGGTAACACTGCGCTGCGCGGCGCAATTGCGCTAACACCAACCCTGACGTTATTGCGCTAACTCCGATTTGGGAAATGCGCCAACTCAATATAGCGCCAACTCAATATAGCGCCAACTCAATATTGCGCCAACTCAATTTTGTAATATAAAACCGACTCAATTTCGTGCGCTAACACCAGCACCAATATAGCGCTAGTGTAAAATGGCGCAACCACAACGCCAATAACAGCACCATAGTATATGTATACGTATGACACCGTCACAATTATGTATGCTTGATAGTGATCTATGTGACTCTAATTTCCAGCATATTTTCACAAATATACGGAATATGTTTCCAAATGATTATGAAAATTTAAATTAATTGTGCCCTCGTAAATGTAAGCAGAATTGCGCCAAAAGAAATAAAGCGTGGATGGTGAACAGTAACAAGCGAAAAAATGTTATTTATCGTTTATTCCATGACAATTGCGCTAAAGGTGTTATTGCGCCAGTACCGTGAGTTGGCGCCACGAGTGGCGCTGGAGTTATTGTATCAGCGCCAAAAAAATTGCGCCATTACCCATGGCTAACAACTATAGATGTAAAACAAAAGATACAAAAATTTTTGAAAATGGGCATGGCACCATCTCTTTTTAGAAGCAGGAATATACGAGATTGCGGATCCCAGAACTCAACAAAGAATTGATGTATTATGAGCACACTTTGTGTATACACTTTTATCACTTGTGGTAATAGACAGGCAAAAATTTAGCGAAATCGGTTAATAACCACGCCTACTTTTTTACCAAAATATTTCTAAAGCGGCATTGTGGAATTTGTAATGCGACATCTTTGTAACTAAAAGTCATAAAGGAATGAAATTTTGCACAAAGAATAATATTCATATGCTTAGTTGGATGACTGATACCAATTTTCAAAATGGGCATGACTACGCCCACTTTATGCGGCACTCGCTTTATATAAAATACAAATGCAAACAAATAATAAAAGCACACAGCTGAGTATATAATGTTCGATTCCACTCGAACTTAGGCTTCCTTACTTGTCTATTTTTTTTTTTACGGTATTTAAGTTGTCAATTGCTCTTGTGCTCTGCTTCAATAATAAAACGTTTGAGTTCATTTTTTTTTTATTCAAGTCGTCGTTTTCAAACATCTATGTACCTATGTATGTATGTATATTAATTTTTTTTACCTTGTTACATATCGCCCGTTTTATGCAATAGGGATTTAACTCGAAATTTTCGATTTCTGGGATTTTACCATATTGTTCATTAACTGGGTCGTGCCTTTGAGTCTAGCCTTATAAAATACTCAAAAGGATAAAAATGGCGGAAATAAAAGTGATTTTGTAGTTAGCCGTAGAAGGAAACTATTTGAAATTATAAAAGTTTATTTGCGTTTTCCCAAAAAAAAATTTTTTTGAGTTAAATCCCTATTGCATAAAACGTGCGATATGTACATATATACCGTCGTACCATACGAAAACTAGCATACGATTTTTTGTGGCTGACGAAAAGTAACAAGTTCGACTTTTGGCTGACGAAAACTATCAATTTCGTTTAAACAACAATTATTTTAATGTAAAAACAATGTATAATTACTAGAGCTCGGATAATAGGTGAAAATCAGACGCCTAAAAGTATGCTACGTAATGTTTATGAGCACATCCAGTGGCAAGTTTAAGGGTGGGGTGCATTCGGGTTTAAGCCCCCCGTGAATACAATTGGATTTTTTGCTTACTAGGATGCCAGAAAAATAAATTATTAAGGTTTTTTATGCGTTGCACGTGAAAAATTGCAAAGAAAGCTACAATAAATAAATGTAATAATAAAGAATAATAATAAATAAAGTATAATAAATAAATATATAATTATAAAGAATAAAGAAAAAAATTATAAATTTGTAGTGACTCGCTTAAATTTTAGACAAAATCTTCGCACGTGAAGGAAAAACAATTACAGTTTTAAAACAGATATATTTTGAATCAAAATGAGGCAAATGCATATTAGCAAATGAATTTTACTATAAAAAATACTAATACCTGTTATTTGAGAATTTTTTCTAGCTGTCCTCTGCATTTTTTTCATGAGAATTTACAAGTCGAAAAAAATTGCGTACTATAAAATAATATAAAATTTCTACGCAAAAAGTTACAAATTTTGCTGAAAAATTGACGAGTTTTCCGGAATTTTACACAAACTTTTTAACTTTAATATATTTGGTTTCTGTTATAGATTTTTTTATATAACAAATTAAAATTATTAAAAACACATAAATAAATATATTTTACGAATAAAATCACTTTATATTCTGGCATTATTTCATCACACACCACTGTATGTTTATTTAAACTGCAAATTTGTGTAACATGATTAAGAAATTTTCTAATAAAATCTTCACCCATCATACCAATATGACACCCCTTTATATTTAAATTGTTATCCCGCCACTGAAAATAAACAAAATTTACAAATTGTAATATTTTTTTAGGCGCTTGATTTCACCTATTTTTCCGAGCTCTAATAATTACTGTTACTTATCGTCAGCCAAAAGTCAAATGTGCTACTTTTCGTACAGAATTTTTTTATTGCTAGCTTTCGTCAGAAATTTTAAATGTGCTAGTTTTCGTAGGGTACGACGATATGTTCTTATATGTATCGCAAATCCCAATTTTGTTTTTATTGTTGTTGCTGTGATTGTTTGAGTGGATTAGGCATATACATATATATGTTCATAATCTGCCTTCATTGATTTATTAACTGCTAACGGTATGCGTATAGTTGTATCTTTTAAGTAATGAACGAAAACAACAAATGCCTTGCATCGGACATCTTCTTTAACTAATTGATATACATACATATGTATGTATGAAATGAATGTATGCTTGCACTTACATATAACTAAGTGCAAAATAAAATCTTCTTCACATGTTCATATACCAGGTGAACAATTAAAATTGAATGGAAAATCCGTTTTGAAAGTATCTGTTATTAATTTTTCATTTTAAACGTAAACAAATTAGTGAAATGAAGGTCATAAGTCTAGGAAAGGAAAATTTTAGCTGCCACATGTTTAAACTGATGTATATATGGATACATACATATGTATATATATATAGTACATATTTACATACATACATACATATGTATATTCCCTGCAGAAAATGCGATTAATCCGGGACGTGTCGGGGATGAATCGCAAGGGAGCATGCGACTAATACAAATTTACATCCCTTTATATGGGGTGAATTGATCGCATTTGTTCGAGCACGTCCTATGAAGAGACTAATTGTTCAACTAGTATACCCGAACGGGTACCAATGTAGATCAATCGCTTTCATCCCGACCGGGTACCAATGTAGATCAATCGCTTTCATTCAAAGTTGCAAGCCAATGCTATTTTTTTATGAAAATGTCTAAAAGTTATAAATTGTTATATATATTAGAAGAAAGTTTCTTCGATTGGCTTTCATCTTGCAGTGAAATCTTTTAAAAAAATTAAGAATTTTCTCCAAATATTTTAAGTTTTGAGAATGCATTATGTGATTGTAAAAGACATGTGAGGAATTTTTCAAAGTTGTTCACCAAGGCTATCTTTGAAAATTATAAATGCTCATGCCTATTTAAGTAAAGGTTATACAATAAGTTTAACTTTTGTAAAAAGAATCTATTCAATAAATTAAAAACTTTTACATACATAGTTTTGAGTGCATAATTGTAATTGATTTTTCAATGGATATTTTTGGTAACATTTTGTTAAAATTATTATTCATCATTGTTATTAAAAGAAATTGTGTTGTATTGTTATAAAATTTGTTTAATACATTGAATATTTTTGTAAAATTTATACATTTACTCAATCTAGATTTGCACCCGTTTGCCATGAAAACGATTAATCTAAATTTATGCCCGTTCGGGAACAATTGGGGACTAATTGTAGACCGATTGTTCCCGAAAGAGATCAATCCGGGACAAATCTCTTTCGGGATTCATCGCACATATTTTTGCAGGGTTAATACTTAAACATAAAAGTCAGTACATTCAGACATGAAATGCGCAAATTTCAATTAAAAATGCGCAGAATTGTTAAATTACGTCGTAAAATCTAAATGAAAACCAAGCATTAATATTATATTTATGTATGTACATACATACATACATATGTATATATGTACTTGTTCGAATATACATATGTATATACGTGAAAGATTTTGATGGAAAACAGATTTGCATTAAAATTGAAATAATACTGTGTAATTTCCAATCGCTTTTGTTATAAAAGTGAAACATTTGCCAAGTAAATTCGAGATGGAAATTTTCCAAATTATTTTAATTGGTAATACGATACGACTAGATCGACTTGTGGAAAAGGAATGATTATTTCTTTTATATGTATATGTACAATGTATGTATGTACAAATATATACATGCAAATAAACACAAAACATTCGATGATATTACTTTTTTTTATTCAATAATACATAAATAACTAATAAAGGTTTTTCATTGCCGCTAATTATTTTTGTGCTGAGAAAGCCGAAGTAGTCCTATTTTTCTTAGTGGGGCCAACTTTGCTTCATGCGTTACATACACTTCCTTTGCAACTTATTTCAGAAACAGATGCTATTTGATAACATTATTATCAGCATGATTTGTGGAAAAGTCTTGCATGGAACAGCATGTTTTCGAAACAAATCTCGAAAAAAGTCGTTTATTAACACATACATAGTTTTCAACATGTACCACATAAACACTTTTGTGTGTATCACCAACGCCGTCGGCGTCACCGAAATGCCGAAAACCACGGCGCTGAACTCATCGAAAATGGCATCAGCAACCCCGACGGTTCGAAGTTCAGTGTGGCCAAATATGTGAACTGTGTTCGAATCAGTGTTTCCAAGTACTGATGCGAAATTCAAGACAGGTAGGCGCAGCGGCGAATTCAGAAACTACTTTTTTTATTTACAGTGTAATTTCAAAATCAAAGCAAATTCACACTATGGCCAACAGGAATGGGCGAGTCCCAAGCGAATACAGATTTTAACCAAGCCGAAACATTATTTTGAAATTAAACTATACCAATTACAATACTAAGGTTCTGAATTCACGTATGCGCCTACCTTTCTAAATCTGGCTGGCGGAATTGAGCGGGATTTTCGGACGTTTCTTATCTTTTTGATAAAAGCAAATACATCGTTAGTTTATTTTACTAAAAACTATTTATTTAAATAATAAAATAATGGATTCTATTGCGATAGCAGCTATATTAGTGGAGGAAGAAAAGCAAAGAATCTGATAAACGAGAGAAAGTTTTTAAGGGATCATAACAATCCTTTTACTTTAAGTAAACAAGCGTAAATTTAATTAGAGGCTGAAAATAAAAATAATAGTCTTAATTTTGCGTGAAAGAAACCTTTACCTTGTCCTTTTTTCTGTTTTTCATAGAATTATTTTGAACTACATAAAAGCAAATTGTATACAACAAGTAAGGAAGCCTAAGTTCGAGTGGAATCGAACATTAGATACTCAGCTGTATGCTTTCATTGTTTGTTTGCGTCTGATAGAATCACGGTGTATTTTATATAAAGCGAGTGCTGCATAAAGTGGGCGTAACCACGCCTATTTTCAACATTTTTATCAGTCATCCAACTAAGCATATGAATAATATTCTTTGCTCAAAATTTCATTCCTTTATGACTTCTAGTTACAAAGATGTCACGTTACAAATTCCCAAAGGGTATTCCAGAAATATCTTTGTTAAAAAGTAGGCGTGGTCACAAACCGATTTGAATAAATTTTTGCATGTCTATTAACACAAGTTATAAAAGTGTATAAACCAAGTTTCGTCATAATATCTCAATTATTTGTCGAGTTATGGGCTCCGAAATCTCGTTGATTCCTTTGTCTGAAAAGAGGCGGTGCCACGCCCGTTTTCCGAAATTTTTCTATTTTTTGTTTCCGATCTATTGTAGAACTCATGCCACAAAATTTCAATGAATTATCTTTATATTTGACAAAGATATCGCTTAAAATGTTTTTATTAGGCCACTTTATGATACCCATATATAAAAGCGGGCGTGGTCGTCAACCGATTTCGCTAAAATTTTGAACTTGTATTACTACAAGTAGTGAAAGTGTATACACCAAGTTTCGTCATAATATGTCGATTATTTGTCGAGTTATGGGCTCAGAAATCTCGTATATTCCTGCTTCTAAAAGGAGGCGGTGCCCCGCCCATTTTCCAAAATTTTTGTATTTTTTGTTTTATGTCCATAGTTGGACACCGCGCATAAAATTTCAATGATATACCTTTATATTTGACAGATATATCGCTTAAAATGTTTTTATTAGGTCACTTTATAATACCCATATATAAAAGTGGGCGTGGTCATCAACCGATTTTGGCAATTTTTCGTCCAAACATTTGCCTATGTAAGTACATCACGCCTACCAAATTTCATCGATATATCTTCAACGGTTTCTGAGTTATGACTCATAAAACTTCCAATGTTTGCCCCTTAATAAGTGGGCGTGGCACCGCCCATTTTCCAAAATTTCACCATATTTCTTCATAAGAGCCTGAGCTCAATACGTGTGTGAAATTTTATCACTCTAGCTCTATTAGTGACTGAGATACAAAATTTCCGATTTTTACTATATAGGGGAGGTGGGCGCGGTCATGGTCCGATTTCGCCCATTTTCAATACCATCCGTTCCTGTCTTGATACCAACTTACATTTCAAATTTCATCGAAATATCTCAATTTTTGCGCGAGTTATCGTGCGCACAGACGGACAGACGGACGGACATGGCTCAATCGATTTCTCTTTTCACCCTGATCATTTCGATATATATAAGTCTATATCTATCTCGATTATTTCATTCTGTTACAATCCGCCGTTAGGAAATCAAAACTATAATACTCTGTGTACTAGTACAGCTGAGTATAAAAACAGGGGAAAATTTCAATAACAATGTACCCGGCACCGGAATTTTTTGTTTCTTTTTTTTGGCTATAGATCACTAAAATGCAAACGAAATCTTGCGAAAACTTATAATTCATTAATAACACAGTACTTTTGCGTAGAGCACCCTTATGCACTGCGCCGCGCTTTGAAAAGTAACCCTCAGCCGACAGAACTCCCTTTCTGGAGTTAGATCTGGAGAGATTTACAGTAATTTTGCGTAGTCGGGAGTGTTATAACTAGTAAAATTGTCATTCGCAGAACTTTTCCTGAAGGATTCATTGAAACATTCTTAGTGGTTTGAAAAAAAAAAATATGGCAGGCGCATTATACTGAAGCCGACATTCCACCATCTTCAATATTTATTTGAATGCGTCTTTATCGAGACGAAAGTTTTTACTGAAATGGTAAATTGTTGGTAATAAATAATATAATACAATGGCGCTATTATAACTCTGACGGGTTTTATGGCCGAGCTTCTCTCCCAATTCGAGGTGTGCTCCTTTTTGTTTTTCCTACTAATTGGGTGGACCTACAGTTTTATGCCGGCTCCGAACGGCGAATGCATTTTTTGTGAGAAGCTTTTTCATGGCAGAAATACTCTCGGAGGGTATGCCGCCCACTGCCAAGAGGTGACCGCTGCTCTTAAAAAACCCAATAATTGGATTTTTACTAATTAGAAAAATTGTTTTGGTGTTTTGCTCGGACCGTGGTTTGAACCCGAGACCTATGGCATAGCAGGCGAGCACTCTACCCACTGCACCACAGCGGCCACCAAATTGTTGGTAATACACATTCATAATTCGTTAGTTGCTTTTTTATAGTAGTCAAACAATAGTTATCAACTTCAGAAAATGCATTATTATTCTTTGGTGAAAATATATTTTATTTCCAAAACCTACATACACACGTATTTAAATCACTGTTATTATCATTATTTCACAATTTTTTCTCTGAAGTTTTTCTTTGCATATAACAGCAATTCAATCTCGGTGGAAAATGCAATGGACCCACGCCATGTTTGTGGCTTCTCGCGACCGGTTGATTAATATATTTACATATATTCACACTTATTAACACTTATTCCAACTTCATACATGCATTTACACAATTTACTTAAACTTTTATTGTAATTTTTTGATATTTTGTTAATATCGCCGCAACCAAATACTTGCGGCAAATTTCGGCACGAAAAACTGTCAAAATGTTCGTTCATTCGGTGTTCATAATGCCGATTTACCGAAATTCGAAAGATTCTGCGCGCCGTCGGTTGTCATAATGCCGATTTTCCGAAAACGTCATTTCGGTACCGCCGACGGTGTTGGTGATAGTGGCATTTATCTATTTGCCACAATTTTATGAAACAAGTGCAGAAATAGATATTTGTTTTTTTTTATAACCAAAATAACGCAACCGCAACGTATTCAAAATGAAAAACGCAACAACCACTACAAGTGTACTGAATCAAACTGAAATAAACTTAATTTAGTTGAACTGTTTCGGTGGTAAACGTTTGACCAAAGTGGCCACACTTTGCCATGACAGAGAAACAAAATAAAAGCAAGATGAAAAACAATGGAAATTAGAATATGCACAGAACTTACTATTAAGTGGGTAGGGTAGCTGCACTCAGAGAAAAGGAATCAAAAATAAAATTTTTCTTTTACAATGCATGTTTTAAACCAGATAATCTTCAATTTAAAAATTTTAATTTTTTTTTAATTAAAATGTGTTTTGGATTTAAAAAGAAACATATTTAAAGTATAAACGAAATTGAATGGAATAAAAACGAAAATTTTAGGTTTAAAATCGCATAGTGCTTAAAATAAAAATAAACATTTGTTTTTTCTTGATTTAACAATTTTACAATTAACATTTTTAAAATAAAAAGTTCGTTTTACATAACTTTTAAATAAATTTTTGCGCATTTTAAGCACGTTTTGGTATGTTTTTATAATATTTTTTCCCTGAGTGTGTAGGCGTATGCGGTGGGGAAGAATTTTTTAGGTATTAGCTATGTAAGTACCTAACTAAGGTCTGCACAGAGCCAAAAAGTTCACCTATAATCAAAGAGAATGCCATCTAAAAAAGCTATTTGGCCAAGGAGAGCGAAAGGAGACAAAATTGAAGAAATTTTTGCTAGAAAATCTTCTAGATTTTAGCTTGAATTTCTTCTTAAATTTATTGAAAAGGATACCGTCTGAAAACGAGGAGATAACTTCTTATTTATTAATTTTTTATGTCATTTTGTCAAAAAAATTAAATTGTTAGAAGAAATCTGCTGTTTTTCTGTTTCTGTTTTTATGAGAAAATTTTTATAAAGCAAATCAGTAGGAATTGCCTACATATATGCCGCAATGTCTGAATTTGGTCTCCCCGCAAAACTTATACGGCTATGCCAAATGACGCTGACTAACACCACCAGCTCCGTCAGAATTGGGAAGGACCTCTCCGAATCGTTCGAGACCAAACGAGGTTTCAGACAAGGTGATTCCCTTTCGTGTGACTTCTTCAATTTGATGCTGGAAAAGATAATACGAGCTGCAGAACTTAACCATACAGGAAACATTCTATACCACAAGAGTGTACAACTGCTGGCGTACGCCGATGATATCGACATCATTGGCACTAACACTCGCGCCGTATGTTCTGCCTTCTCCAAGCTGGATAAAGAGGCTAAGAAAATGGGTTTGGCGGTTAACGAGGACAAGACGAAGTACCTCCTGTCATCACACAAAGAAACAGCACGCCTTGGCAGCCACGTCAATGTTGATAGCTACAAATTCGAAACTGTTAAGGACTTCGTCTATTTGGGAACCAGCATTAACACCAAGAACGATGTCAGCACGGAGATCCAACGAAGAATCACGCTTGCCAATAAATGCTACTTCGGACTAAGTAGGCAACTGAAAAGTAAAGTCCTCTCTCGACAAACAAAAATCACACTCTACAGGACGCTCATCGTTCCAGTCCTCATGTACGGCGCAGAAGCATGGACAATTTCAAAATCAGATGAGATGGCACTTGGAGTATTCGAGAGAAAAGTTCTTCGTAAGATTTATGGACCTTTGCGCGTTGGCGTGGGCGAGTATCGACGGAGATTTAACGATGAGCTGTACGAGCTTTACACAGACATCGACATTGTTCAGCGAATAAAGATCCAGCGGCTGCGTTGGGCAGGTCATGTCGTGAGAATGGACGAAGGCGCTCCGGCCAAGAAAGCATTTCTATCGAAACCCGCTGAACGCAAAAGAAAAGGGAGACCTCCACTGCGTTGGGAAAATCAGGTGGACAGCGATGCTGCCTCCCTAGGTGTTCCCAAGTGGCGCCATGCTGCACGAAACAGAAGCAATTGGCGCGCGCTGTTGGACTCGGCCAGAATCGTCTAGACGGTTAAGCGCCAATCAAGAAGAGAGAAATCAATAAGGACATCCTCTAATTTTTACTAGAACCTTTTTGAATTTATTAAAAAGGAAAACTTTTTATTTTTAAAAGAGCCCTTATTAATTAAAATTTTGCTATAAATATCTTAACGTACGTACATTGTATGGATATACTCGTACATACTATAAATATGCATAACAGTTATTGCATCAGCCACTTTTTATGTATGTGTGCAATAACATGTTCAAGAAATTAAAAGGGAGAACTTCTTATTTTTAAAAGAGCTCTTATGTGTTTCCTCCGTTCGTCAATTTCAGTACGGCTTTGCACATTTCTACAATTCTCAAACGATTAGTGAAGCACTTGGTATAAAGAGTGTATTATGTCCATCTGCACTTATATGAAATGAAATGTTGCCCTTTGTCTGAATAAGTCCTAGGAAAATACTAGTTGACTAATTATGTTTTCCGATGAAAATCAAGATTCTCTTCTTAATAATATTAAACAGGGTTTCTTCTTAATTTTGCAGGTTATCTGCTAAATTTATGTGAAAAGGTTTCCATATTTATTCTAGGAGTCATCTTCTTAATCTTATATAAGAGGTTTTCATCTTAGTTTTATAGGTTATCCATTAAATTTTACTGAAAATGATTTCATCTAAAATCCACGGGTTATCTCCTTAATAATATTGAAAAGGTTTTCATATTAGTTTTACAGTATATCTACTTAGTTTTATTAAAATGAGATATCCAGTCATAATAAGACGGGCATCTTATTGGAGAGAAAGCGTAAAGAAATCCGCTAAACTTTGTTCTGATTTACAGGGCATTTTAGGTGGTCTTTTGGCTCTGTGTGTTAACAAAAAAAAAACAGCAAAGAAGATAAGTGCTTTGCATACAATTTGAAATTTCACTTTTAATTAAAATGGACTTAAGATGGAATGTGCTCATGCAGCAGCAAAATAATGCCGGAAGGAGCTGAATGACAAATATGTACCTACAAAGAACGTAAAGAAAATGGCGAAAGAAAAATGAGGCGGTTGTTGGAGTGGTCAGCAGTTGACAAAAGAGTTTTACGTTATGATATGGTATGCGCGATTATTGCGATGTTTTTCAAGATCACAGAAATTTGGTTTTTATTTATGAAAATTTGTTGTTAATATTATTTTTTATAGAGGAATTATGTATTAATAAATCCTTAGACAATCGACTGTCTCGATTTAGCTGCTGATTCGCTTCGTCTTAAATTAAGGAAAAAAGAGGAAAATTATTCGAGCAAAATTTGAAATGAATTTCTGGAGTATAACCGACACAATGACACAATTTTCAAACCGAAAACAAACAAACCACTAAACAACAACAAAGGGTAGCCGAAAATTCTGTAATAACAACAACAACAAGAAATTGCTTTAATTGATTTTTCGCTTGATACTCCATTGATGATATCTACTGTTTCCATTTTCTTTCTTTTTTGGCTTTCTCGTACTTTTAAATCATTCAACCCATGCGGAAATGGTCCCATAGAGAAACAACAACACCGCAACAACCATCAAACAGAACAGCAGCAACAACAACAACGGCAACAACCAACAGCAGCAGCACATCGCTGATAAGTAGTAATAAGAAGCAGCTATAAAATAAACAATATTACATTGCAATTGCGAAACAAACTGAAGTGAAGGAAATGGCAGCAGCTGGAAAAGGAATGAAGCGCAGTGGGACAAGAAAGATCGAACCCGCAGCATCAGAATCCGAGCATTGCAAGCACTTGGGCATATTTCGCATGCATACACCAACACACACACACCCACACACACACACACACACACATGCATGCATATGTACACAAATAGATTTCGATATTGCCTTTCGACCAATGCAGGGGCCAGTAATGCTTTCAAAAAAAAAAAAAACTTTCCAAAAACCACACAACTATCCACCAAACTGACCCGCGCATTCGCCGGGATAGCCGCTTGCCAGCCCGGAGACATGTACATACATATGTATATGGAATGTTGCGAGCTGCTCCGTCGAAAACATCAACGGCTGTGTGGGCTATAGATCGCTGAGTAGTTGGGTAGACGGGTGGGCGGGTACTGCTGGGCAATAAAATGCGAATTACGAAATATTATGCGAGCGCTTAAAATGCTTTCAGTGAAGGTAATGGAAGTAAGTGGATAGTGCCTACAAATATATGTACATGCATACATATGTACATAGCCAATATGCGGAGGTAACAAAAAGAAATGCGGTTCGAGTGGAGTGCGATGCGATGGAGTGGCGTGGAGAACGGAAAGAAATGAATGAATATAAGAAGTTACGCAAACACCCACAAGCACCACAATGAAAGTGGGTGAAGGTAAAGCCCATTATGGCCGGGCGATGGCTGCTGTTGCAAACAACTCAAAAGTTGCAACATCACCAACACACACATAAAAAGTAAAAGCTTCTGTTGCAATAAACTTAACCACTTGTAAATTCCCCGAAATGAATGAACAATTTGCAAAAGAAGGCGTAATGTTGAATACATTCCGAGAAATGCGAAAGTAATTTAAGTTGCAAGAATGAAAATGAAACGAAAAATTGTTTGAGGACAAGACACCAAAACGATTTTTGTTACAGAAGTTACTTGCCAATAACATTTTCAATAAAATTAATGCAGTCTATTCAATTTGGGAGGCAGAGAACTTACTTATATTTAGTAGATAATAATAGGAAAAAAATTGCGCCAAAAACTCAAGGTTACATTCTGTTAGCCGGCTGGGCTAAACACATTCAAAACTTCTTAAATGCATCAGCACCATTCAGGCGCGGATCCAGGATTTCGGCAAGGGGGGGGGTTTTGAAAATTTCTTTTTTTGGAAGATGTTTTTTAAGGGCATACGCTGCACATAGGTAGATTTTACGAATTTATGCGGCCAAAATTGAAAATTTTAAAATTGGTGCAAATACAAAATCCAAAATCGCTCTACGTTTATAATAGACCGGGCGATAATAAACCGGTTTTCTCGGCTTTTATAGACAACGGGGGTGTCCCTGCCGTTAGTCGAAACTTATTATTCTCCCACTTTTCGATTTTTTATTTTTTACGTATTTTAAGTAACCCATTTTTAAATGTCAATATTTTCAGTTTTAAGACAGTTATCAAAGTAAACATCATGGATTCGAGTGCTTCAGGTAAATATCATTATTTATTGAAGAAATCGTCAACCTAGCATAATAAAAGACCCACCATTTTGAAGCTTTTAAGCATATTGCGTTTTCTTGAAAAAATATTGTTGATTTTTTTATTCAAAAGCATTTTAGTTATATTATCGCCTCCGATCGATTACCCGTCAATTTCTATACGGAAAAATGCAAAGCCAGAAATTATCAACAATGGATTAAAAATTGGCCTATTTGGAAAATTACCTGCTTTCGTATTTTTAGTATTTCCAATTTTTCAAAGTCAAGGAAATACTTATCATAAAAAGGGGCTAAGAATCCTAAAGCTACATTTTTTAGAAGAGTTTTGAGTATGCAATTTTGCACCTCATTCAATTTTAATATAACAATATGCAACATTCAACTTTTTGAAAATTTTCATTGGCTTTTCGGAAATTTTAATTGGAACGGTCTCACCCTACACCCTACAGAAAAAAACTTCTAAAATTGACGGAATTTTTCACAGCATTGAGAATTTCATTTTTACACTAAAATTGGTTGGCTATATAACAGTACACTTAGAAATCTCCTCAAAATCTTCTATAAATTATGGGCTTGCTTTGAAATTTTTAATCCACTTTCAGAAAATTCTACGATTTTTCAGATTTTTTCCATAAGCTAAGAAATCCTGCTTAAAACGGTTTTTATTGAAGAATTTTCTATATTTTTAAACTAAAATAAGAAAGTAAAATTTTCGACAGAACTCTTTGAAATAAATTTAAAAACTTTGGCGTATGATTTTTTTTTTGAGTCACTGTATATATTTTTCAATAAAATCGACTTTTAACTCAAAATATTAAAATTTTGCATTAAACAAGCAATTTGGAATAGATGTAGACAATAAAATATTTTTGTCCGCATAAAACTTGAAAATCTACCTATGTGCGCTGGTGAAAATATGGACTAATACCACCTACTATTATTATTCTATATACTAGTTGCGCCATTTCCCGCACCTTAAAAACACCAAACTCAAAACCCTCCAAATTAACAATATGTATGTCATCACATAAAGTGCAGGAGATTTCAATTGAAGTTCTAAATAACATGTATAACGTATGTATGTATATTTTTGCATTGGTACGTGCGAATGAGTATCGTATGGTATTGGTGGCAAATTGATCATCAATTTCACTTACCCTTGCATTTAAAGCCAAAATAAATAAGAATGTATGTATGTAGTACTTTTTGGTTGTATTTATATTTTTAATAAAATTTTTACTTTATTGAAGTTCTTGTGTTTATATACTCAAATTTTTAAAAGATTAATTTAAACAAGAATTGCGAAATGCCTCTGAAAAAGGCAATTTCTCCAACGATTCAGACATTTCTGACCAAATTAATTCTGTACAATCCCGATAAAAATAGGGATAAGAAAGAAAAGAAAATAAATTTGCGATTTGGCAATTTGCGAATAGCATTTGACAAATTTGATTTTATGCACGTGCGTCCAAAGGTACCTACATGAACTTTTTTCGCATGTAGGTACATATTTTGGATGTTATGTGGTCCAACCATTGCCTTTGGAATGATAGAGTTTTCCTTGATCAGTTTGGGAAATTTGGGCGCAGAATCTATAAAGGCATTAATTTGGGATCTATGATAAACCACAAGGGGGTGGTTTGAACCCCCAAACTGCCCCCCCCCGTGGATCCGCCACTGGCACCATTCAATGAATAGTGCAGCTTTCATTTCACTTCATTTCATTCGCATATTGAATACAAATCTATGCATTTTACGCTATTTTACTTTTACTTTTTTTTTTTTTTAATTTGCATAAAATGAATTAATTGAAAATGCAAATTTTCGTGGGCAATTTCCAGCTCATCGAATTGTCAGCGGATGGTGGTTTCCTGCAAAAACGTGATATGTCATGAAAGTAAGCAACCGAAATAACCACAAATGACACTGAAGTGTTGCCAGAAATATTTATGTATGTACAAAGTCAAAACAGCATAAAAAAGTGTCATTAAATTAGTTTGTGGTTAAAATTATTTCACACCCGTCAAATAGACCAAAAAATGTGGAGAAACATTTTGATTTTGCCACAATAAACCTTTATGTATGTACGTAGAGGCAGGCGAACACAGAGACCTTATTACAGGTGCCTTATTTAAAGTGGTTGTCACATAGACTCGAACGATATAGATTTTATGAAACAGGGCTATTCTACGACTCAACTGCCATGCGATAACGACGAAATTAGCTGTTTTTTACTGTTTTAGTTCTAAGCCACAATGGATTTTATTCGCAAATTCTTTGGATCAATTTCCAATAAAAACATAACATTTCTATAAAATTTCATTTCATTTCATTTATTATAATTGATCAGTGCAATAAGAACAAAGTCTTTTGTAGTACAACGATTCTTACAATACTATAAACAATAAATTTATTTATGATACATAACTTAAAACTAGTAGAGGAAAAAGGTAAAGGACTTAGATGCCAAAAAGAAAAAGATCATGACTATACGTAATAGTAAGAATAGAAAGTAGTAAGATAAGATAAATAAAGTAATTTACAAAAAGAAAAGATAAGGAAAGTTATAGATAGCACATCTAGGGGTTTAACATACATATAGGTATATAATATTACTCTACTGATTACGGAAGTATGACAACAAGACGGAACACTCTCCTAAGATCTTAATTCACCATCGAAACAAATGCCGGATAACGCTAAATCCAATACGCAATTCTTAGAGCTAAACCTATCAATCGATAGGCATTCGATATTAAATATCCCACGAATTGCGTTAAAATCGATGCGCTACAATTGATACTGTCTCTAATACTTATTATCGGAATTTGAGCTGACAAACTGAATAAATAATGACCGTGAAGACGTGTAAAACCACGAATAAATAAAATAAGCCTATCTCTACATAACATAATTCGTCTGCGAATAAGCTCGACAAGTTGTTCGCGAACTAACCCATATCCACGTAGCTAGCCTTGTTCAGCAAGCAGCAACAAAAACTAAGCCAGCTTGCTATGTTAAGCGCGTCGAACTGAAAGCGCTTCTCTGTTTGTCAAGCTGAACATCATAAATATCAACCAATCGTATTCTTCTACACAGAGGCTACACCAAGCGGACTCTACCGGTAACCACCGGTAACTACGTCAACATAACCGAACTCTGCCGGTAACTAGCTCAACATAACCGAACTCTGCTGATTAATGGCAAAAATTCGAATCCGCCCGAAGCCCTCTAATGTGGAGTGCTTGTAATTAATTTCTGCAAGTTGAGCGTTCTTTTCACAGTCGCTTAATAAAAAAACCAACAACTTTAATAGCTGGAAAAGTTTGGCAAAAGCGCAAAGTTAAAAAAATACACAGTAAGGAGCCTTAAGTACGCATTAATGGTGGAATTGGTTTTTTTTTCTCACAACAACAGAACTGAACTAACTCATGGCTTAATGAGTGACTGCAGAAACATTAACATATCCACCGAATATTTACATATTGCATATGTACATACGTACATACTTATATACATAAATTGGTAATCACCAAAAGTGGGTGTAAATATTTACAAAATTGAACTTTTGTCTTAATGAATGCAAAAACAAGCCATAAACCGCGGCGTTTCAAATAAATGAAATAAAATCGATAATTTATTTTGTTGTGTGTATTCGTATACCTACGCTTTTGTTTGGTTTGGTTTGGTTTCGTTTATTTACAAACAAGAACACATATAAACCTTAGCACAAAGATACACATCAATTATTATAAAATACAGTACATGAAATTCTTCAAGAAAGCTAAGAATAAAAAAGAATGAACAGTCGGCGGCAGGCGTATCGCGAAGGCGTTATTGGGTGGTAAGTGTTTATTGAAGGTGGAATTCTCCAGATTCGCCAGCCAATTTTCGCACTTCTCACCCACATTTCCGCAACTACATGTATTATACATACATATATATGTATCAATAACGAATATCGGCTATAAGCGTAAATAAAGAAGAAGAAGCCACTTACTTATTTCAGCTGTTAGCCTGGTTGCTTTTGGCAAGCTGCTTGATTGCCTGAGAACGATTGGCCCTTTGCTAACCACAAAAATGGCAGAAGCGCATGCCACACTCGCAACCGCCGCGCAACCACACAAAAGCATATCAATGGATTCTAGTATTGAATGTTGTTAAATAAACAAAAACAAAAATGTGTGGAAATGGTGGCACGTGGATCGAAAATAATATTAAAATGTGTATTTTATTTTCCATCTAATAATAATAATACAATGGCGCTATTATAACTCTGACGAGTTTTATGGCCGAGCTTCTCTCCCAATTGGGAAGTGTGCTCCTTTTTGATTTTCCTACTAATTGGGTGGACCTACAGTTTTATGCCGGCTCCGAACGGCGAATGCATTTTTTGTGAAAAGCTTTTTCATGGCAGAAATACTCTCAGAGGGTATGCCGCCCACTGCCGAGAGGTGACCGCTGCTCTTAAAAAACCCAATAATTGGATTTTTACTAATTAGAAAAATTGTTTTGGTGTTTTGCTCGGACCGTGGCTTGAACCCGAGACCTCTGGCATAGCAGGCGAGCACTCTACCGACTGCACCACAGCGACCACATTATTATTTTCCATCTAGCCATTCGAATTAAGTTATTCAATTTTATGATACACAATAAATATTGTTGTTGGTATTGAATTTAGGTGTGAAGTGCTTAAATTTGAGTTTCAGCAGGATTGGTTTTGGAAATAATAATAATTTTAGAAGGAAATTGTTTTCGTTCTTTCTTTAATTTTCGTTGTTTTATTAGAGATTATTTTTCTTTAATTAATGTTTTTAAAAAAATTGGGCTTAAAGCCCGTCTCCACATCACTTGATTCGCCAGCGAAACATCTAGGGAAACATCTCGCTAAATAACCCGTCTCCACGTGGCTGATCGTTATTCAGTTTAACATTTCTCTTTCTTGTTCTTCTTAAATGTTTGTATGTTTGCTTATTTTTGCGTTTTTGTTTTGGTCTGTGTGAGATTTCGATAGATTTTCGATACAAAATTAGAGGAGGCATCGATATCATCGCGTTTGGCAAGAGGACGAAACTACACCATTTCCAATTGTAAAGGCGAAAAGGTCAACTAAAAATAAGATTAGTCAATTTTAAATGCGAAAGAGTCAATTGAAAATAAGATTAGTTAATTTTAAATGAGAAAGCGTCAGTTGAAAATTAGAAAAGTCAAATGTAAACTCGAAAGGTCAACTGAAAATAAGATTAGTCAATTTTAAATGCGAAAGAGTCAATTGAAAATAAGATTAATCAATTTTAAATGAGAAAGAATCAGTTGAAAATTAGAAAAGTCAAATGTAAATGAGAAAGTTTCAGTTGTAAATAAGAAATTGCAATTGAAAATGAGAAAGGGTCAATTAATAATGAGAATAGTCAGTACACTCAGAGAAAAAGTAAGCTAAATTTCAGTATAGCGGGCTTGAATCAAGCCGAAAACGTTATGAAAGTCTGTTAAGCTCGGAAATGCTAAAATCAAGAATATATTCTTATTTTTAGAACGATATTTTTGGTAATAAAAAGCTTATATTAAGAATTTTTCAGTTTTGAAATAAGCCTATATAAACTTATTTTCAGCATTACCCATGATTAATTTGAGAATGTAAAATCTTATTTGAAGATTGTTCAACTTTGTTTTTATTTATATTTATTTTCCAATTTTTCGAAATTCGAAATCATTTAACCCACCTAACAAAATAAAAAAATAAAATTGTTCATTTCAATGCATTGTATTTTATTTTGTTTTATTTTCGGACATGTACACATGTATACATATATATATATATAGTAATATATATAATATAAAATTAAATGTTTACATACATATACATATATACCTATATTCCGCAACACATTGTATATTATAAAAACAGAAATATGTATTTATGCAAAAAATTCTTAAGGTATAACTATAACTACAACTACTTATAACTATAAGTATTAGAAATATTTAATTCTGATAAGAGATTTTCCATTGTTTATATAACAAAGTTAAAGTTACAAATATTTATAATACATATGTACATTTTGTGTTTTTGCACTTACTCGACAATTTCATATGATTGAAAATATTTTCGAAAAGATGAATATCTTATTGTACTAATTATATTATGAATAAATTGAAATTGAAATTGAAATTGAAAACCGTTTTACACTTATTTTATAACATATTACATAAACATTTTCATTTTGATGCAAAAATTCTTTTATTTTAAATATCTGAAGATGGTTGTTTTTTCCATGCAAACAATTTCGCACGAAACTCCACTCACAATCCTAGCGGGGTAATGACTTCTCTTAAATCCTCGTTTTGCACATATTTTAAACTTCTTATCATCACATCGTGTATCTAAAATAATATAATATTAAAATATTAATAGTTTGTATACTGTACTTATATGTATACATAAATCTGCGTACATATGGAACAGTAGCTTACGGAAAAAGAATTACACAAATTTACGAATATATTGAAAGTTCGCCTATCGACATAAGCTATTATTCGATATGAACACAGATATGTACCCAATCGGAAATTTAGATGTCCTTCTTAGATGATAAAGCGTTACAAAAAAGCATTGAAAGTATCTGTCTTACTGCAAATAGCGCTTAATTTAATATTGCAATGTCATTGCGAAGAAAGGAAAGCGTTTCATATTCGTGTTGTTTAAGAAGTGCAATCAAATTTCCGACTGGTCAAGTACACAAGAGTTCCAGGGAGTGTTGTGTGTACGCTGCTAGCAATCAATAGGCGAGTTCCCGTGGCAGTGATCCAGATCCGGATACAAATTTTGCAAGCAAATGCAACAACAATTTGGTGATCCTGGTATTTATATGGATCAAAAAAATCTATTACAATATATATGGATCCGAAATTGATACAGATAAACACCAGGGTCACAAAATACTTGTTGCATTTGCATGCAAACTTCTTATCCCGATCTGGATCACTGCCACGGGAACTCGGCAAATGAATGCGTGTAAAGGCAACGCAATCCACGCTGTGCATCACTGATATATGTACATACATACATATAGCGAATGAATAACTCACCCTTTATTTTCATTTCCTCAGACTTTCGTAATCTTCCTGCTTTGTTATGTATGCATTTCATCCGAATCTCCAGGCGCAGCGTCTGTATAATATATGTATGTACATACTCCTTCGACGAGCTCCATCCAACCCTAGACGTATGTACATATGTATACAGCTGGGACTCGTCCAATGGAACGATGTTCAATATTTTAATATCTTTTGCGTTGTACGAGTATGTGATTTTTTTTATTTTTTTGTTAAAAAAATTTTTTGTTTGAACAAAAAAAGCAATGACGAATAATGAAAATTATGTGTGTGTATATGTATGTATATATGCATATATTTTCAGAGAACACTCTTAAATCAAGAAATTCATTCTTAAATCGAGAACGTTATTCTTAAGTTCGGGATTTCATTCTTAAAACAAGATTTTTTCAGATTAATATCTTGCTTCAAGAATGCGATTCCTGTTTCAAGATAGGAAAAACTTAAATTTTAGATATTTTTCCTTAATTTCAGTAATTCTTAAATCAAGTTCGACACAGTTTGATTTTAGCCCGCTACTTTTCTCTGAGTGTAGGAAATCAGAAATCTTCAACTTTAATTGCGAAAGCGTCAATTGTAAATGAGAAAGATTCAATTCTAATTACGAAAGCGTCAAATGCAAATAAGAAAGAAACAATTAAAAATAAGAATAGTGAATTGTTAATGCGAAAGTGTCAAATGAAAATGCGAACACGGCAATATATTATAGAAATTAATTCTTATTACATTTTCCTTTTTAAACAAATTTTAATAAACAAGTTTTTAAGTACCAACGGGCATATCTTCCTGCATTAATGCAGCTGCGTGAAAAGATGAAGAATGTTGAACTGCTCTTGCGCAGTCACCCCCTGTAATGGTGGCCGTTGCATCATCCACGAGTTTTTCTAAATACTGGAGTCGTTGCTCACCAACATTTGGACCATTAACGCAAGGGTTTACATGATGACACTTAACGTACATCTTAATTTTACCCCATATTATCTCAATTGCGCTTAGCATGGGAGAATATGACGCCATGCGTAATATCTCTGTACGTCCACCCGAATGCTGATATACTGCGTTTTCTAAATCCGAGTGGCATGGAGCATTATCGCATATAACCACAAGATCATTCTGCGCCGTTAAGCATAAACTGTATAAATATATATATACACATATTCACATTAAACCAATGCCAACTTTGATTTTTCTTTTATATTTTTTAAAAAAGCAGGTGCCGAATTTCAAAGTAATTATTTATATGACTTTTATTTAATTTTTTCCATTACATTCAACGCTTTCGAAATTACAATTGGCTCTTTCTCATTTATAATTGAATATTCTTATTTGCAATTGATGCTTTCGAAATTTCATTTGTTGCTTTCGCAATTACAACTCACATTTTCTCATTTAAAATTGACTATTCTCATTATCAATTGAGTTTTTCCAATTTTCAATTGACTACTATAAATTTCAAATGACGGCTTCGAATTTACAACTGACTATTCTCATTTTCAATTGACGCATTCTCATATGCATTTGACGTTTTCGCATATACAATTAACGTATCCTCATTTACAAACGGCTACTCCCACATTTAATTGACGATTTCGTATTTAAAATTGACTAATCTTATTTTCAATTGACATTCTCTTGTTCACAATTGACTTTTCTAATTTTCAACTGACGCTTTCTCATTTTCAATTTACTAATCTTATATTCAACTGACGCCTTCGTATTTAAGTTTGACGCCTTCTCAATTACAATTGGACATGGTGTAGTGTTTCAATCTTCACTCGCTCTCAGAAATTTGTATGGAAATTGGCGAGTTTCGGCACTCGTTTTGAGGTCGAAACAAGATTGAGAGAGCGAGTGCAGAAAAAAAGAGCACGTTATGTGGAGACATGATATAAGGTTGAATACACAATCAGGTTGTGTTTCTTTACCATGTCAGCACGTGACGTAATTGACCTCTAAATAATTCGAAACATGGTTACGTCTACACGGTCATTCGTTATCCAATTTGTCATATCATTTCATCTGTCACATTTTGATAGATCCACGATAAAAATTAGAAGCAGGGATCGTAAGGGATATGACTTTTATCAAAAAAGTAAAAAATATAACTTATTCCATATTGTATTAAGTATTAGTTTATTGTGTGCGGAGTCAACGGCCACGCAGTTTGGCAGTATTGCTAAATTCATCGTCTCACAAGTTTAGGCCACGTCCACCACCCGCACTAATTCACCTGCATTTCATCTACTTTGTCAAACTGCGGCTCACCCAATACTTATACAGAACATCTAACAGCCGCACTATTTCACTGCATTCATCACCGGTTCCACCAATTGCGATAATTTACCGGTTTCGTCGTTTTTGTTGCATTCACCAGTTCCACCAATTGCGATTATTCACCGATTTTCACGTTTTTGTTGCATTCACTGGATCCCCCAAATATGAGCGCTTCCACCAATTGCAATAATTGGATGGTTGGTTTTCGTATTCGGAATTCGATAATCGGCATTATCTAATATTTGACATCGGTATAAATATTCGGTTTTTTCGGCGACACCGATTCTAAGTTAATTCGCGGGATAATTCAAAGCGAATACTCTTCGATTCAGAGGGTTCACCCTCATTTTTTTTAATGTAAATTAGCGTGATTAGGCCTATGATTCGAGAGCGTGTACTACGGACCACGTAGACATGCTATTAGGTTTATGATTGCAGGTCTACTTAATGGTATTTATTACCCAGTTAGAACCTTGGATATCTGGCATTCCATGCAAGCACTCTACTCATTAGTACTAATAAGTAGTACGTTATCAATTTCGTGTTTTTAGCCCCTTCCGCATTTTTAAGTGAGAGCAACAAACTTGACCTCGCACCAACACATCTTCCTTCATTACAGCTCGCATGAAAAATTCCAGAAAATCCCAATTTTTTTTTACAATTCACACTTATTCACCACAGAGAGTGGGATTTTCTCAAGTTTTTTCGGTACGAACATGTACATAAATATGTATGAACATGCATAAAAGACTATTACTCCTCACTTCATAAAATTGTTGCTTTTGCTTTTCTTGCACTCACAACAAATTAACACTAAACATTCCAATGATTACTGCAAATAGAGTCACAAATAATGGACGTGAAGACAAAAAAAAAACAATAACAATAAACGAATTGATGTTCAACAACTTTATTCAAGTTCACCGAGTCAGTCAATTCACACACCATGTATCTACATATACTTATATGTGTAGTTGCTGTTCCCTGCCAAAATCATTAGATTATATGGTCCATTTGTGGTGGTTTGGAGTACTTTCAAAGTGATCATTAACATAGCTAAAAGACCGAATGTATCTGCATCGGCTCGTAGTTAGCCGAACATAACAACGAAACCCAAATGTTTATCGCGATGACGACGAAGCACAGAGAAAAAAGTACCTACTATTTTCACATGTAAAAAGAATCAACTAGATTTTTGGTAAATATGTATTACAATGCTGATTTTTTATATTAAAATCAAAATATTGAAAAAATTAACTATGAAATATTCAACTGAACTCAAACTTATTCCATATGAACTAATTTTGGGTTATTTTTTGTTTCTAAAACGAAATATTGCATAAAATCAGAAATTTTATTTTAACCAAAACTGTTAAAGATAGTTTACGCAATAATCTAAACCCACCTTAACCTTTAACATACGACGTGGTGGTAATTTTTACACCGACTTACAGTTTCTTTAAATATCTCTTTTAACTTACCATCCAGCAAGTTTATTCTCTTAGTATCTTCCCATCTCGTTATAATTATTGACCCGTTTTGTTTTTATGGAGGAAGGTGTAACATTTGACGAGAAATGATGATGGTGGGGTAAAAATTACCCCACGTCTAGGGTAACGTTAGTTTTTCTTCGAATGCAATTTTTGGAAATTTACCACTTCTCGCTTCTCTGCAGCATTTTGATGCGTTTAGAATCTACTCATGTCATCATAATTATCGATCAGTATAGTTTCTATGGTGGAAGATCTCCAATAACGGATAAATTATGATATCGGTGTAAAAATTACCACACCTCGACGTTAACGTAACTTTTTCTTCAAAAATAATTTATTTCCATTTAAAACTTCTCTCACTGGCAATTTGAATAACATGGATTATTAATTTTACCACTTCTTCAAATGATTCTTGGAAGAAAAACTAAAAAATTCGTCTCGTGATTCATTTTATACGCTCACGTTATTATGAAAAAAACTTCAAAAAGACTGGCCAGCATTTTCTACAAAAAAAATTTTTTAAATAAAATTCCTATTATATATTTAAAAATATATATTTTTTTATGAAAAACCGTCTCTAAAGTTTAAAGAAAGTTTTTGTTTTACCTTTTATCCATAAGTTTCTCATGTGATGTTTTCGCTATTTTGAAAGAACAAGGCCTTGTGAATTATAGTAAAACCTTTGTTGATTTAAAAAATTTAATTAACTTTTTTTATTAATTTCATTTGAAAAAGGACTGGCCTCTTTCCAATGCAAAAATTATAATAAAAAAATTTATTTTTTATTGAGAGTTTTAAGTAAAATGCGTAGAAAAAAATTTACCACCACGTCGTAAACTATGTCACAAAATTTCACCTCGTCACTTAAAGGTTAATGTTAGTTATGCGACATATATGTTAAATCGATACATCTCTATATTATCGACATCTCTAACTTGTAAGATTTAGATAGATACAAATAAACTTTGTTCCTCCCTTTTTGCTTCTGAATTACCGAAAAAGACGCACGTGTTTTAATTGCATCGTCCCAACAGGTTATGGGCACCTTTCTTTTTGGCAATTTTTCTGGTAATTGATAAAGGATCAAGGTAGTAAAAACGTTTTTTTTTATATACAACAGCATTAGTTGCAATTTATAAAAAAAAGCTTGGTTCAACGAGATGGCGAAGTTACATAGGGAGTTCGTTCTGGAAAAATTAACTGGCGGTGACAATTACCACGATTGGGCATTCGCTATGGAAAATTTATTGGAGTCAAAAGGGCTCACCGCATGTATAACAATGAATACCGAATCTACGGCGGCTATAGAAAAGAATGTAGCAAAACTTGGGGAGGCAAAAGCTACACTAGTGCTATCTGTAGAGAAGTCTTTATATGCACATATCCGATCGTGCAAGACCGCGCTAGAAATATGGAATAAGCTCAAGAAATTATATGAAGACACCGGGTTTCTGCGAACGGTTAGTCTATTAATCAAATTTGTATCGGTCAGATTCGAAAATTGTCAATCTATGGAATCATACATTGAATCCATAACCTCACTTTACCACAAATTAAATAGTGCAGGGTGGGAGGTTGACGATCGTTGGTTGGCAGGAATCTACTGTCTTGGCTTACCAGAGCAATTCATGCCACTGCTAATGAGTTTTGAAGGTAGGCAATCGTATCCGACATCTGAAGAGGTTAAAACAAAATTGCTTGATTTGGAAGTAAAACCTTCACCACTGACTGACAATGCATTTTTATCAAAGAATAAGGCAAAGCATTTCAAAAAGTATGCAAATCGCGGTATTAGATGCTACGCGTGTGGTGGCAAAAATCACAAAGCAAGTGAATGCACGGCAAAGTCAAAAGACAAAGAAATTTTTTCGGCAAAGAGAGCGTTCTCTTGTTTAATGGCTACAGGTTCAAGTGATGAATGGTTTGTTGACAGCGGGGCATCAAACCACATGACACCCAATGCAGGTCTCTTGACGAATTTCAAACCGTCTCCCATAAAAGACATCGTTGCAGCAAATGATGCAAAAAATGGGGGTAAATTGTGCTGGAAAGACCACTTTAAAAATAAATGCAAAAGAAATCGACGTTAATAATGTACTTCACATACCAAAATTGTCAGCAAATTTACTATCTGTCCATAAAATGATAGAGGCCGGTAATAAAGTTGTATTTGATAAAAGAGGCTGCACAGTGTACGATCAAAGCGGAATTCCTTACGCAAATTGCAAAGCAGTGAACGGTGTATACAAATTTACATCGGGTACATCATTCATGTGTAAAAGCATGGAAAATACTGCATTAACCTGGCATCGCAGTAGTTGACGGCTTAAAATTTAATGACAAGGCAATAGATACTAATTGCACAGTGTGCGCACAGGGTAAACATTCTAGAAAACCATTTCAGAATAGTAAATCAAAATCAAAAGAACTTCTAGAAATCATACATTCTGATATAGTAGGGCCAATGGAAACACAGTCTATTGGTGGCGCTAGGTATTTCATCACGTTTATAGATGACTACAGTCATAAAACCTTCTTATACTTCTTAAAACAAAAATCCGAAGCTATAGAAGCGTTTATAGATTTTAAAGCTTATGTTGAAAATCAAACGCAACGTAAAATCAGAATTTTTCGCACAGACGGAGGTACCGAATATCGTAGTAAGCAATTTATACAAATTTATAAGTCGTCAGGTATACAGCATCAGATGACAAATTCTTATAGCCCAGAGCAGAACGGCATTGCAGAGCGAATGAATCGCACTTTGGTGGAGCGAGCGAGATGTATGCTATTTGATGCAAATCTGGACGACTCATACTGGGCTGAAGCGTGTGCAATGGCAGCATATATTACGAACAGATCGATTTGCTCAACATTAGTTAACAAAACACCTGAAGAAGTATGGTCAGGCAAAAAGGTAGACGTTTCACACTTGAGAATTTTTGGATCTACAGTAATGGTACACGTACCTAAACAACTTCGAACAAAATGGAACGCCAAATCAAGAAAAATGATATTTGTCGGTTTTGATGGCGATAAAAAGGGTTATCGCTGTATAGATCCTAAAACTAAAAAGCTTATTGTCAGTCGTGATGTTATTTTCCACGAGAAATTTCAAACAACATGCACGGAGGTGGACATTGGTCAAACGATTGTTGATTCGGACAAAGTGAGGGACGAGGACCATTTGCATGAAAATTATCCGAAACAACAAGTTGAGAGCATGCAGAATCCAAAAGATGATTCAGTTTCAGTGAGGGCTGACATGTTAGAAAATATTGTAAAAGCGAATCAAATTGACGACAGCTTATCAGAAATAGGTGACGAAAACGATCTAGCTCTCTCGGACAACGAATATGTAGAATGTAATCCAACTTCTCAAGGAACTCCAATGCAAGAACTCAGAAGATCTGAGCGTAAACCAAAGCCCAAAGTTTTAGATGGTTACGTCTCATATATTTCATACAACGAAAAATGTTCCGATCCGTCTTCGCTACCTGAAGCATTGAATAGTAAAGACAATAAAAGCTGGCAGAAAGCGATGGTAGAAGAGATGAATTCTCATAGGGAGAATAATACATGGACGCTAGTTGAATTACCTAAAGGACGAAAAGCCATCAAAGGAAAATGGGTATTCAAAACTAAGCGTGATGACAGCGGAAGCATCGTGCGTTACAAAGCTCGTTTTGTTGCTAAAGGTTGCGCTCAAAAACTTGGACTAGACTACCAGGAAACTTTTTCGCCTGTCGTTCGTTACACGACAGTACGTTTGCTAATCGCTTTGGCTGCTAAACGTGGGATGAAAATTGATCAAATGGACGCTGTCTCTGCATTTCTTCAGGGTGATTTGGAGGAAGATATATACATTGAACAACCTGAAGGTTTTAGCGATGGCACAAATAAGGTGGGCAAACTGAATAGAGCTATGTATGGTTTAAAACAGGCGGGTAGGCAGTGGAACCATAAGTTAATTAGCGCTTTGAAATCTTTCGGATTAATTCAGTCAAAACTTGACCCATGTGTATTTTTCAACAAGGAGTTGAACCTTATGCTGGCAATATATGTAGATGACATATTAATTTTTTGGAATGACCCCACTGTGCTAGCTAAAGTAAAGTCGGGACTTAGTTCAAAGTTTAAAATGAAAGACATGGGGTCAGCTACACATTGTTTGGGTATCCGAATAAATCAAACCGAAGACTTTATTGAAATGGATCAATCGAATTACATCAGTGAAATACTTGAACGTTTTCGTATGGATAATTGTAAGCCGGTTTCTACGCCAAGTGATCCGAATGTTAAGCTTTCTAAAAATTTGGGAGAAAGCACCGATTCTCACATTCCGTATCAAGAAGCAGTGGGTTGTTTGATATATTTAGCTCAAAGCACTCGGCCCGATATAGCCTTTGCAGTCAACGATGTGAGCCGATTCAATGCGAATTACAATTCACTCCACTGGTCGGCTGTGAAACGTATATTTCGATACCTAAAAGGAACAATACATTTAAAACTACGTTATATAAAACACATCGATGAAGGTATATCTGGTTTTTGTGACGCAGATTATGCATCGGATGTTGATAAGCGAAGATCGTGCAGCGGTTACGTTTTCAAGTGGGCTAATGCAGCAATCACCTGGAACAGTAAACGTCAACCAACCGTCGCCTTATCGACAACAGAGGCAGAGTATTTGGCAATGTCAGCTGCAGTGAGGGAAGCAGTGTGGCTTAAACAATTTATTAATGAGATTGATCCTGGCTCTCAAAAGGCCATTCCCCTAAGCTGCGACAACAAAAGCTCAATTGAATTGGCTGAGTCAGACAATTTCAGGAATCGAACCAAACATATCGACGTTAGGCATCACCACATCAGAGATATGATTCAGCAAGGAGTAATAACCATAAATTATATTCCGTCCGAGGAAATGGTAGCTGATAACTTGACCAAAGCTGTTCCAAAGGACAAACACTCCTTGTGCGTCAAACTTTGCGGGTTATGCTGAATTTACAAATTACATACTAAACACATTCATTGAAGTTTTTAATATTTAATACACAATGTACATTTTTGAACTTTATATTTGAACTAATGTTTTCATAAATTAATTGTCATAAATTTAATAGATTTGTTAAATTCACCAAGTGAGGGTGTTAAAGATAGTTTACGCAATAATCTAAACCCACCTTAATGTTAGTTATGCGACATATATGTTAAATCGATACATCTCTATATTATCGACATCTCTAACTTGTAAGATTAAGATAGATACAAATAAACTTTGTTCCTCCCTTTTTGCTTCTGAATTACCGAAAAAGACGCACGTGTTTTAATTGCATCGTCCCAACAAAAACTCTGGTTGATTTCATTTTTAATATAAAAATAGTACCATTAACCAATTTTTGGATGATTCTTTTCTCAGTGTGTATATACATACATACATATGAAGTTATATTAGGTACTCCATCAATTAATTCAATGTAGGTAATCCATGGATTAATTTGATGTTACACTAAAAAAAAAAAAAATTACTCCGATTATGGACAAGTGGAAATGATTCGATGCTAAAGACAATTTGCATTGTTTTAATGTACAATTTTCATTAAAACATGGTTTTTATTCCTTGATTTGAAAAAAAAAATTGTACATCAAAACAATGAAAATTGTCTTTAGCGCCGAATCATTCAAACTTTTCCATAATCTGAGTAATTTTTTTTAGTGTATGCGGATATGCGGGACTGGAGTATATGTATACTCCATTGCAATGACATGCAATGTTAATTGGATCATATTTTTGTATGAAATGTGGCAAGTTATGAAGTACTCGGTTCGTCCATAGCGAGCACTCCATGGATTAGCGAATGGAGTACTCGGAATTTTTTCAGGGTTGCTGCTGTGGTGTTTGTGGTGGGAGTTAAAATGTGTGTGTATGAATGGATCATAAAGAATTGTGTATATTACAAGCACACATAATTCGTAATTTGTCATAATTCAAGCGAAGCAACCGCCAACCGCCGACCACCGACCACCAAGCAATTTAAAAAGAAGCAAAAGACGGACGAAGGGGAGACGTATGGAGGTACAAAGAAACAAAAAGGCAAACCGCTACTGTAATGTTACATAAAGTGAAATGCATTAATTCTCATGCTTTCATAGCAGCGGACCAATTACTTAGATTTATGCTTGAGATACAACAAATGGCATCCTCTTAAGATGTCGTCTCGCCTCGTCTCGCCTAACCATTCCATTCTCTTATTACATGCACATGATGGGTCTTTGTTGCTTTAATGGTGTTGTTGTTGCAAACACGCAGGTCTCTGAATACTCACTCATTGCTAGATATGCATATATGTATGTAGGTATGTACATATGTAAGCATGTAAATATTTTGATCCATACATATGTATGTCTTCTTTTGCCTTTGTGGCTTTTTGCTCGCAATTCGCTCTGAATTTTAATGAATATGAGTGGATATTAATCGAAATTTCAACGCGCTTCGTTGTTGCTGCTTGTGGGATTATGGTGGGTGGGCCGCCTTGACATTTAGCAGCATGAACAGCTGCATACATACATATGTATGTACGCAAGGCCGTATTTAGGGGGGGGGAGTTTTGGGTGTTTGAACCCCCCACGAAATTCTGGAAGATACTTTTTACTTCTATCATATTCAAAGCTATATGTTGAAAACACTAGTTTACAAATAATTAAATTGAGAAAATACCAAAAATTTCAGGTATAGGGGAGGGCTGGCATGAACCTGCTGAGGTCAAAACCATTTTTTTATGGTTAGGGTTTTGAGATAGCGTAATTTTTGTTTTTTTGGTTACAACTTCAATAAAAAATTCTTTTCGCTGAAGTTACAAATACCCGCAAACCGTATCTACTCCATTCGAAAGATAATTAAAGTACGCTTCTAACGACATACCACTTATAAATTAAATTATGTTACATACATTTTCTAAAATTTTAGCATATTTCCTTATAACTGCATAAAATCAATGCATAGCTGAAAAATCATTACTCGGGTTATATTATTGTCTGAATTATAACATTTTGTGTGTTTTTCGAAAGATCCCATATATGGGATGTGTGCGTTGTTATAGTCCGATTTAACATGTTATTGATTTTTTGCGATTATTGAAAAAAATTGGTTTTTATTGGGGTTTTTATAAGAAGTTGTAAAAATCAGGAAAGTTTTATTCTTTTTAAAATTATTCTGTTTTTTGCAAAGCGTAATATTAAAAAGATTCGATGAATACTTTATTTTTGGCGATTTTTCCAAGTGAAACAAAAAGGATGTTTTATGGTCGAAAAACTCGGCTAGGTGACCAAACTATATGAAAACGACTTCACAGATCAAAGGATATTAGAGGGAAATATAAAGCTTCCCAAGCACTGTTTGTCAGCATAACACCAACAGTCTCAAAAAACAAGCTGTTGCTATTCTGCGAAAGTTATCATAATTTTTTGAGAACTTTTCGATTTCGATTTCCTTTGAAAATATATGTGCTGTTGCTTTACTGTGTAATTTCAAACAGATCAGACGACAGCAAAGCATAGATAAACAGAATTTTAGTTTTCAGTGCGGCTTTTTAAAATTGTTTTTTTTTTTGTACATTACAATTTCGATTGTGTTCCCATAAATTAAAAAAAAAAAACAACAACAACACTGCTGTAAAAACTCGAAATTTTTGTTTGCCCTATGCTGTGCTGTAAAAATTTCCACAATACAGCAACAGTCGACTATAATTTTTTGAAACTTAAGCCTGCCCAGTTGCAGTACAGTAGAACGCTGTTTATTTTTTAATTTTCAAATGAAAATGAAATTCAATGGAAATGAAAAAAAAAAGTTGAAAATAATTTCAAACCCTGCTCAAAAGACTAAAATAATGACATATCTATCAATTTTAAAAATCGGATGTTAAATAACAAAGTAGCAAAAAAGCAAGTTAGAGTCTCAACATAAGCTAAAAATCTTGTGGCGGACTTTCACATCTGTTTTCGTTTCCACATGGTTGGGTAATCTAACCGAGTTTTTCGTCCATAAAATATTTTTTTTTTCACTTGGATAAAATCACCAAAAATATAGTATTCATCGTGTTTGCAATAGAACAGTCTAGTTTTTAAATTAATAAAAGTTTCCTGATTTTTAAAACATCAAGTTTTGTAAAAAAAATTTTCTTCTAAATATCACTTTAGAAACCAGATTATTTTTTATTATTTTTTTTATTTAGTGCACGAAATAGGTTATATATTTTTCTCAAAAAAAAAAAAAAAAACAAAAAAAAAATCTACGATGAATACCCCCCACGAAAAAAATTCCTGGCTACGGCCCTGTATGTATGTACATATTTACTTCAAGACTCGTTTATTTACCGTGCTCCTTAATAATGTAAGTACCGGGCTTAAAAAATTTAAGTGATTGATTATAAGCTTAAGCCCTTATGTACCTAAGTAGGTATATGTACTTATATTTCAATAGATTTAATCGAATCATATGCTGAATCACACCAAATTCCATACACAATTTTGAGTGTGAATTACCTGAATCGAAGGGGGATTCGCTCTGAATTATCTCACGAATTAAGCCAAAATCGATACCCTTAGTTTTTATTGGAAATCGAACGAAATCGCACAGATGCAGCAGTGGTGCCAGATTGAGGGAAATTTCCCTTTTTGAGAGATATTTCACTGCAAAATTTTTAAAGAGGGAAAAAAGGGACATTTTGTTGTCGTCCATATAAAAAAAGGGATTTTTTAGTTACAGAACTGTTTACATGCCTACATATGTATAATTTATAGTATAACTTAAAATAAGCACATTCACACTGAAAAACTCTTTCGCATTAACTTATGCAAGGCAAAAAGCAGTCGGTTACACATATGCGTACAAGTAAACATACAGTAAACTACACTGCGTATACGTAACTTGTTTACATAAATACATACATACATGCATACAGGTGAATCTAATAAAAGCGTGTAAATAATCGAAACTCTAAGGTAATTTATTTTTCATTGTGCACATTCGTACTGTATTGTTAATGGTCGAAAGAATTTTGAAGAATAGGAAGCCACTTAAAAGCTATTTTCGCCTGGCCTCATTTGAAGATAAGCGTAAAAAACCAGAAACTATTTATGAAGAATTGGAAAGAATTCTAAACAAGACTTATTTTAGTTCTTAACTTTTTCAATGAATTAAACGCATTGTTCCAAAGCCGAAATGTACTTATACACCGACAAGGGCAAGAAGCTAAGACACTTGTGTTGAAAATTCCAAGAAATTTCTTAAAACCGGACTTTTTTACAATTCCGTGGGAACTACAGCTAAAAGTTTTGGAACTTCCAACTCCATTTTTACTTGACGTGCATAACGTTCACGTTGGTTATGAATGCGAAGATATTTTGTCAAATTTAAATTTGGAGGAAAAGATTGTATTTAAAACAAGTAAGGAAGCCTAAGTTCGAGTGGAATCGAACATTAGATACTCAGCTGTATGGTTTCATTGTTTGTTTGCGTTTGATGAAAACACGGTGTATTTTATATAAAGCGAGTGCTGCATAAAGTAGGCGTAGCCACACCCATTTTCAACATTTTTATCAGTCATCCAACTAAGCATATGAATATTATTCTTTGTGCAAAATTTCATTCCTTTATGACTTCTAATTGCAAAGATGTCACGTTACAAATTCCCAAAGGGTGTTCCAGAAATATCTTTGTTAAAAAGTAGGCGTGGTCATAAACCGATTTGAATAAATTTTTGCGTGTCTATTAGCACAAGTTATAAAAGTGTATACACCAAGTTTCGTCTTAATGTCTCAATTATTTGTCGAGTTATGGGTAGGGATGGCAACTATAACCGGAAAAACGATTATAATCGGTTAATTTCTTTCGGTTAACGGTTAAAATGCATCGTTTTTTTCCTTTTGATTATTTTTTCGATTAACCTTTTTGCTCTCAAGTCGAAAATAATCGAAAGGAAATAATCGAAGTTGAGAATTACCGCCTTTTCATTCGATTGAGTTTGGAAATTATTTTTCAAGGCAAAATGTTATGAATTAGTATTAATGAATGACTGATGATTTTATTTATTTATTTTATCATATAAGTAAGCGCAATGTGTAGATAAATGTGCACAGCTTTTTTTAAATATGATTTCATTTATATACGAATTTGTATGAATTCGTACCTCTTTAAAATTGTTTTTCACCCTTTCACACGAAAACTGCGATCTATTGCCGAGATAAAAGCACGTACTAAAACGAGCAAATGCATATATGTATGTGTGTAGAACAACATTTTGCGTTGGCGGCCTTCAGCCGCGCTTTAAAAAAAATAATCCTCAGCCGACATAATTCTCTTTCTGGGGTAATATCTATGGACCCATCCAACCTTAACGACAATGGGCTAGCGTAGAACTAAACTGGTCTATCTAACATTTTTTCAGAAATCGAGTTATGCACATTTTTGAACTTGAAAATCATAAATTTATCCGTGCAAAATTGATGTAGGTCTTATTTCTTCACCAAAGTGTCCAAACGATAGAAATGTCACTTTAGAATTTACGTCCTTTTGTCATTTCAAGAAATTCTAAAGTGGCCCAACTAGCATAGACTACCATAGACCAGTATGATCTTACACCAGATGAGTGGATGGAATTGGTTAAAAATTGTAGAAAGCATGCTCCTTTTGATGTTAATAATATGGTGGCGAGATTTAAGTCATTTGACGAACGACGGCCAATGTTCAGGGACTACCAGAGTATAGTAGACGACGGTGGAAAAATTTCCCAAATGCGAAAGGCAAAATTTGTCAAGGGTGAATCAGTGATGCAGTTTAATGATGATTATTGTGAAACATATAAATCCGTCGATATAAAGAAATCTAGCGTGAACCAACATGATTTTATAGAGTTCTTGCAGAATTTTACACCAGATCAGGGCAGCGACATATGCGTTTTGAAATTCAAAAAAATGCAGGACATGAAAAAAATTTTGTAATTCGTACCACCGATTCATCACCCCTTTTACCTGTCTCTCCACATGTAAAGCAGAGATGAAGCAGAAAACAATCCAGACGATTTTCTACCAGCCCGCCGTGGAGAAAACTAGGTTACTGTTACTTTTCATGCAGAGGTGATCATTTACGAACATGTGTATGTTATTTTTGTAATTAAAGTACTTCCTTTCACATATTTTTTACTTTATTCATATAATTTTCAATTTGTAGTTCAAACTTCCTTAAAAATTGAAAATTCTAAAGTGGTCTATGTAACAAGTTTTCTTGTTACATATAAATATTATATAAAAAACGTTTCTATAATAATTTTTTTTAATGCAGAATGTTAAATTAACTATTAAGCTAACATAATAATTTACAATATTCACTTAACATACATCAACAATCGCACACCGCATTAAAACGCGTTTCATCTGTTTTCTCCAATTTTGTATTTTGTTAGATAGACCAGTTTAGTTCTACGCTAGCCAATTATCTCGTAAACTGTAAACTTCCTGCAAGTTTTGATTTCAGTTATGAGATATCGTCGGTCTCCTGCCAGAAACACGAATGTGAAAATTTTTTTAAGTGCGATGTCTGCTCTGTTTTCGGGTATATATTGAGATAATAACAATTAATATTTGTATATATACTTATGTACATAAAAGTACATAATGCATGTATGTTTACACAAGAATTTATACAAATATTAATTGCTATTACATCAATATATACCCGATAAAGAGAAGACATCGTACTTAAAAAAAATTTCACATTCGTGTTTCTGGCGGGAGACCGACGATATCTGAGAGCCCCTGAAAAAGTAATTTTTTCGCGGTGCGCTTTCTTAGTGGAAAGCCGACACTTTTTTTGTTTATAACGTGTTTTTTGTGAAGATGAGACAGCAACAAAATATTGACAATTTTTTCGCTGAAATGACGATTTCTTATTATTATAATAGGCGCATTTCTGTCGTACCCAAGCATGAAAAGAATACTCGCTTATTCATAAAATTACCTTCAAAGCAACAACACCAACTCGACTATTTTTAAAATATGCGCCTATTAAAAACGAACACACATACAGTGTATGTATAAAAAATTAGCTTGTTTGTCCTCTTGGGGTACTACGTATTAATTCATCAATAATTGTAATCGAAAAACGGTTATAATCGGTTAGTTCCCTACGATTATTCGCGATTAATAATCGAACCCTTTCGATTAACCTAAAAAACGGTTAATCGATTATTAAATTTTTTTTGCCATCCCTAGTTATGGGCTCCGAAATTTCGTATATTCCTTTGTCTAAAAAGAGGCGGTGCCACGCCCATTTTCCAAATTTTTATATTTTTTGTTTCCGGTCTATTGTGGAACTCATGCCACAAAATTTGAATGAATTATCTTTATATTTGACAAAGATATCGCTTAAAATATTTTTATTAGGCCCCTTTATAGTTCCCATATATAAAAGTGGGCGTGGTCGCCAACCGATTTCGCTAAAATTTTGAACATGTATTACCACAACCAGTAAAAGTGTACACACCAAGTTTCGTCATTATATTTAAATTATTTGTCGAGTTATGGGCTCAGAAATCTCGTATATTCCTGCTTCTAAAAAGAGGCGGTGCCACGCCCATTTTCCAAAATTTTTATGCTTTTCGTTTTATATCGGCAGTTGGACTCCTTCCATAAAATTTCAATGATATACCTTTATATTTGACAGAGATATCGCTTAAAATGTTTTTATTAGGCCCCTTTATAGTTCACATATATAAAAGTGGGCGTGGTCGTTAACCGATTTTGGCAATTTTTCGTCCAAACATTTGCCTAAGTAAGTATATCACGCCTACCAAATTTCATCGATATATCTTCAACGGTTTCTGAGATACGACATATAAATCTTTCAATGTTTGGCCCTTAATAAGTGGGCGTGGCACCGCCCATTTTTCAAAATCTCACCAAATTTCTTCATAAGGGCCTGAGCTCCACACGTGGGTGAAATTTTATCACTCTAGCTCTATTAGTGACTGAGATACAAAATTTCCGATTTTTACTATATAGGGGAAGTGGGCGTGGTCATGGTCCGATTTCGCCCATTTTCAATACCATCCGTTCCAGTCTTGATACCAACTTGCATTCCAAATTTCATCAAAATATTTCAATTTTTGCGCGAGTTATCGTGCGTACAGACAGACAGACGGACGGACAGACGGACAGACGGACGGACATGGCTCAATCGATTTCTTTTTTCACCCTGATCAATTTGATATATATAAGTCAATATCTATATCGATTATTTTATGGTGTTACAATCCACCGTTATGTGATTAAAACTATAATACTCTGTGTACTAGTACAGCTGAGTATAAAAAGTGTTTGCGCTTTTATGAAGCTTCTAATTTTCAAATAATATCACGTTTTCCATTTAACGGTGTTTTCGAAGAATTGCAGTTTTTAGATTCCGATATTGTTTTTGTTTTCTCTAGAAACAATTGTGTATCGCTTTTTGCTCTAACTAAAAAATTAAATCTTAATCCTGATCTCACAGAATCGGAACGCAAAAGTATTTGTATAGTTTTAACCGAAACACAAAAAGACGATTTAAAAAAATAATAAACTTTAAAAACTATTATGACAATTTTTTGTTTCATAATTTGAAGCAATTGTTTGAAATTGTACTCATGTTACCCCATTCAGACGCTGAATCAGAAAGAATATTTTCAATTGTAACGGATGTTAAATGTTAAATGCGAAACAAACCAGTGATATGTTAAATAGTATAAGTAAAGTTAGAGTTGCCTTTCAATCCAAAAATATCAATTGCTTCAACAAAAATCATATCCACAATGCAAATAATTTGTACAACTGATACTTTTAGCTATTAAAAAAACTGTATTTGCCTTTTATATATTCTTATATTACTGAAATAAATGCTTTAAATTCGGTGGGAATTTTGTGGGATTTTTTTATTTAAAATGTGGGAAATTAGGGAATTTTTCCCGATCTCTGTGGGAATTTTAGCGTAGATTATATGGCATCACTGAGACGCAGTGATATGCAATAATTAGGAAGGAAGAATAAGAATTAGAGTTGACAAACTGAATAACGAATGATCATGTAGATATTTAACAACACGAAACCATTTATCGAATTGTTTGTAGAACGATAGACAAAACGTATGTACATAAGTCATACATGCTTTTAGGTGTAAAAAGTATTTATGTACATACATAATTCAAAACCAAAATTTCTCTGTTTGCTTACAGTTGATGGAAGATAGGCCATTTGGAAAATTTCAAAATATTTCTTGGCTGAAAATATGATCTCGGACAGCTGGCACTTGTGATTGATTCTCCATTAACTCACACAATACATACATATTTACATATACATATACATACATCAGTGGCGGATCCACGGGGGGGTTTTGGGGGTTCAAACCCCCCCCCCTTGTGGTTTATCATAGATCCCAAATTAATGCCTTTATAGATTCTGCGCCCAAATTTCCCAAAGTGATCAAGGAAAACTCTATGATTCCAAAAGCAATGGTTGGACCACATAACATCCAAAATATGTACCTACATGCGAAAAAAGTTCATGTAGGTACCTTTGGACGCACGCGCATAAAATCAAATTTGTCAAATGCTATTCGCAAATTGCCAAATCGCAAATTTATTTTCTTTCTTATCCCTATTTTTATCGGGATTGTACAGAATTAATTTGGTCAGAAATGTCTGGATCGTTGGAGAAATTGCCTTTTTCAGAGGCATTTCGCAATTCTTGTTTAAATTTATCTTTTAAAAATTTGAGTATATAAACACAAGAACTTCAATAAAGTAAAAATTCTATGTATTAAAAATATAAATATAACCAAAAAGTACTACATACATATATTCTTGTTTATTTTGGCTTTAAATGCAAGGGTAAGTGAAATTGATGATCAATTTGCCACCAATACGATACGATACTCATTCGCACGTACCAATGCAAAAATATATATGTATACATACGTTATACATGTTATTTAGAACTTCAATTGAAATCTCCTGCACTTTATATGATGACATACATATTGTTAATTTGGAGGGTTTTGAGTTTGGTGTTTTTAAGGTGCGGGAAATGGCGCAACTAGTATATAGAATGATAATAGTAGGTGGTATTCGTCCATATTTTCACCAGCGCACATAGGTAGATTTTCAAGTTTTATGCGGCCAAAAATATTTTATTGTCTACATCTATTTCAAATTGCTTGTTTAATGCAAAATTTTAATAATTTGAGTTAAAAGTCGATTTTATTGAAAAATATATACAGTGACTCAAAAAAAAAATCATACGCCAAAGGTTTTAAATTTATTTCAAAGAGTTCTGTCGAAAATTTTACTTTCTTATTTTAGTTTAAAAATATATAAAATTTTTCAATAAAAATCGTTTTAAGCAGGATTTCTGAGCTTATGGAAAAAATCTGAAAAATCGTAGAAATTTCTGAAAGTGGATTAAAAATTTCAAAGCAAGGCCATAATTTATAGAAGATTTTGAGGAGATTTCTAAGTGTACTGTTATGTAGCCAACAAATTTTAGTGTAAAAAGTTAAATTCTCAATGCTGTGAAAAATTCCGTCAATTTTAGAATTAAAATTTCCGAAAAGCCAATGAAAATTTTCAAAAAGTTGAATGTTGCATATTGTTATATTAAAATTGAATGAGCTGCAAAACTGCATACTCAAAACTCTTCTAAAAAATGTAGCTTTAGGATTCTTAGCCCCTTTTTATGATAAGTATTTCCTTGACTTTGAAAAATTGGAAATACTAAAAATACGAAAGCAGGTAATTTTCCAAATAGGCCAATTTTTAATCCATTGTAGATAATGTCTGGCTTTGCATTTTTCCGTAGAGAAATTGACGGGTAATCGATCGGAGGCGATAATATAACTAAAATGCTTTTGAATTAAAAAATTAACAATATTTTTTCAAGAAAGGCCAATATGCTTAAAAGCTTCAAAATGGTGGGTCTCTTATTATGCTAGGTTGACGATTTCTTCAATAAATAATGATATTTACCTGAAGCACTCGAATCCATGATGTTTACTTTGATAACTGTCTTAAAACTAAAACTAAAAACGGGTTACTTAAAATACGTAAAAAATAAAAAATCGAAAAAGTGGGAGAATAATAAGTTTCGACTAGCGGCAGGGACACCCCCGTTGTCTATAAAAGCCGAGAATACCGGTTTATTATCGCCCGGTCTATTATAAACGTAGAGCGATTTTGGATTTTGTATTTGCACCAATTTTAAAATTTTCAATTTTGGCCGCATAAATTCGTAAAATCTACCTATGTGCAGCGTCTGCCCTTAAAAAACATCTTCCAAAAAAAGAAATTTTCAAACCCCCCCCCCTTGCCGAAATCCTGGATCCGCGCCTGACATACATAGATACCCAATATATGTACACGGGTAAAACACTTTTCCAATCTTTGAGAAGTTTAGTGGTTCTCAAAAGGTTATCCAACTTACATATACATATATCAATTGGAGGTACAAAGTTTCTTTGCAAATTGAGTGCCATTGGAGGTCAGTTTGGGGTATTATTTAACATTTTTTCATATATCATATCATCACGCTGTTAATCATTTTATAAATTTTTAAATGGATGGCAATGTTGACCGGTGCATATTTGCCTTGCCCTATTAAGAAGTAGTATTTTTGATTGATGCTGGAGTTGACATTGATATCAAAGAGTTTCTAAAGTGGAGAACTAAGATAATTTACGTATGAAAATGTGCCTTGAGCATGGGTTGCTTCTCCATTTCACCTAAAATCAAATTCCAACAAAAATGTTTATTGGGTACTTACATATATAAGTAAGCACATATGGCTAGCGTAGAACTAAACTGGTCTATCTAACATTTTTTCAGAAATCGAGTAATGCACATTTTTGAACTTGAAAATCATAAATTTATCCGTGCAAAATTGATGTAGTTCTTATTTCTGCACCAAAGTGTCCAAACGCTAAAAATTTCACTTTAGAATTCACGTCCTTTTGTCATTTTATGAAATTCTAAAGTGGTCCAACTAGCATAGACTACCGTATACCAGTATGATCTTACACAAGATGAGTGGATGGAATTGGTTAAAAATTGTAGAAAGCATGCTCCTTTTGATGTTAATAATATGGTGGGGAAATTTACGTCATTTGACGAACGACGGCCAATGTTCAGGGACTACCAGAGTATAGTAGACGACGGTGGAAAAATTTCCCAAATGCGAAAGGCAAAATTTGTCAAGGGTGAATCTGTGATGCAGTTTAATGATGATTATCGTGAAACATATAAATCCGTCGATATAAAGAAATCTAGCGTGAACCTACATGATTTCATAGAGTTCTTGCAGAATTTTACACCAGATCAGGGCAGCGAAATTTGAAATTTGTACCACCGATTCATCACCCCTTTTACCTGTCTCTCCACATGTAAGCCGCAGAGATGAAAAAGAAAACAATCTAGAAGATTTTCTACCAGCCCGCCGTGGATAAAACTAGGTTACTGTTACTTTTAATGCAGAGGTGATCATTTACGAACATGTGTATGTTATTTTTGCAATTAAAGTACTTCATTTCACATATTTTTTGTTGTTTTATTCATATACACATCAATTCCGGATTACGATCCACTTTCATCGGAGGTGAATCGGATCAAATGGCATTCTGCAATCCGATTGACGTCCGATGAACGTCAGATTTTTTCGAAGTTAGGAAATCGGCATTCTGGTTCACGATGGATCGGATTTTTGACAGTTAATCGGAGCGATTTTTTCCGTCAGCTTTTGTGTGTCGGAGCCAATAGAAATTGTAATTTTTTTTTGGAAATATTACCAATTTAATGTAATTAAACTATGATTTTTAAATTTATGCAACATTATTTTACAAAACGGGCTTTGTTTAGCTATGCTACTGGCCTTTTCTTTGCAAAATAAGTGAACAAAAGGAATCTGCTTTAGTACAATAGACTGAATAGAGGGAAATACGTACAAGGAGTTTCAATGTATTGAACTTTTATTTAATAATAAAATTTATTTTCCTTTTTAGCAATATTTATATATTATTGTTTAATAAAAGCTTCTGAAAATAATTTTAATTGTGTATTATTACTACGATGATGTAATATGAGTGGGTAACGCAACTCGGGCATAATTTCTGTGCCAGGATGTACTCCTTTAAGCATTTTTGTCAGACTGTGTCTTTTTAAAGACTTAAAATATCGCCATGCGACATGATTTACAAACATTTGCACGAGAAACTAACAAATCGAAGAAACGTGCTCACTTTCTACCGACCGTTCATGCTCAACGCGTCCTGGCGAGTCACAAAATTCCTGCTACACGATATGTACATATTCATGATTTGATGGATCGCAACCTGGATCTCAAATTTGCTTTTCTGTTTTGTGATCCATAAAAATTTGTTGATATGCAACCAGTGTGGAGCGCCATCCATGGATTGCATCAGTATAACATATTACTATAAATAGTGTAAAACAAATCAACTGCAAGAGGTTTTCGCATGAAAATTTTTTGGAATAAGCTGTAAATGTTATTTTCACTAAAGTTGGAATTTTCATTGCGATTGAGTTCATGGACTCCAGTTTTTTCATAATTTAAAATTAGTAATAGTTAAGGTGGGAATCGCGATAATGTACCACTGATGTTAAAGGAAAATTTGAATATAATGAACCACGATCCTATCACAGATCATAAAAAAGTCACTCCCGCCGGACGATTATAGTGCAAGAGATATTCCTTGTTAAAGCAATGTGTGTGTAGAAGTTTTTTTTGTGTCACCGGCCTTCGGCCACGCTTTAAAAAAACCTCAGCCGGCAGAATTCTCATTTTAGAGAACTTTAATATTATAATCTAATAATAGTTGAAAGCGTTGAAGGTAGATGAATTATCATCCAAAGAATAATTCCTGAAAGTTTCACTGAAAAATTCCCAGTGGTTTGTAAATAAATAAAATTGGTTCATTCTCTCCAAGCTTAGCCGGTGTTAATTTCCGAATTACAAAGTATGCTCGCATGAAACTTAGTGACAGTATTCTATAAATGCCGTTTTCATATATGTGGGCACTTTTTTTTTTATAATAGAAAGCAATATTTTAAAAAATTGAATTAAAATTAATGTCTAAATTCCTTTGTTCTTCCATTTATTTTTCCACTAAAAAAGCTGCTGCAGCAATGGAATCAATTTTTTAACCATTTAATATATTCTTTCTGAAAATTTAATCTAAAACTTACTGAAACTATAAATTTGCTGTCAAAAGTACAAATGTGCTGTCAAAAAATACATATGATTTCGCATAAACGCTACCTAACACTGATTCGAACATAGTTTAACACTTAACAACACTTATGTTCGAAACGTCGTAAACCAGAATACCAATTTTCGTTTTGTCGTAGCAGTCGGCGTCGCCGAGATCGTAGTTCCGAGGGATTGTAGAATAGCTGTGATAATTTCCAATTTGTAGTTCAAACTTCCTTAAAAATTAAAAATTCTAAAGTGGTCTATGTAACAAGTTTTCTTGTTACAAACAAATATTATATAAAAAACGTTTCTATAATAATTTTTTTTTAATGTAGAATGTTAAGTTAACTATTAAGCTAACATAATAATTTACAATATTCACTTAACATACATCAACAATCGCACACCGCATTAAAACGCGTTTCATCTGTTTTCTCCACTTTTGTATTTTGTTAGATAGACCAGTTTAGTTCTACGCTAGCCATATGTACTTACATATGTAGGTACATAGGTACATATGTACATATGTACATATATACTATGTAAATACGTATGGCCTTAATAGGGCAGAATGGTATCAAGTAGCATGGCACGTCAACGTTATCAAATCGTTTATTATACATATATCAACATAAAGTATTTGTTTAGGAACTCATCAAAAATGAATTTCTTTATAACATCGCATGTTTGTTTCTCTGCATTTTTAGGCTTAGAAACAAACATACATATGTATGTGGGTATATGTATGTACATCGTGGTTTAAACTTCATAACTACCTAAGCGAAATTTTCATAACCACCTATGCCAAAATTGAAATAATGTCCTTTTCAACTCTGAAGTCGTAGAGCTGGGTGTCAGGCATTCAATATTAATTTTTGACACAAATATCAGGTAGGCGGTCATGAAAGTCTCACTGAGTCGCTTATGAAGTTTAAACGACGATATGTGAGTGTAGGTTAGGTTAGGTTGCGTTGGCTGAGGACTGAATACCACATATGGTCCTTAGTGTTGCCAACATACAGGAGGTATTATGTTATTATATTACACTCGGAATGCAGGTCTTCGCAAGTTTTAATATTTTGTGAATTTCCCGGTCCGAAATGCTCTCTAGAGACGTGAAGTATGCAGAGCCGAGACAGTTAAATCGTAGTCTGCCGAAAGCTGGACATTGACAGAGAAGGTGCTCCAGAGTGCCTACAGCATCATCCTGTTAGTATCTTCCCTAACGTTCTCATGTTCTGTAGTTATACATATGTATTTATAGGTATATACATATGTAGTATGTATGATATTGAATAAAACTAATTACTTTTTTATAGGTATGTTGGTAAAAATTTATGTATGGTAGGTATTTTAATGCCTGCCAAATGTGCGTAATTTATACTAATTGTATGTATGTACATATGTACATATAAACGTGAATTTATACAACCATTATTATACATATATATGTATGCATATAAGTAAATGCAAGTACAGTAGACGCTCACAAATTAGAACCACTTTGTTTTTAGGGTGATTCTAATTTCTGAAAAATTCTAATTCCTGGACGTTTTTTTATTTCAATAAAACCTTAAAATTTAAGTCAATTTACATTGGAAAACTACAATGAAATTTTGTCTTATTCAATTTTATTCATAAAAACGAGAAAACATCAGGTAACAATCCAATATACATATGTATGTATATGTATTTATGCGCTAAGTCAAAAAAAGGTCCAAAAAACAAAAACTCCAATTATCGAATTCAAACAAAAACTAACAAAAACTGAACAGAAAATTCAACGACCACCGAGCGTAATATGAATAAATTGGGGATTCCCTGTTTTATATCTATTTTGCAACAAAAAAAAAAAAAAAAACAAAATACGCTCTGAAATTAGAATTTTCGATTCTAATTTCAGAGCGTGTAATGTATTCAAAAAGTTGATTCTAATTTCTGGAAATTCTAATTACTAAGAGCACTATTCTGTGAAATTTACAAATTATCAATAAGTTGACAAATAGTCAAGATTTTTATCAAATGGACAATTTTTCCTATTCTGTGCGTAACTTGACAAATCTAAAAAGCTCTTACAAATGTGATTTTCCCAACACGTGGTGAAATAAATATTGTAAACAGAAATCAGCTGTTTATACAATTAAATCGCAAAATAGAAACTGAAAAAATTTAAGTATTTTATATCTACATATGTATGTATGTATGTATGTACATATATACATACATATGTACCCTGCAGTAAAAATCCGCAATGAATCCTTAATGAATCACTGATGCAATTCACCTATGACGAGGAGGCATCAGTGAATACTTTCATATAAAGACTGATGAATTTTTCATATAAATGGCTTGCTTTCCTCAGAAAAAAAAACAAGAACAAATAAAAATATACTGAGTTATGACGACAGTGATGAATATTCAACAAAGAATCATCACTGATCCTTCAGCAGTGAAACAAATTTACTGCAGGGTTTGTGGCCGCTGTGGTGCAGTGGGTAGAGTGCTCGCCTGCTATGCCAGAGGTCTCGGGTTCAAACCACGGTCCGAGCCAAACAAATTTTTCTAATTAGTAAAAATCCAATTATTGGGTTTTTTAAGAGCAGCGGTCACCTCTCGGCAGTGGGCGGCATACCCTCCGAGAGTATTTCTGCCATGAAAAAGCTTCTCACAAAAAATGCATTCGCCGTTCGGAGCCGGCATAAAACTGTAGGTCCACCCAATTAGTTCGAAAAACAAAAAGGAGCACACCTCGAATTGGGAGAGAAGCTCGGCCATAAAACTCGTCAGAGTTATAATAGCGCCATTGTATTATATTATTATATATAAGTATGAAAGTCTGTTTGTTTGTTTGTGTGTTTGTTCCTTATGCACGCCTAAGCTACCGGGCCGATCACATTGAAATTTGAAATTATGACTACATTTAATTCTGGTATCTCAACCCCTTCCCGAGATCTAGGCCAATATAAGGACCCAGATGGCTCCAAAATATTTTTGAGCAATATTGGTATCAAATTAAAGGTATAAATCAGAGCTTCAATAGAGAGTTCATTCCATTTAAATTTTCCAGTCGGTTCTCCAGATAGAGACAAAAACCTGGTACGGGTGTGCCCCAAATATTTTTGCGCAATATTGGCATCAAATTAAGGGTGCGTCTCAGGGTTACCATATATGTTTAGCGCTATACAGATATCTCAATCGGTTCCCGATATTGAGGCCCAAACATGAACCTGAATAGCTCGAGATATTTTTGAGTAGTAATCAGGTTTCCAATATACAACTAACTTTTTTTTCGATACCTAAATCGATTTATGTATATGATATAGACCGATATGTGGACCAGGATGGTCATGGAAAGTTGTTGATAAGGAATGGGAGAGGGAAAGAGAGAGGGAGAGAGTAGTATAGGGAGAGGTAGAGACAGAGCGAACGGGAAATGCAGAGTAGTAGGGAGACCGATAGGAAAGGGAGAGTGTGTGCCCACACATTTTTGATAGGACCCGTTTTTGATAGGACCGCCAAAATCCGGACAGTTAATGACAAAGACGTCTGTTGATCGTCATATGGTTGTAAATCATGAATAAGGCGCTGGCACAATTGACGGGTCAAACGAAAATTTTGCACGAACAAATTTTCACTCGGAAATTTTTCACTAGGAAAATGGAGCGCTCGAGTCCCCCAAGGATCTTAAGTGCCGCGAACGATTTCTATTTTCCGCATTTTCTTCCTCATTCACCAATAACAGAAAAATTAAAAAACCTTGCGATTCCATTATTTAAGAAAATATAAAAAATAACTTTGAATTCAAAACAAACGAATTTTATTTGTCAAGACCAATCGACGTATTGACAATTTGGCAAGAACAGAGCTTTTTTATTTTGACACAGAATAGCAAATACTTGATAAATAGTCAAAATTGACAAATAAGCAATATGGTGAATTTGTCAAGTACACAGAATAGGGCTGTAAGAGTTCTAATTTGTGAGCGTCTACTGTATGTACAACATATATGTACATATGTACATATATTTCATAATGCATTAAGGCTAGTAATTTGATATTTATTGTTATGCAGCTGGAAATTTACGATTTTAAACAAAAAATTTGCAAATAAACAACAGCTGAAATATATGTACATGCATACATATATAAATCGCTTAAAAGTTTTGGGATTTACTGGTCAGATTTTTGCCAAATTTTGACAGTTTATTCTTTGGATAAGTCCTCTCGACATAGGCTACACTTTTTTCTCGCTGGATGGTGCTGGAGTCGCTATATTTGCAAAATCCGTATTTTTCGTCCGATTCTGTTCGTTTTTGGCACGTATATTTGTTATGTATCAAAAACTCGGTTACAAAAAATTAACCCGCTAGGTGGCGGTGGAGTCGAGATATTCAGAAAATCCGTATTTATGGTCCATTGTTGTTAATTTTTGTAACGTGTATTTGTTATGTAATGGAGAACTCGGGTACAAAAAACAAATCCGCTGCATTGAGATATTAAGTTCTGCAGACAAAGTCGCAGGCATCAGCTAGTAAAATAATAAAAATTTTTCCTAATAACACAAAACAAAAATTGATAGAAATCTTCAACAAAATCAATGGAAATCAATTTAAAACATTATTTAAAAATAAAAAAAAACAAGTAAGGAAGCCTAAGTTCGAGTGGAATCGAACATTAGATACTCAGCTGTATGCTTTCATTGTTTGTTTGCGTTTGATGGAAACACGGTGCACTTAATATAAAGCGAGTGCTGCATAAAGTGGACGTAGCCACGCCCATTTTCTAAATTTTTATCAGTCATCCAACTAAGCATATGAATATTATTCTTTGTGCAAAATTTCATTCCTTTATGACTTCTAGTTATAAAGATGTCACGTTACAAATTCCCAAAGAGTGTTCCAGATATATCTTTCTTCAAAAATAGGCGTGGTCATAAACCGATTTCAATAAATTTTTGCGTGGCTATTAACACATGTTATAAAAGTGTATAAACCAAGTTTCGTCATAATATCTCAATTATTTGTCGAGTTATAGGCTAAGAAATCTCGTATATTCCTTTGTCTAAAAAGAGGCGGTGCCACGCCCATTTTCCAAAATTTTTCTATTTGTTGTTTCCGGTCTATTGTAGAAATCATACCACAAAATTTGAATGAATTATCTTTACATTTGACAAAGATATCGCTTAAAATGTTTTTATTAGGTCACTTTATAATACCCATATATAAAAGTGGGCGTGGTCGTCAACGGATTTCGCTAAAATTCTCAACATGTATTACCACAAGTAATAAAAGTGTACACACCAAGTTTAGTCATTATATATAAATCATTTGTCGAGTTATGGGCTCAGAAATCTCGTATATTCATGTTTATAAAAAGAGGCGGTGCCACGCCCATTTGCCAAAATTTTTGTGTTTTTCGTTTTATGTCCGCAGTTGGACTCCTGATATAAAATTTCAATGATATATCTTTATATTTGACAGAGATATCGCTTAAAATGTTTTATTAGGTCACTTTTTGTTTCCCATATATAAAAGTGGGCGTGGCCGTCAACCGATTTCGGAAATTTTTCGTCCAAATATTTGACTAAGTAATTATATCACGCGTACCAAATTTCATCGATATACCTTCAACGGTTTCTGATTTATGACTCATAAAACTTTCAATGTTTGCCCCTTAATAAGTGGGCGTGGCACCGCCCGTTTTCCAAAATTTTTGTGTTTTTTGTTTTATGGCCATAGTTGGACTCAGGCGACAAAATTTCAATGATAGATCTTTATATTTGACAGAGATATGGATTAAAATGTTTTTATTAGGTCACTTTATAATACAAATATATAAAAGTGGGCGTGGCCGTCAACCGATTTTAACTATTTTCCGTCCAAACGTTTGCCTAAGTAAGTAAATCACGCATACCAAATTTTGTCGATATATCTTCAATGGTTTCTGAGTTATGACATATAAAACTTGCAAGGTTTGACCCTTAATAAGTGGGCGTGGCACCGCCCATTTTCCAAAATGTCATAAAATTTCTTCCTAGGGGCCTGAGCTCAACACGTGGGTAAAAGTTCATCGCTCCAGCTTTATTAGTGACTGAGATACCAAATTTCCGATTTTTTCTATATAGGAAAAGTGGGCGTGGTCATGGTCCGATTTCGCCCATTTTCAATACCAACCGTCCCAGTCTCGATACCAACTTGCATTTCAAATTTCATCAAAATATCTCAATTTTTGCGCGAGTTAGAGTGTTTACAGACGGACGGACGGACAGACGGACGGACGGACGGACGGACGGACATGGCTCAATCGATTTCTCTTTTCACCCTGATCATTTTGATATATATAAGTCTATATCTATCTCGATTATTTCACTCTGTTACAATCCACCGTTATGTGATTAAAACTATAATACTCTGTGTACTAGTACAGCTGAGTATAAAAATAAACCATAAATTTTGGAAAACTGAAATTTTCATGCTCTCAGAGAGTCACGGCAGTGACCAATGCCTTTTGAGGAACGGTGACAAAATCAAGGGTACGCCAAATATTTCCAATGTCTAGTACGTACATACATATGAAAGGCCTTAAACCATATATGTAATACTTCTATATTGCTAACAAAAGCTAGTACCGTCGGAAAAATTACAGTACAGATATATTATCATTAGAGTGAGGCAGGCTTATATGAATATTTCAAAAGTGACATAAAAAATTCATGAGCGGATTTAAATTTGATATTGGATTTAGATTTAGAATTTTGGGTTTTTAAACATACATACATACATATGTATAGGATATTTTGTTGTTCCTGAGAATTTGTATATCATAAAACAATGTCGAGGGTGTGTTGTTTCTGCAACAAAAGAAGAGGAACAAGTTTAATATTACACAGGTGAATTTACATATGTAATATTTGTACATAAATTGGGCTTGAAGTCGAATAAACCATCTTTACAATTACATATGTAGATTTCCAAAAGATATACATTTTCATTTTATGGATTAGGGGGCATTAGTGGTTTAGTTGGAAAATATGGTAGTCTTCACGTGAATCCATATGCGGAATTAGAACTGTACACTGATGTTTTGGAAAATGAATTCGGCAATTAAATAAAAACAAAGGCGAAAGATAACGGTCTTTATCCTTATAAAATGTATTTTCCTACTTAAGCAGATTTTACAATTTTTTAACTGCTTATAGGCCCTTTTTTAAAGCACAGACGGGCCCCTTCACTACAAATTAAATCCGCACCTGTAGTGTTTTGACGATTGTTGACATTTTTTATTTTTGTAAATACACACGTACACAACACGTACGCAATACAAACACAAAAACGGTACCAGCATGATTGTGTATGTTTTCTAATTTTCTTCACATTGAAAATATAGGCAACTAGCAATATAGAAGTATTACATATATGCCTTAAACAATGGTTTTAGATAATTATTGCAAAATTAAAATAAAATAATTCAACAATAGGAAAATTCCCTTTTTGCATATGCTGCAGAGGTGGTTTAAGAAGGTGTAGCTTAATAAGAGTGGTCCGTCTCTCGATCGCATCAAACTAGTTTATAAACTAACTTGCCGTGGCTACTCTTCTTAGCTGTTGTGAGGGCATGGTTGTACTACTCCTCTCCTGGCACATGGCAATGTTAATTGGACCAATTTTTTTATATAAAATGCTTCTGGTTTTGGGCTAGTCTGTTGTGACTCTGTCAAAGCGAACAGTGATCGTGAGAAACGTGCGATGATCGTAGCCAAAATACGATAGCGTAACTGTGTGGCACTAGGCCAATGATTAAATATATACTAGAGTGCTGCCTACTGTCGAAACTCGACAGTTTTTCTAGAAGTTTTCTTATGACTAAGGTGTAACTATAGTTTTTGTATAATTGTTTGTTTGTTGTTATTGTTATTGTTACTGTTTCTATTTTGTTGTTGTTCCTGTTGATGCTGCTCCTTTTGTTGTTAATTTCACTGCTACTATTTTGCTGTCGTTGTTGTTGGCCGCTGTGGTGCAGTGGGTAGAGTACTCGCCTGCTGTGCCAGAGGTCTCGGGTTCAAATCACGGTCCGAGCCAAACACCAAAAACTATTTTTCTAATTAGTAAAAATCCAATTATTGGGTTTTTTAAGAGCAGCGGTCACCTCTCGGCAGTGGGCGGCATACCCTCCGAGAGTATTTCTGCCATGAAAAAGCTTCTCACAAAAAATGCATTCGCCGTTCGGAGCCGGCATAAAACTGTAGGTCCACCCAATTAGTAGGAAAAACAAAAAAGGAGCACACCTGGAATTGGGAGAGAAGCTCGGCCATAAAACTCGTCAGAGTTATAATAGCGCCATTGTATTATTATTATTATTATGTTGTTGGTGTTGTTGTCGTTAATCGTTTTCATAATTCTCTACCTACTTCTTTCTTTCTATTTCTGCTCTTTTCTTTCCTTAATTTCTTTCCTACTTATTCTATCTTATCCTACTTATTCCGTGACCTTATGTTTTTATTGTAGTGCTTTTGCTACCTTTTTACGATTCTACTTCTTTGAAACTGCACACCACATCCAGCCAAACATGTTCAGAATTGCATGGTAAGTTTGGTGAAAACGCACAAAGTCAGCTACATATGCTTGCGCATTGAGACAGCTCTGTTGTGTGCAAAAGCATGCAACAACAACCACACGGCAATTTTACAACGACGATTGTGGACGCATTTTCCAACCAATTTTCATGAAAATTGGCGCAGTTCTATTTGAGAGCAATACCTTTCTAATGGTGTGCTTAGTTTTAAAATCGGTTCAGTAGTTTCGACGGAGAAGATGGAACAAAATTTATGTTAGCGTATTAATAATATAGATGACAAGGTTATCGCTAGTTGACTGTGGCGCAAATGGACCAAGTACCTACCTACTACAATAATTTTTGCAGGGGCAGTGTGGTATGTACACACTAGGTATGGTTGGTTATGCCACATTTGTTGAAACTTTTTCGCACATCCATACATATGTATGTATATATGTATGTATTTTGTATTGCTTGCAATTGTTGTTATTGTAGATATTTTTCGCGTAATTCAATTTTTTTGCACTTGTTCATTTAAGTCACGTTTGCTATGCCGAAATTGATATGGGTTGAAGGTCTGTTATGGTTTCTTCTCTTTTTTTGCTAATCTGCATTCATTTAGTTGCGCTTGTGAAGTAATTGCGCTAACAGAAGGACATGCCTGTGTAACTACAAACATATTCTTGTTGAAAGCATAAAATTAATGCAAAATATTGTTTGTTTTTTGTATTTTATTCGGAATTGATATTGCATATTGCACATTTTCTATAAAAGGAAGCCAGCGATAATTTATTAGTCAGATAGATAAATACATACATATGTACATACATACATACGTACGCATCTAGCAAAGTTTGTAAACCCCATTTAGAGTTGAAAAGGCAACGTGCAATATACCTACTCTTCTTGTCTGCTTTAAAGTTTAAACCAGTGTTGCCGCTCAAAAATTTCAAAAGGTGGCCCAAAAAATTAAAAAAAGTGACCCCAATTTTTTTTTTTAGCTAAAACACATTTTTATATATTTTTGTGATTTATTTAATGAAGAAAATGGAATTTAAAATATTCTCTACACTAACGCAGCGTTAATATGATCGTTCGTTGAGCAGACGGAATAACCCGAGAAAGGCAAGGAATTAAAAAAAAAAACTGTTATAGCGTTCGCTGAGCCATAGGAAAGTGCAAGAACCGTAGCAGTTTTACCAAAAAAGAGCGAATATGAGTGCAAAGAATGTAAATTGTGGTAAAATTCCTATATTTCTTGCACTTTCCTACGGATCAACGAACGCTATATGTGTTTGTGTGTGTCTGGGCTGCTCCGTGCGTTTTCATTATCTTAACGAACAGACCAAATTTCAAAGTATTCAAGGGTAGTGTTGGCAAACAAATTAAATAAAGAACCTTTCGAAACGGAGATTTGCCAATACAAAGTAAAATAGTAACAAAGAGGTTTTTTGTTCTTATATTTAAGAAAAAACTAAAAATTATTTAATAATTATTTGAAAGTAAAAAAGGACCAAAAGTGGCCCGAATTTTTAAAAAGGTTCAAATATTGCATATTTTCAAAAAGTTGGGTTCAGGTGGCCTGGCTTTAAAAGAGGTTCAAATTGCCACTTTAGTGGCCCAAACGGCAACGCTGGTTTAAACTACACATTTACGATATCTTGCCCTGTTAATTACGATATTAATGATTTGTGGGAACAGAACATGTTAGTATTAGTTGGTAACAATAAAACGTTTCGTCTCTCAGCCACTGTTAATGTTGCGATCGCTGGATTTAGGTATGTACTGTTAAATCATATGATCATTTGTTGGCTAGAAGCAAATATAAACACAGACAATAAACTCCCATCAGCTGCTATGTAAACAATTTTATGACTTTGGCTTAGTTTTTGATATGTGAGAAATGTGATGTTATACGTTTGTTTGTGTGTAACACATGCAGGTACAAATGCGTAAACGAGGGCGGTTAATAAAGGTTCGCTTAGGTGGTTTATTTTGTTTTCTTTTTAAATCAAAAAATGTTAATAACTTTGTTATTTTCTTTAGAATTTCAGCCTTTTCGCTTGAAAAAAAAATGGAAACCTGCAAATTGCAAATAACTGAACACTGATCATTTAAATTTGGTAGAAGGGTCTTGCTTTTTACATAAACACATAATTGATGCGGTCAATGATGAACTTCATAAGCGTGAAATTTATAAATATTGATTTTATAAATGTATTCGCAGGAAATGCAATGAAATCAATGTCTATAATGTACATTTTATGTAGGGGCCGCTGTGGTGCAGTGGGTAGAGTGCTCGCCTACTATACCAGAGGTCTCGGGTTCAAATCCCAGTCCGAGCAAACACCAAGCAAATTTTTCTAATTATTAAAAATCCAATTATTGGGTTTTTTAAGAGCAGCGGTCACCTCTCGGCAGTGGGCGGCATACCCTCCGAGTGTATTTCTGCCATGAAAAAGCTTCTCACAAAAAATGCATTCGCCGTTCGGAGCTGGCATAAAACTGTAGGTCCACCCAATTAGTAGGAAAAACAAAAAAGGAGCACACCTCGAATTGGGAGAGAAGCTCGGCCATAAAACTCGTCAGAGTTATAATAGCGCCATTGTATTATAATATTATGCGTACATATGTTGGTACCCTGCAAAAAAGTTTTGCTTACTGTTGACAAATCAGGTTTAAAAAATGAGTACGCTGGCAGCGCTGCTTCCGTTATCCACTCACTCTGTCTGAGGCCCAGCAAAAATCAGGTCATCGCTATTACCTGTCAGGCATGATAGAAGGCCTTGCCATGGAACATCTGGCGAGTTCATCACTTCTTTCACGCATTGCCAGTAATGCAGAGTGGAATGAGCTTCCATTACCCATTCCACGTAATGCAAAGTAGAATAGAGCGCGAAAAATGAACTGGAATAAATACCAGTGGAAATTCCATCATGCCTTACATTTTTCGCCTTCTTTCTCTGCTTCCCTGTAAGGTATTCTTTATTTGATTCACTAGAATCCTTGCGGTATTACGTGATTTATTCGTTCGGAGGTAATGCAGTGGACAAGTCCTTCTCTCCAATGACAAGCCCATGCTAATGTCAGGCATTATGTCAACGGATGTGGAAGCGATTGCCAGGGTTTTTGTGGATTACCCTCTTAATCCACGGTCATCGAGTTTTTTGGTGGGTAGGAGCATCTCTAATACTCATCTAAGCCTTATTTTGCTTGGCGGATAAGCTTTTGGAATAAGGTGTGCTCTCAGAGAGAGAGTACTCCTTATCGCCTGATGACATCAACACAGGAAAATCAGCCTTATTTTAAGTTTTACGCCATACAAATTTGTTACCCTTATAATTTTCAGGCCTTATTTAGCAGCCTTTAAATCTGCGATTTTAATTCTTAAATAAGACTTAGATGTTTTGGTGGTAGGTACATACACACATATATAGCCGGTTATACATACATACGTACATACATATGTACATACCCTCAAAAAATTTACCAGCCAGCGTATTCCAGTTTAACAGCTTAGGCTTCTATAAGCCTAGCCTAGCCTTTTTGCTGCGTATGTACCCACATACATATGTATGTATATAAGATACTTGGGATAGCGTGTAAGACATTGAGAAACTGGCCACTCCATGTAAGTACTATGTGTGCTCTATGTTAATGTTTTAGCAGTTCAACAGACTTTTCCAGTGACATAAGTCGAGCTATGCTATTACATACAAATGATATTTACCCAGCTAACAATTTTACCCGAAATCTGTTAGATTTCTATCAGATTGTCGGCAAAAAACTCCGAAATCAATAAGTTTTCTGTACGACTTCTTCAAGAGAAATGTATGAAGACGTTGACAGGAATTCTTACAGACATGTCTTGGGAAATTCTGTGTTTATAACAGACGATTCGGACAGATATCTAACAGATTTCCGAAGGAACTATGAAGGGAAATTCTATTGTTTTCCGACGAATCTGACTGATATCTAACAGATATCTGAAGAAAAATCTTGAGGATTTCTGATTTAAATGCCGAAGAATCTGATGGATATCTTACAGATATCTGAAGAAAATCGTGGAGAATTCTGGAATATTTTCCGACGATCCTGGTGCTTATCTTACAGATTTATAAATAAAACAGCTAAAATGCGGTGCCACTTGCAAATTAATTATGATTTAATATTTCAATAGATAAACATGCATATTTAAGTAACTTGGTATCTATTATATTAATACGGCATAGGGACGGTCGAATATTTCAATGGCTTGCGTTAAAACGCATTCTTAATTAAGTATATCTTAAATTAAAACTAACTTAAATAACTACATATAATTAATTAATTAAGTATGGTCGCAGATTTTAATGTATAAACAACATAAGTGATTATTTGTTGTATTAATACTATTTTAAACAGTGAATTGAAAAACAAGATATTAAAAAATTATAAACATATACATAAATAACATTTTTTTTAATTTTATTTTTGTTTTTTTTTTTGGTTTTGATTTTCATTTTTTGTTTTTTTTTTTGCTTTTGAAAAAGAAAAGCTTGTTTCAAAAAACAAAAAGAAAGGAAAAAACAAGAGGAAAAAAACAAAAAAAGCAAAAACAAAAACCAAAATAAAAACCAAAAAAAAAAGCAAAAACAAAAAAGAAAAACAAAAAAAAAATGAAAACAGACAGAAACAAAAATACTGGTGCGTAGCCTGTCATGAACTTTTGAAAATGGGAAGACCATCAATTCCAAAATTCAATGTTCGTAGCGAAACGCTACTTAATTTAGTTGAAAAGGAAAATCTGTCAGGCAATTTTTCAAGCCGTATTGGTAATACGACCCTTTTCTCATTTCTTCCACTGCTGTGTTTTTTGGCATTTCTCTTAAGGTTCGCTCATCTATCGGCAAGCTATCGCCATCTATTTTGAACTCTTTTAATAATTCGTTCATAGCCTGGTATTGCATATTTAACTTACCAATTTTGCAAAAAGCTTTTTAGATCACGCATAGTATGGCCGTTTTTATCTATTTCATTCGTTAACATTCTGGAACTATGTCCACGCTCCTTTGTATTAAAATTATTAATATTTTCATCACTGTTATTGTTAATAAAGTTACTTGCGTTAATATTGTTCGAAGTACTACTTCTACTGCAATCTTTTATATTTAAGAAACTTCCGCCGGGCTCAATTAGAGTCGGTAATAAGTTTGACTAAAAGCCTGACGCGACATATTGTTTATCTTTAATTATATGTTTTTTTTAATTCTGTTGTTTTTATTATTAATTATCGAGCAAGTTTTGTAATTTAAATTAATTTAAATTAAGTTTTCTATTTTTTATATTGATTCAATTGAAATTTTCACGCACAAAACAAATTAAAATATTTTGGCACTCTGCACGAAATCGTTCAGATATCTATAAGATTTGTCGGTTGGGAAAAAAGTTAATTTCCCCAGATATATCTGATAGAAATCTACAAAAAATCCATAAGATATGTCTACATAATCAACTTTGTACTCAGATTTTTTTCAGAATTGTCTGAATCGGAAATTGTCTGGTAAAATTGTTTGCGGGGTTACATACCAAATGACAAATATACATACATGGCTGTGTTCATATCGACCAGTAGCTTATGTCGAAAGGCAAATTTTCAAGATACTCATAAATTTGTGTAAATTTCTAGCAGTTCCCCACACAGCACTATTAAGTAAAATCATTGGTTGAAAGCCCGAGAAAGAGTTTGTACAAAAACTGCAGAATGTACTCTCTGAGATGCATTACCTCAACTTGTTGGAAACTTACTAATTTTTTGCTTAAGTGCACTTAAGCTACTGTTCCATATGAACACATATATATGTATGTACATATATGTATATGAATATGTGGGCGCTTAAAATGCCCCTGAACTTTAAAAATAATTGTGGGTCGTTTTGTATATTTACACAACACATTTTACCAAATACACCGGCGCAGACACTCCTCTGGAGGCCATGATGATCTGATAACAAAACCTTTCAGCTAAATTACGCTCTCAACCCGTATACTTTTACATCTCTTGAGTAGTTTTGCGCTCAGTGTATGCTGGTCAGAGTTGCCGGTGAAAAATGTTCGTGGTGTCTAGCTTAGATTACAACTATGGCTAAAAATAGCTGACATATTTGGCTTTTGGCTAAAAATTTTATTTTTCAAATTTACTTTTCAATGTCAGGCACAAAAATATTGCATACTATATAAAGCAAAAAAAAAACACAGACAAACACTAAGCAATTCCTTCTCTTAATAAAGTAGCTTTTTCTTCATTAATTTAATTCTATCTTTGGTTATTCCTGATTCATTGCAGCACTTATTTTGTGTTCCTTAACCATTTGTTTATTTTAGTTAAAATTGCATTTAACATTGTGTGATTCATTTTGTTTAAATTTTTGGTTTTGCAATATTCATTACGGAAATTTTCTTCCAACTTTGGCGTTAATTAAAATCCAATTATTTGGGCTTTTAGAAATAGCGATCACCTCTCAGCAGTGGGAGGCATACCCTGCAAGTGTGTTTCTGCCATGAAAAAGCTTCTCACAAAAAATGCATTCGCCATTCGGAGACGGCATAAAACTGTAGGTCCACCCAATTAGGAGGAAAAACCATAGTTAAGCAGCACACCTCAAATTGGGAGAGACGCTCAGCCATAAAACTCGTCAGAGTTATAATAGCGCCAGTGTATTATATATTATTAAATTAACAATGTACATAAATTATGCCATTGCAATTCAATATTTTCAATTTCGCTATATCGGGCTTTCATATACGAAAACTGTTTAAATGCATGCGGTGGCTGAAAAAGTGGCTAGTGGCAAAGCCGAAATTTTTGTAGCTAGAAAATGAAGCCTAAATCTAGCCACCAAATGGCTGAAACGGCAATGCTGCTGGTTATTATCAACTATGTAGCTTAACATACATAAATGCAACAGCAGCATTAACAGAATTTTCTTTTTGGTCTTTTCAGGCACGCAAATGAGTAGCTCTTCTGCAGGCTCGTTGGTCTCTTGCCGATCAACAGCATTTTCACGCTCTGTTAATTTACATTTACACTTCTACAACAATGTCCGGAGACTGTAGTTTAGTCAATATCGAGATACCGTTTTGAGCGGATGTGCGATCGGAGAATATTGTTTAACAAGCGAATAACAAAAAAAAAATTAAATTGAAGAAAGATTATTATTGATTATCAAGAAAGAAGAAATGAAAAAATAAAAAAATGTGTTACAAAACAAAACAAGTGATCGACGACGGCTTACAATTTACAAGTGTGTTTTATAGTACATAAGCTTATTTACTAAATTCTCTGTATGCGTATATAAAATGTACATACATATGTAACTGTCTACGAAATAAATATATGTACGTATATAGTGTTAGTGTAAAAGAAAAAAAAAATTAAGCACAACCCAATAAAAAGCAATAAAAATCACGAATTTATTACAAAGTCAACGCTAACGAGTTTTATACATACATGCATACATACCGTGAGGAGAAATTAAAAATTAAGAAACAACAACAAAAAATATTTATGCAAGAAGATTTGTGAAAAAGTGAATACCTAAGTGCTGAAAAAAGGTAAAGTAATAAAAAGGCGATGATCCAAAAAATCAATGATTATTTGTTTGTATGTAATTGTGTTAATTTGGAAATTCATGTGCGGAATATTGTGAGGTTTTTGGATGAAAAAAAAAAAATAAGGAAATAAAAAAATACATAATTTAATTACAAAAAAGAAGAAGCAGCAAAAGCTCACAAAAAGGGTGTTCAATAAAATCGCGAAACTTCTAAAAAGTACTTTTACAAAACTAAATAATAAAGCGTGTTTGCAGAACCTAACAGCATCGCATCTAAAAGGTAGGTAAAGCAAAAATTAACAACAAAATATGAGACATCCCTTCAAAAATTTGAGGACCAGGTAGTCCAATGGGACGGGGCTATAAAGTAGGTCTGAAGGGACGTGGTTACGGACTTGGTTACATGTTGTGCTGCATCGGACCACATCGAATGTAAACTGTCGTTCGCCGCCAACTAATACGTGGTTGGTCGGAAATTTGGCTCGGTCTAGGGTATTGGGATGTAGTTAAAAACGTGGTCCACTGTAAGCAGACTAGTGTATGGCCCAAATGGGGTGGTTTTTATATAGTCCTTTGTTATGCAGCGGTGAAGCAGGGGTGGTCATGTCCAATGACATCGCAATGTTAATGTAACCATATTTTTTCATATATTTGGACCACCTCTGTAACTAGGAACTGTCACAACGTAATCTGGTCCTGTACTAGCATATTACGTGGTCCCACTTTTTGCAGGGATACGATATATGTATGTAAATTTGCATATACATACACATTTGTACGTATCTACATACATATTATTATTTAATACTACTATAAACATATTGTATTGTTGATAAGGTGCAAGCAGCTTTTCTGTTATTTTTATACCCTTCAAGAACATTAAGTGTTATTTTAGTTGTGCTCGTAAGCATATAAGCACCAGAGGAAGAGTTCTTCTTCTTCCTCTTGATAACTAATATTAACTAAGAACAGCATAGACAGCATACATATTTATCCTCCATCTAATCTTTCAAACACAGTGTTGTGCTCCTCGACAGGAATAGGTATACCTTTCAGATCTGGTGCACATCTGGATAACATGGTCTTTTCAACATCTGCCAGTCTGTTTGTACACAAACTAGTCTGAGCCGTTATTCTGAATATGTATTCGAAAACGAAAATCGATTCATATTCCATAGAATACCTCCATGAACAGAACTTGAAAGCGATTCCTTTCGAATCGAATTACAGAGTGAGGGCCTATATGAGGCTTTTTCTAATGTATTAGTAATTTTTAAGTAAGTGGAAGATGTTACCAGTTAACGAATTAATAATAAAAATAATTTAGGGCCGATTTCATAATGAAATTCTTAAAGCTCCCTTTGTTAAAGGATCCTTTTAGTTAAAGAGAAATTGAAATGTTTTTTAAAGTGGGAGTGATTTCATAATAATATAATATTAAAAGGCTCCTTTAACGTCAAATGATTGTCATAAATTAAAAAATATTGAAATTTGACATTTTTTTTCTGAAAATAAATAAATTTTTGATAGTGGCTTTATTTTTATTTTTTTTTGAAAAAAAAAAAAGAAAAAGAACAAAGAATCATAATTTGGAAACCCAGTGCAGATAAAATAGGAAGCGGTCATCCAACCTCGCAAAAGAGGAAGAAGATGAATATTGCATTATAGGACTCAACAAACAAAACAACAAACAAAAGCGGTTCAAAAATTTTAATAAATTTTGACAGACTGCAGAAATTAAATATTTTCTGGCAAAAGGAACCTTTAGATAACTTAAACGCCCGTTTTTGGGTATTTAACTTTAAAGGAACTTTTATCTTCAAAAGACTTTATGAAATCGATCACCAAATTAAAGGCTCCTTTAGAATTTAAGGGAACTTTTAATTTGATTATGAAATCGGCCCTTAATGATAAAATGATTTTCGCATTTGCAAATTCGCCTCCTTACACACACACCTAAAAAATACTATTATTTGTGAAATAGCCTAAGAAAACATTCCCTGATTCATGTAATTTATAAGAACTTTACAAAAGCTTTTTTTTCTTTGCATTTTTTAACGTTCGTTAAAAAACATTGCGCCGCGAGTAGGTACCTACCTATTTTCTGTGTGGATTTAATGATGTCCATTGCAGTGCGGTTACTTCAGTTTGGCGCCTGATTTGCTAAAATGCGTATAACACAAGAAGGTACCTACCTACCCTGCAAAAAAGTGTGCGACGGGTCTCTAAAAAGATTTGTCCGGGAGCGCTCTCTTTCGGGTATAATTGGTCTAGAATCGTTCCTCAATTGTACCCTATTGACATGCAATTAATGCATATTTAAGTAATTTGTAAGTTTGTTTATTGAAAAGATTTAATTCTTATGATGTATTGTGGAACGATCTTCCGTCATCCCTTGTCAAGTTTGGTTTGGAGACAAACCGGTTTCGGCTAATATGCGCCATCTTCAGTGTCTTTGTTCAACTTGTATACCCGAACGAGTTCCAATGTAGATCAATCGCTTACATCCCGAACGGGTACAAATGTAGATCAATCGCTTACATCCCGAACGGGTACAAATGTAGATTAATCGCTTTCATCCCCAACGGGTACAAATGTAGATCAATCGCTTACATCCCGAACGGGTACAAATGTATATTAATCGCTTTCATCCCCAACGGGTACAAATGTAGATCAATCGCTTACATCCCGAACGGGTACAAATGTAGATTAATCGCATTCATCCTCAACGGGTACAAATGTAGATCAATCGCTTACATCCCGAACGGGTACAAATGTAGATTAATCGCCTTCATCCCCAACGGGTACAAATGTAGATCAATCGCTTCCAGCACGAACGGATAAAAATGTAGATTTTTCCAAGTTCTTCGCCAAGGCAATTTTTAATAACAATCTTTAAAAAATTGTATGTAAATGTTCATGCATATATAAATAAAGATTATATAATGTTTTACTTTTGAAAAAAAAAATCTCAATAAATAAATAAAAAAAAATTGTAAGTTTTTAGTATGCATTATATGAGCGTTATGTAAAGGATTTTTTCATAGAATATTTTAGGCAACATTTTGTTAAAATTATTATTCATAATTGTTATTAAAAGAAAGGGTGTTCAATTCGTTTTACCGGTTGTTCTACAATTTTTTAAATACATTGCATATTTTTGTAAAATTTCTACATTAAGGAATCTAGATTTGTACCCGTTCGGAATGAAAGCGATTAATCTACATTTATACCCGTTCGGAAACAATTGGTCTACAATTAGTCTACATTTATACCCGTACGAGAACAATCGGGGACTAATTGTGGACCGATTGTTCTCGAAAGAGATCAATCCGGGACAAATCTTTTTCGGGATTAATCGCAAATTTTTTTGCAGGGTATATGTACATACATACATACACACATATATATGTATTTATGTATGTACATACATATGTGTGTATGAATATGGCAAAAACTAAATTGACGTTTTCTAAACTTGTATAATTTTTTTAAATAATAAATTGAGTGTTGTGTGTGGGTGGCGCTTGTTTGCTATACTTTTTATTAGCTTCATCGCTTGTGATATATGATTTTAGTCATGGCCGCACCTGTTAAATGCGCACGACCGACTAACTTGAATATTGAGTCTGATAAATGGCCAAGATTTTGCAGAAATAAATATGTATGTATGTGGGTATGTATATGTACATAAGTACCCTGCAGGAAGTGCATTTAACTTAAAACTGACTTTAAACTGTTTACAAAGACACTAGTGGTCACTTTTAATTGTATATTTTCTTTGAAAAAGGCTAACTACTTTTGTTTGGGAATGGCGATAAAAAAGTCAGTCCTGTTTACTTCTGCATTACTTGGAGGGTAACTATAAACTAACTTTTTTTGGGTGAAAAATAATTGATCCCAAAATATAACATCATTCCTTTTTAGAAAACTATACAAAAAATACAAGGGAATAATACAATGGCGCTATTATAACTCTGACGAGTTTTATGGCCGAGCTTCTCTCCCAATTCGAGGTGTGCTCCATTTTGTTTTTCCTACTAATTGGGTGGACGTACAGTTTTATGCCGGCTCCGAACGGCGAATGAATTTTTTTCGAGAAGCTTTTTCATTGCAGAAATACACTCGGAGGGTATGCCGCCCACTGCCGAGAAGTGACCGCTGCTCTTAAAAAAACCCGATAATTAGATTTTTACTAATTAGAAAAATTGTTCTGGTGTTTTGCTTGGAAATATATATGGAATTTTCTCGGAAATAGGGCGTTTTTGAAGCAAAATCTGAAATAGGACGTTATTCAAACAACTTTTTGGAATAGGGCGTTTTTGAAACAATTTTTGAAATAGGGCGATCTTATTCTCAGCCGTCGATATGTACATATATGTATATATATATAAGTTTGGCGAAAGTATATATTGTGGGCAGTTTATGTGGCATATTATTTAGGTGCAGTGATGGTTGTATTGACACACGAAGAAATTACTTATGCATTTCAAGTACCTAGGTACCTTAACTCATGCCAATTAATTGCACATTTACACAAAAATTCGACATATCACCCTTTTGCTTATCATGAAATCTGTTTAATGAACTAAAACCTTGTATGAACATTTACTTTTTAACGCAGCAAGCAACTTTCGAGCGAAATATGTATGCATGTAAATATGTAGTTACCTACAAAACCTTCGCATCTTAAAATACATATTATCTCTTAAGTACTTAAGTACTTACACAAAAAAAAATATGGGCAGGCAGCAGACAAAGAAAAAGGCAAAAGCAAAACAAAACTATAATATGTAGTACATTTTACACGCAGAAACCCCTGTAATGATTACTTCGCACATTTCCCTAGAAGCCATAAAGCATTTGCCAAACGCCAGCTAAGTGTGCAAAATTACTCTATGTACGTGGTAATGACAGTAAGATAAGCATAAATACATTAGGGTGACATATATTTACCATGTCATTTGTGGTGCAAGTGGTTATTGAGGAAGAAAGTTAATTTGAGATATGAATCATTTACTGCAACAACCGAAACTCTTATTCTGTGCACAATTCAGCTGTTTGGTAAATTTGTTGATGGAAAAACAGTGCCTGGTACCTACGTATATACACTGAAAAAACAACTTACTCAGATTATGGAAAAGTGGGAATGATTCGGCGCTAAAGACATATTTCCATATTTTGATGTACGATTTTCTTCAAATCAAGGAATAAAAACCGCGTTTTAAAGAAAATTGTACATCAAAATATGGAAATATGTCTTTAGCGCCGAATCATTCCCATTTTTCCATAATCTGAGTAATTTTTTTTTTGAGTGTATGTACATAAGTAATACCATGTCTCCACATAACGTGTTTCGCTCTTTTTTTCTGCACTCGCTCTCTCAATCTTGTTTCGACCTCAAAACGAGTGCCGAAACTCGCCAATTTCCATACAAATTTCTGAGAGCGAGTGAAGATTGAAACACTTGTTTCGTTCTCAATCCTCTTGCCAAACGCGACGATATCGATGCCTTCTCTAATTTTGTATCGAAAATCTATCGAAATCTCACATAAACCAAAACAAAAACGCAAAAATAAGCAAACATACAAACATTTAAGAAGAACAAGAAAGAGAAATGTTAAACTGAATAGCGATCAGCCACGTGGAGACGGGTTATTTATCTATATGAATGGGTAACTATCTTTGAAGCTGTTAAAATTATATATGTACCTAGTAGTTACTACCTACAAACAATTTGGTGTACCTTTTTCCCCAACAATCCGACAAATCCAACTGAATTGCTTAGTTATCCTATTCACTGATGAACTACCTGCCTTATTTGGCCCACAAAAGGGTTCTGGAATGCTGGAATTAGAACTTGTTCAGCACTACAAGATAATCGTCTAGCAACAGTTGCACTGTAATCTGTAATCAACTCGCTGAAAAGTCCATTCTATTAAGATTCTAGAATCCCGATGCTCAAGCGCCATTGAAACGGCAGTAGATAAAGCGAACTCACACTTAATATAAATTTATGATTTATTTATAGCACATGACTTGTATAAATTATTGTCCGCCTTTGTTTTGACACACTTTTAACCCTTCATATGCATCAACCATTTTGTAAGACAAATATGGTTCCCATTCAATGTAATCATACACATATTTAGTTAAGATTATATCTATTTCAATTAAGCTTGAAATTCATTGAATTGGAGTCAATTTACAACTATTTATTTAAGTTACATATATACACAAAGAATAGAATAACACTGGTAGACTCGTTTGCAAAAGCGTTTTTTCAATTATTTAAATATGAAAGCTTATTATTAGGGCAACAGAAGATATGCAAATGCATATTTTTCGGTTGCAGTCCTATTTACATATGATAAATATATATCGGCGTTTAAGCTCAAGACGAAGAGAATAAGCCTAACTTGTTAGGGCATATTTTCGCATATTTAGGTCAAAAGGCTTATTTTTGCATATCTTGACTTATTTGCATATTTTTGGCATATTTTGCTATAAATTCATATTTTAGCATAGTATTTCGTCGTATTTTTCCATCTCGCTCGTAAAATTGTTTTATTTACATTTTTTACTCTGGCAACTTTGTTTTGTATATGCGCATACTATTTGCCCATAGTACAATAACTAAGAAGTAGGCGCATGGGCGAATTCAGAAACTACTTTTTTTTATTTCCAAAGGTAGAGTGTAATGTCAAAATCCAAGCGAAGTATAATCATAGCCAATAGGAATGAGCGAGTACCAAGCGAATTCAGATTTTAACAACGGCGAAATATCATTTTGACATTACACTCTACCAATTACAATAACAAAATGCATGGGGATTTTCTGAATTCGCCCCTGCGCCTACCTGGTATATCTCCCTTGCTATTTGTCATTCCTCTTTGTCTGACAAGTTCAAGCCGAATTTAATAATTTTCGCAACGATTCATTCAAATGTGCTACACGAATCAGCTGTGTATCTACAATGTAGATCCTACATACATAGGCATACGTCAGACGGTTAATATATATTGATGAAGTAAGTGGATCGCGATTCATATTGACAGTGTAGCATCGAGTATTTATGGATCGCGATTCTGGATAGCAAAATGTTTAGAAATTTTGAAATCCGCGATCCGGATCGCATATTGACAATAAACGAATTGAAACTGAAAGTGCGAAAAGGACGGAAGTAAAATATCTTGAACCTCAGAGCGAGAAAAATATCGCAATATTCATATTGAACGTGTAGCACTACACGCTACATAGTGACTGAAATTCTTGCTTTTAAATAAGCCCCGATAACTTCAGTTGACGTGGAAGGATCTTTTTCTACGTTTAAAAACTTACCGCGACAATCGACATAGTTTTCTATTTGAAAATTTATCGCAAAATTTTGTAGTTTACAGCAGGGGCCGTAATCATTATGAGTTTTATAATAAAAATCGCCATTTAATCAGTATATGTTGAGTTCTTTTATATTTCATCAAAAATAATCATTATTTTTTGAGTTTTATTTTTTTTGATCAGAAATAACACTTATTCCTTGAGCGATATTTCGCCCGTTTTATGGAATAGGGATTTAACTCGAAATTTTCGATTTCTGGGATTTTGCCATATATTTCAATAACTGGGTAGTGCCTTTGAGTCTAGTCTTATAAAATACTCAAAAAGATAAAAATGGCGGAAATAAAAGTGATTTTGTAGTTAGCCGTAGAAGAAAACTATTTGAAATTATAAAACTTTATTTGCGTTTTCCCAAAAAAAAAATTTTTTGAGTTAAATCCCTATTGCATAAAACGTGAGATTTAATCTTTCAGAAATAATCATTATTGTGTGAGTTTTATTTTTTTGATCAGAAATAACTCTTATTCCTTTAGTGATATATTTATCGTTCAGAAATAATCATTATTGTGTGAGTTTTATTTTTTTCGATCAAACATATCACTCATTCACGAAGTTATTTGATTTTTTTCACTGAAAATATAACGAATAATGATTATTATGGGTCCTTGGTTTACAGCAATAGCAATTTGAATAAAAAAGTATGCAAGTTTTGCATTGGAATTTTGATTGCCATCTACACATAAAATTTTAAATTCATGCACATAAATATATGTACATATGTATATATTTTCGTATGTAAAAATACTTGTTTTCTTTTGGTAACGAAGATGTGTTTCGCAAATGTGAATTTTTTATTTCGTCTTTTGTACCTACTATAAAATGTACCTTTAATAAAAATAATTTTTTGTTACAAAAAATATTATAATTTAATAAAATGTGAATTTTTTATTTCGCTTTTGTACCTATAAAAACAAATATGTACCTTTAATAAAAATATTTTTTATTACAAAAAATCCGGCCCAGGGTTTGAACCTGGAACCTATTGCATGAAAGGTGAGCACACAACCTACCATGCCGTATATCTTTTCATTAAGTATATAAAAAAAATTTTAAGGGCATATTTTCAGTGCTTAAACCAAGTTTTAAGAGCATATTTTTAGCGCTTAAACCATATTTTTAAGGACATATTTTTAGCGCTAAAAACGCATTTTTTAGGGCATATTTTCTGTTGCCCTACTTATTATAATTGATTTTGTGGTGTTATTTTAAAATGTGTTGGCTGGATACAAATACACGTCATTCTTCATTGTGTTGCTGCTGCTTTTGCTGCCGCGTACGTGCATATTATTCAATTTACACCAATAAGTAATGAAAAGTTGCCCAATTGTTTGTTGTTGTGAATGGATGAATGCTGAATGCTTTTAAATTAACCAATAAATAGTTGCTAGTACAATCAGCAAGCTGTGAGGGTTTGATTGAGTTGTTTGAAATGCTGATAGCTTTAGCCATGTATTTACATATGTACATATGTATGTACCTATGCCTGTTGTATGTCTTCATCGACTTTGCGGCGTGGCATCATGATAGTGGGGCAAATTAGTTATAAATGTTTTTACATAAATATGTACATAGGTATGTTTGTATGTATTCATAATTAGAACAAAAGCGACGTGAATAGCATAATGCTAATTGATATCCATACATATATACATTTCTAAATGACATATGTGTATGTATATGTAATTGATTGTATCCCTGCAGAAAGTGCATCTAACTTAAAACTGACTTTAAACTATTTACAAAGACACTAGTGGTCACTTTTAATTGCATATTTACTTTGAAAAAGACTAACTACTTTTATTTGGAAATGGCGATAAAAAGTCAGTCCTGTGTAATTCTGCATTACTTGGAGGGTAACTATAAATACACTTTTTTTGGGTGAAAAATAATTGATCCCCAAAATATAACATCATTCATTTTTAGAAAATTATACAAAAAATACAAGGGAATTGGTTGCAGATGTAACTGTTACATACATACATGTTTACGTTCATGAGATTTGCAAAATTCGATATTCTTCTATTGCGTCGCGTCACAAATCCAAAAAGAGGAATTTCCACAGCAAAATTCTATCGGTTTAAATATTTTCATCAGGCGTTTGAAAGCTTTTGTCAATGCACACTTCACGTCTTTTTAGGATATTCCTGCATGACAAAGCAACTAACTTAAAAGTGTTTCTTGCTGTTTGATGCAAATTGATTATTTTTTTTCAATTGTCTCAAAATAGCCAGTTAAAAGTCAACTACTTTTAGGAATTGATTTTTTTCTTCCTGCAGGGATGTTTCGAAAGTTCTTAATGCTTTATTGAATCCTATTTGAGATTTTAACATAGAACTTTATTTTTACTAACATGCAAAGAAATTTTCCATTTTTTCAATACGCGGACGATGTTATCGTGTTTACAGTAAAATCGACCATAATTAACTATGAAAACTAAAATTTAGTAGGTACATATGTGTAAATAAGTAATTTATGGGTAATTGACCTTTTACGGAAGGCTGATACACGCTGCCATGCTCTTCGCTCTTTCTACTCCTGACAATCTGCTTTCACACCAAAAAACACACCAATTTCTTTCAAAAAATATATACACACTTAAAGCATTCCCACTGTGCCGCCTTGCATTTAAAACTTTTGTAATCACATTTTCACATATGTACATATGTTGGTACCAGGCGCGGATCCAGGATTTCGGCAAGGGGGGGGTTTTGAAAATTTCTTTTTTTGGAAGATGTTTTTTAAGGGCAGACGCTGCACATAGGTAGATTTTACGAATTTATGCGGCCAAAATTGAAAATTTTAAAATTGGTGCAAATACAAAATCCAAAATCGCTCTACGTTTATAATAGACCGGGCGATAATAAACCGGTCTTCTCGGCTTTTATAGACAACGGGGGTGTCCCTGCCGCTAGTCGAAACTTATTATTCTCTCACTTTTTCGATTTTTTTTTACGTATTTTAAGTAACCCATTTTTAAACGTCAATATTTTCAGTTTTAAGACAGTTATCAAAGTAAACATCATGGATTCGGGTGCTTCAGGTAAATATCATTATTTATTGAAGAAATCGTCAACCTATCATAATAAAAGACCCACCATTTTGAAGCTTTTAAGCATATCGGCCTTTCTTGAAAAAATATTGTTAATTTTTTAATTCAAAAGCAATTTAGTTATATTATCGCCTCCGATCGATTACCCGTCAATTTCTCTACGGAAAAATGCAAAGCCAGAAATTATCAACAATGGATTAAAAATTGGCCTATTTGGAAAATTACCTGCTTTCGTATTTTTAGTGTTTCCAATTTTTCAAAGTCAAGGAAATACTTATCATAAAAAGGGGCTAAGAATCCTAAAGCTACATTTTTTAGAAGAGTTTTGAGTATGCAATTTTGTAGCTCATTCAATTTTAATATAACAATATGCAACATTCAACTTTTTGAAAATTTTCATTGGCTTTTCGGAAATTTTAATTGGAACGGTCTCACCCTGCACCCTACAGAAAAAAACTTCTAAAATTGACGGAATTTTTCACAGCATTGAGAATTTCACTTTTTACACTAAAATGGGTTGGCTACATAACAGTACTCTTAGAAATCTCCTCAAAATCTTCTATAAATTATGGCCTTGCATTGAAATTTTTAATCCCCTTTCAGAAATTTCTACGATTTTTCAGATTTTTTTTATAAGCTCAGAAATCCTGCTTAAAACGATTTTTATTGAAAAATTTTCTATATTTTGAAACTAAAATAAGAAAGTAAAATTTTCGACAGAACTCTTTGAAATAAATTTAAAACTTTTGGCGTATGATTTTTTTGAGTCACTGTATATATTTTTCAATAAAATCGACTTTTAACTCAAATTATTAAAATTTTGCATTAAAGAAGCAATTTGGAATAGATGTAGACAATAAAATATTTTTGTCCGCATAAAACTTGAAAATCTACCTATGTGCGCTGGTGAAAATATGGACTAATACCACCTACTATTATTATTCTATATACTAGTTGCGCCATTTCCCGCACCTTAAAAACAACAAAATCAAAACCCTCCAAATTAACAATATGTATGTCATCACATAAAGTGCAGGAGATTTCAATTGAAGTTCTAAATAACATGTATAACGTATGTATGTATATTTTTGCATTGGTAAGTGCGAATGAGTATCGTATGGTATTGGTGGCAAATTGATCATCAATTTCACTTACCCTTGCATTTAAAGCCACAATAAATAAGAATATATGTATGTAGTACTTTTTGGTTATATTTATATTTTTAATAGAATTTTTCTTGTTCTTGTTTTTATATACTCAAATTTTTAAAAGATTAATTTAAACAAGAATTGCGAAATGCCTCTGAAAAAGGCAATTTCTCCAACGATTCAGACATTTCTGACCAAATTAATTCTGTACAATCCCGATAAAAATAGGGATAAGAAAAAAATAAAATAAATTTGCGATTTGGCAATTTGCGAATAGCATTGACAAATTTGATTTTATGCACGTGCGTCCAAAGGTACCTACATGAACTTTTTTCGCATGTAGGTACATATTTTGGTTGTTATGTGGTCCAACCATTGCTTTTGGAATGATAGTTTTCCTTGATCAGTTTGGGAAATTTGGTCGCAGAATCTATAAGGGCATTAATTTGGGATCTATGATAAACCACAAGGGGGAGGGGGTTTGAACCCCCAAACCCCCCCGTGGATCCGCCACTGGTTGGTACTAAGTTCGAAACCTCCGACATGGGATAAATTATGTATTTTTTTCTTTAAGAAAATGAAAAAGTGTTTAATGAGACAAAGTGTTGACAAATTTAAATGTGTCAGTTTTGTTTTTCAAGCATGGTAAGTTGACAGATGCTTTGTTTTTGTGGTCTTATGAGCATTACATACATACATTTATATATTATCGGATGTGCGGCACCAGTGCGAGGGGGAGTAAAAAGAATGCTGCGCATCGATGGCGCCAAATACATATTTACATATATTTATTGTGCAATTTTTAAATGATTTATTAAAGAGCTTACACTAAAAGTTATAAGAAACGCTTAGCCCAATATTTGTCACCGTTATATTTGCGTCATAAAGTCTACTATTTCAAATCTTGACTATAGATTTAATTAATTCAGAATATTTAATTTGAGTTAAACAAGTTTGTTTAGCGATAGCAACAGATATAAAATAAAATAAAATCCAGAGTCGAAATAAATTATACTTACATATGTAGAGAGTTAATGTGATCATTTACTCTCGTATGTAGGTACATACATATGTAGGTTTATACAGACCATTTGCTTAAATTTCGCTCATGGTCTGAGCAGCATTTTCCATAAAATATAATATGTATGTACTAGACCTCTGCACAATACCATTTGCCTCTTCTATATTTGCGAATACTCTATGCATTGTACAATTAGTCACAGCACAATTTCAATGCAGATACGAATATAACCCATACTTTTCATTTGGAATACAAATACTATTTCTATTTGCTCTGTTGGAGCGATTAGTGTACACTATTCGCCACGATAGAATAGAACATAATAATAACCATGTTATGAAGTATTCGCAAAACCTTGTTGCTTCTTTGGTTTGTTTGTTTATTTAATGTGCATATGGCATTAAGGTGAACCAAAAAGTAAAAGCCCAACAAACATATGTTCCATTTTTTAATGATAAGAAATGTTTTTCTTGTTCATTAAGGACTTTGAAAAAAAATTATGTATCATCACTAATATAAAAGGAGAAATAAATTTGGAGGCATTTGCACGACCTCTAAATTTTAATATATTAAGGCAAAATTTTAGGTATAGATTTCCGTATTATATTAGCATGAAAATCGGGGTATTCCGCGAATTTCTGGAGAATTTTATTTCCTTCATAAAACCACCTTAATATGACACACATGCGATGTGGCAAGGAAAAAAATGTCCTGTTTGTTTATTGAATGTGAATATGATATACATACATATGTATGTATGTACATATGTGCATGCAATGTAGCAACAAGTAAAGAAAATCAAGTTAAAAGGATTTAAATATAAACGGTTCCTTCTTTTGTTAAGCTTTAACTAGGCGCACATAAGAAAAGGAAAATAACTGAGCTAAGTAGGTGTAAATAGATTGAAATTGTAAAACGAAGAGCATACCTACCAATCGACCCGCCCTAGTGTGTATGCATATGCACATACACACACTCAGCCTAGCAACGTAATTTTGCTGAACACAACGTCTGGATGTGTGTTTATGAAAATATGTATGTACATACATACATATATTTCGATTATATTCGAAGTATTCGCAAGTAGTGTACACTATTTGCAGAACCTTTTTAAGGTCATGTAATTGTCGCTACGAATATGTAATTGTATTGGTTCTGTTTATGGTTGTGCTCTACTTGCGCTTATTCTAAAACGACAGAAACAAGTAGGTACTCTAATTGTACGGCCGCGAATATTTTGTTGGCCGTTTCGAATCCATTCGTGCAGCCCTTTAGTATGTACATACGTGTATGTAGGTGCTTTACATATTTAAGTATGTAGCGAAATCTACAATTGCATTCAAAATTATACTGAAGAAACTGATTCTCTGAACAAAAATATAAAACTCAGAAAATAGGTAATTGTTAAAAATCATGCAGCAACTTTCGCAACAACACACATGCATGCATACATACAAATTTTCCGTATTAATCAAAATGTACATATGTACCTATGTATGTACATAGGTATGTATCTGCATAAGGAAAATGGTAGCAAATACCTTAACTTGCATTCAATTAGGTACACTCAAAGTTGTTAATGATGCCAATATAGGTACTGTATATATGTATGTACATATGTATATACATATGTTCTATATGTATACATATGTATGTATGTATGTATGTACTATGTATGTAGGTAAAGTAGCTGTCTAGGTAACCACTATTTTCTTGCTGTTCCAATTTTGTTATGTGTAGCTACATACATATGTACATATTTATGTATATAGGTTTATTGCTACACAGTCTTTTACACGCTGCTAAAATTTCGTTTTTATGCATCTTTGAAATGCAAGCTTTGAATTCGTTACACATGTTGCAGCAGTGCTTAATGGCACGCAAACCCAAACACGATAAACACACACATAAATACGAATTCAATATTTTGTAAAATCAAATTTTTATTTGTTTGTTGCTATTGTTTTTCATTCTTGTGTCTTTTTTCTCAATGTGACTCCAAAAAGAAGCATTATGTTGTACCTACTCAACAGCAGATGAATTGTGCAAGGAATTTTATTTGGAGTCACTGTACTTATTGTTCATATTTGTTTGCGAGTGCATTGTGTTTTAATTATCATGATTATAAGCACACTTGATTATGTTGTTTATTTTCTTTGAAGCCGCATAAAGGGATAGTATCAAACAATAACGAAAACAATAATTTCACAAACATACGCAAGTGTGTCTCTTTGCAATGCAGAGTAATAGCGAACTGCATCAATTTTCAGTAGGCTTCAATCGTAACATTCAAGTACCTACATAAATCGTTTATACTTCTTAATTGCTTTAGTTCGAGAACAAAAGTTTACGTGAATTGCAAGTACCTACATACATATGTACCTATTTGCAAATTATGATGAGATAAATATAATTCTGTCGATTGGGGAATTACGTACCGTTTTGTTTGATATCGCGATGATTTTCCAGTGTTTCTCGAGTCAGCCTCGAACGTTAGAGATTTCTTAAAAGCAACTACCTACTAGTTTGCGAGTAATTCTCTAATAGATAAATATGCATGTATGTATGTATTTAATCTCATTGTTTTTTGGGTGCCATTTTATTCATTTAATCTTATTCATTAAACTTAAACGATGAATTGACTTGTTTCAAATAAGTATCATGGTTTGGCTTAAATTGTATCAGCTCGTGCCGTACACAGATTTAGCTATGCATATTTATGTACATATGTATGTAGCTAAGTCGACGCTGTCCATCACTGATGTAGATACATGAATCCTGCAAAAATCATTGGATTAGGTATATGCTCCATGGTAGGTTGGAGTACTTTCAAAGTGATCATAAACATAGCCCCAAGAGAGCGACTTGTGTATCTGCATCGGCTCGCAGTTAGCCGAACATTTCTACGAAAACCAAATGTTTGAAACGCAACGCAACAGATACCAAACACGAAAACTTTAATAATAAATAAAAAAAATATTTACTAATAACACTGGATCACAAAATGAAATTTTTTGTCTGTACTTTGGACGTGACCATCCTATCTATATGTAAAATCGGTCGCTGATTCCGAAAATCGGGCTCATTTTTAATTCTATGGGAAGGTTTTTGAGATATCGGCAATTTACCGTTATTTGGCCACTGGCTCCACTTAATCCTGTATACCCTTTTAACGCAGTGAGCTATCTTCCTTGGAGTGACACTCAACGAAAGAAAATTAAATTTCCTTTTCATCGCTGCTATAACATTTTTCTGTAGCTCTTATAGTTTCTGAAATATTGACGATTCAATTTGAATTTTTTCGATTTTTTACGATTTTTTGAAGAAAAAATTGAATTTGTCAGGCAATATCTTTTAAACCAATGTCTTCACCTTCGGTTTTACTCCTTTACGTGAAGCTCCATTCTATTGGGAAAAAGATAAGCTATCAACGAAGAAAATCCATGGTAAAATAGAAAAGTTATAGGCGATCAAGTAAATACATCCAAGTCGCGCAATGCCTCTGCACGCGTACATTCTATGCATGTTATACCAATACCTACACATCTGCAGTAGCAGCACATTGGCAGCGCAGTAGATAAAAGCCCATTTACGGGTATAACATGCATAGAATATACCCGTGCAGAGGCATTGCGCGACTTGGATGTATTTACTTGATCGCCTATAACTTTTCTATTTTACCATGGATTTTCTTCGTTGATAGCTTATCTTTTTCCCAATAGAATGGAGCTTCACGTAAAGGAGTAAAACCGAAGGTGAAGACATTGGTTTAAAAGATATTGCCTGACAAAGTCAATTTTTTCTTCAAAAAATCGTAAAAAATCGAAAAAATTCAAATTGAATCGTCAATATTTCAGAAACTATAAGAGTTACAGAAAAATGTTGTAGCAGCGATGAAAAGGAAATTTAATTTTCTTTCGTTGAGTGTCACTCCAAGGAAGATAGCTCACTGCGTTAAAGAGGTATACAGGATTAAGTGGAGCCATTGGCCAAATAACGGTAAATTGCCGATATCTCAAAAACCTTCCCATAGAATTAAAAATGAGCCCGATTTTCGGAATCAGCGACCGATTTTACATATAAATAGGATGGTCGCGTTCAGAGTATTTTTTGGCTGTAGAGCAGTGTAATTCAAAATGAATTAGCAGTCGTACACACAAATCTTTTTTAGAGATTACTAAATTCCTTTAATTTAAGTATGTACCTACTCCATAAATTAATGCATGGAGTAGGTACCTACTCGGCTTTTTAGCAGGGACTATGCAGGAGGCTTAAGCGCCTAAAGCTGACACAGACAACAGACACAGGCAACAGTAGCTTTAGCAATAAATGCAGAAAACAAAAACAAACAAACAACATCTGCATATACATACATACATACGCTCGTTCATATAATGCAACAACAATAATAATAATCATAATGCAAATGTGATTGCAAATCTGCAACGCGCCAATGCCTATGGCACTTTGGCTGTCAGATTCATTTGCGCTGTGTGGCAAACTGGGGCACCACACATACATACATACATAAGTACATACCCTGCAGGGAACTCAATAACTAGTGAGCAAAATTTCTAGTTCCGAACTAGCGAAAAGGTGTCAAAAGGGAACTAGATCAATTGTAGTTAAACCCTCACCAGTTCAGGAGGAGTGAATTGAGTGACCATTATAAGCCACACTTTGATTTGTATGCAATTTCGAAGTGACAAAAATTCTATGAAAATTTTTCGTTCGTTCAATTTCCGTCGGCTTTGTATATTTCTGCAATTCTCAGATGTTTAGTGAAGCGTTTTATATAAAGAGTTTTCTATTTGCATCTTAACTTGTATGGAATGAAATGTTCCCCTTATTATGCTTTTCCGATCCCTCAGGCTTATTTTTAATTTTTTTCATTTTATTAATTTTTAAATATTATTGTAAATTTTTATTAAATAAATAAATAAAAAAATATTAGTTAAAAAAAAAATTAAAAAAAAAAAATTATCACCCACCTTGACACCGACAGGATTCGAACGCGCGCCCCTCAGATTGAAAGGCACATGCGTTAGCCAGTCGGCCATCGCGCCACTTGCATGATGTGTGTCAAAGTCTGCACTTAAGCGGCAGATGTAAAACTGTAGAATTTGTAGGTATTTGTAGCTAGTTCAGAACTATCGAAATTGTGCCAATAAACGAACTAGTGTAAACTGTAGAATGTAGTACTAGTTCGGAACTATCGAAAATGTAGTGCAGAGGGTGACAATTGACACCGCCTAGGACATCGCCGTGTTAAATTCGCCAGTTGATAACATGCAAAAGAGATTTAGCTCGCACTAGTAGTGTCGAAAAATACACTAGAAGCGACCTAGTTCGGAACTAGAGATTTTCCCTACAGGGTACAAATGTACATTAGGCCGTCTCGCCTTATAGGTACAAAAAAGTCCACTGTACGACCCGCCTATTGTGTCTTTTCGGAAATCAGTTCTGGAAAAAATTTTTATTTCTTTTTGGACGCCGCACATGCACATAGGGGCATTTGCCTTGAAAAGCTGGCCAAAAATATTTATGTGTGGTTTTGTAACTATCTAAGTAGTGTTAATTGTAAATGAATAAACAATAGGTTTAGATGATCTGCTCACTAAGAAATTGACTCAAAGTCCGAAACCAGGAGGTTATTTAATATTTTGTAAAAAAAATACAAAAAGAAGATGAATGTCAAAAAATGAAAATTTTCATAAACCAAATTCTTTTGTTAGCCACAGCTCCGTTACTTTAACGTCGATTTTAATTATTTTAACTTTGTTGGAAAGGAAATAGCATAAAAATCTAGGCAGTAGTGATGGATTAGTAATCCTCCTTTTTCTTCTTACCTCAAAGACTGAAATTTCAACATATATCTCAAAAACTGTTCTATTTTTTAATCATCTGATTACATAGTTATTTGGAATCAGGAGAAAATTCTACAAATGAATCATGTATGCTCGACATATATTTTTTTTGTCGGGTAATGTAGTTTTTGTACGGAATTTGTAGGTACATGTCTACCTACCACTGGCAATATCAAGCGATTCACACGGACACAGCAGCGCACAAACACTAATAGGATGGTTACACTTTTTTCGAAATCACTCGTAATAGAAATAAAGATTTTTACACACCAAAAATGAAATGATATTTTTTTTGATTTAATGGAGGGGTGGAAAGATGTGGTAAAATTTTTTGATGATATACTACGCAAAGGGTCTGTAGATTATACCGATATACGAAACTTAGCTTAACTCGATTTAACTCACACTTATAATTGCCATGAAAAAAAAAATAATAATACAAATGAGAAAGCGCCCGATATATATGTATACTTTTGAATGCGAATCAATATTGATGGATCAAACCATTGTCTTGTTTTATATTAAATATGCAAAATAAAGTACGTATATTCCTAAAATGAATTTTAATTTCCACTGTTATGCGAAGCAATAAACAGGACTATAAAATTTTTGTATTACAAAAATTAAAATTCGATTTTCACAATACTCAAGTTTGAACTCATGTGACAGGAGATCTGAAGGTACCACTGGCCTATTACTCCACAGTCTATTGTGGGGGGTTCCCTATTGTCCAAAAAACCACTCAGTTAAATTGTATCACGAATTTCATCATATACCCCTATGTGTGCCGCTAGATGTCGCCCAACTGTATTTTTTCATACATATCTTCGGTATTTATAGTCCAATCTCTAAGTTTAATACACCAATGTCTTAGGCTTGAAAGGGCGGTTTATATTATATAATATTATTAACACCATGTGCGGCATTGGGGTCACTACCACCCAGTAAATAGTTTATACCAACCTAAGTAAATTTTTTTGCCTGCATGTAGTCAAAAATCGCTAACATTTTGCAAAATAAGTATTTCGACCGCTTTAGCAGAACCCCAAATAAAACACGTTCAACATTCCGAGGAATATATGTATGTATGTTTTTCGCTTTCTGTGGTCTTTTCGGTTAATTGTACAAAGATTCATTCTGAACATTTTAAAATTTAAATCTTTAGCACTGCCAATGTAGGCTTATTTTGGCTCTTTTTTGGGAATTCAGGAAATATAGTAATTTTAAGATCGCCAAAGGGTTAAAATGTTCTAGAAAATTATTCGCCATAAAATTTCAATATCTTTGTAAAATGAACCTAAAACACACGGTTAACTTTATTTATTGCGATACGATCTAATGTAGGTACACACATGCAGACAAGGGCGTAGCCAGGATTTTATCCAGGGGGGGGCAAGCACATCAAATATTTGAAGCAGTCAAAAATCAATTTTTTTGCGACTAAATCAAGCGTTGCTGTTCCGCTCTTAAATGTCAAAAATAACACTAATTTGTGAGTGCGACTACAGCAACACTGCTAATATAAAAATGACAACAACAACTATCAAATAAACTGGGTTGCGCAAAGTCAAAAAGTAGGAAAAAAACTACTAAAATACTACTATGTATAAAACAGCTGATCGGGTTGTTGTGTGCAAAATTATTCAAGTCGCTATTTTGGTGAAACCCAAAAGTAAGTTAACCTCAAATCTGGGCTAACTTAAGTCAAAACTTAGTTTTATACTGTTTTCAGACAGAAAATTAATGTAGTACAATACATTTATAATATAACAATAAATTCTTGTGTTTCACACACACTCAATTAACAAGGAGATGTCACTTTTCATTAAATAATTTGTTATTATTGACAAGAATTTTTTAATAAATAATCCCAGTAAACATTCGGAGTCATAAAAAAGTCAGAAAGGAATCGTAAACTGGAGCATTCACACTCATTATGAGCTAATTTTCGAGTCCGAAATGTATGTATTTCTGTTCTTAAGGTGGTCCCTTGATATGAGCCTAATTTCATATATTTTATGAGCCTGAATATGTAGTGAAACCAAAAAAAATGTCTTTTGTTTTTGCATTTTCCTTCCCCTAACCCAATTCCCTTCATCCCTCTTCTCCATTCACCCAGCTTATTCTCCTCTTCTCTCATTGGTTGCGTTCAGAAGTCGGAACAGTTGAGCAAAACTGTTGTGTAGATATCACTGAGCGGAAAGGGATATAATTTGCTCCTTCTGAACGAGCTAATACAGAAAATAAACAAACTATTATTATAATTACCTATCCACAACATAATCGGCAATAATTTCGCTACTTTGAAACATTTTTATCACATTAAAAAATTCATAAATATAGGTATTTATATATTTGTACATATGTCAAAATCGTAAGCACAAATGTTGTCCGAAGTGAGCCTAAAAAATTTATGATGAAAAAAAGTGTCCAAACTCACGTGTTAATCAGAAATACTCAACTTTGCCTTCAGAAGATAAAAACACAACAGTTGCGCAACCGTTGGGATTCTGAACACAACCATTGTGGGACATTCATTCCTTGCTTTATAGTGTTGTCTATTTGTATTCTCCTCCTGATGAACTTTAGTGATACTTTCATACCTACTTCCCATTTTTCGAATTACAATTATCATTTAAAAAAAAACAAGAAAAAAAATTATAAAAAAATTTCTCCTAAGCTCATACATATTTCACACATGTTTGTGATTCATATCCGACTCCAAATTATGAGTGCTCTGAGAATGTTTGTTGGGATAATAAATTCATGCCAAACGAATTGACGGTTGACACTGAAAACTTCAAAATTAATAAAAACGAACTTACCTCCCAGAGTTGTATTGAATTTTTATACGATTAAAAATTCAATTAATTAGTAATGGATCCATTACTAATTGAACTTCTGGATGGAAGATCGAGCTTCATTATCAACTTAATGAAGAAAATGTGGATATTTACTCCATTAACAGCCTGTGTGAAATCAGTATTAGCTTTAGTCACGCTGGTGAAACCGGGCCTTAGATTCTGCTTATCAATGCTAATGCTAAAATATTTAGTGAACTGTAGACACGAATTGAAACAAATCTCACTGTTTTATTTTGACATGAAAATTTCTGTACTATTCTCTGATGCCATTATAATGTTAAGCAGTACCTAGCCAGGGGGGGGCAGCTGCCCCCCCCTGCCCCTACCTGCCTACGCCCTTGCATGCAGATACTTCATTTCATAATTATTAACTCCATCGTACCCACATACTATGTGATTACATACATATTGTACCTACATATATGTAAATATACATACTAGCGCGCATATCAGCGGCTCATCTGTCAGATGGACAGTAAAAAAAGCAGAAAGCTGCACCGCACAAACTAAAATGCATATGAGCGCGCACAAACTAAACATTTCTATATCCGCACTTCCTGTTTTTATTTGCCATTTGCTTTTGCGCTGCAATTTTTTGTTTTTATACTCAGCTGTACTAGTACACAGAGTATTATAGTTTTAATCACATAACTGTGGATTGTAACAGAATGAAATAATCGAGATAGATATAGACTTATGTATATAAAAATGATCAAGGTAAAAAGAGAAATCGATTGAGCCATGTCCGTCCGTCTGTCCGTCCGTCCGTCCGTCTGTAAACACTCTAACTCGTGCAAAAATTGAGATATTTTGATGAAATTTTAAATACAAGTTGGTATCGAGACTGAGACGGTTGGTATTGAAAATGGGCGAAATCGGACCATGACTACGCCCACTTTTCCTATATAGAAAATATCGGAAATTTGGTATCTCAGTCACTAATATAGCTGGAGCGATGAAATTTTACCCACGTGTTGAGCTCAGGCCCCTAGGAAGAAATTTGATGAAATTTTGGAAAATGGGTGGTGCCACGCCCACTTATTAAGGGGCAAACATTGAGGGTTTTATAAGCCATAACTCAGAAACCGTAGCAGATATATCGATGAAATGCGTGATTTATTTACTCAGGCAAATATTTGGACCGCTGTGGTGCAGTGGGTAGAGTGCTCGCCTGCTATGCCAGAGGTCTCGGGTTCAAACCACGGTCCGAGCAAAACACCAAAAAATTTTTCTAATTAGTAAAAATCCAATTATTGGATTTTTTAAGAGCAGCGGTCACCTCTCGGCAGTGGGCGGCATACCCTCCGAGTGTATTTCTGCCATGAAAAAGCTTCTCACAAAAAATGCATTCGCCGTTCGGAGCCGGCATAAAACTGTAGGTCCACCCAATTAGTAGGAAAAACAAACAGGAGCACACCTCGAATTGGGAGAGAAGCTCGGCCATAAAACTCGTCAGAGTTATAACAGCGCCATTGTATTAGTATTATTATTAAATATTTGGACGAAAAATTGTCGAAATCGGTTGACGACCACGCCCACTTTTATACATGTGTATTATAAAGTGACCTAATAAAAACATTTTAAGCAATATCTTTGTCAAATATAAAGATAATTCATTGAAATTTTGTGGCAAGAGTCAAACCATAGACATAAAACAAAACCACAAACATTTTGGAAAATGGGCGTGGGACCGCCTCCTTTTAGAAGCAGGAATCTACGAGATTTCGGAGCCCATAATTCGACAAATAATTGAGATATTATGACGAAACTTGGTTTATACACTTTTATAACTTGTGTTAATAGACACGCAAAAATTTATTGAAATCGGCTTATCACCACGCCAACTTTTTAACAAATATATTTCTGGAACCCCCTTTAGGAATTTTTAGCGTGACATCTTTGTAACTAGAAGTCATAAAGGAATGAAATTTTGCACAAAGAATAATATTCATATGTTTAGTTGGATGACTGATAAAAATTTTGAAAATGGGTGTGGCTACGCCCACTTTGTTCAGCACTCGCTTTATATAAATTACACCGTGTTTCCATCAAACGCAAACAAACAATGAAAACATACAGCTAAGTATCTAATGTTCGATTCCACTCGAACTTAGGCTTCGTTACTTGTTGTTCTTCTTTTCGTTTATATTTTTTACTTTAATTTCACAATTTTTTTTTTTCATTTTCATTTAATGTTGCCGTAGTTGTCTGTCGTCAGCCTCTGACTGTCGCTTTAAGTGTCTTGTTTGGCAGTCTATCTCTATCTATGTATGTACATATATGTATCTGGGTGTCAGCGGTACCACTGTGTGAAATAATAGATATGTACATACATACATACATACATACATATACATATATATCTGTTGTGAACGGAGGTCATTGGAAAAGTCTTTCTTGTTGCCGTAGCGCCGAAAACATCCTTGAGTAAATTTTGAAGGGCGTGGCCGTGGGAACGCCAAACCCTGCGGGTTTAAGACACGCTTTGGTAAATAAATACAAGAGCACGGTTCAGCTGATAACTTATTTATCGGCGCTTGTACATCTACATATATGTACATACACACATACCTAGCCTTTAAAAGTGATCACTTAATTTAATTTGTTTCAAATTTTCATTTGCTTTTTGAGCAACCCTCGTATCTAGATACTACAAAAAGTCATCATAAATATGAGAATAGCGCATCCCGTTGTCTTCATTTTTTTTTTTCGTTTTTTTGTGAAATAGTTGCTCTACTTTTAGTTTTTTGTACTCGCAACGGGTTAATAAACTGTGAGCTGTTGTTGTTGCTTTATTTATATATGTAAATATGTACATATTTAAAACAACGCACAATAATGATTTGTATTTAAATACATATGTACCTACATCTTTTAAGTAGGTAGATGTTCATAAACATTTAAATAGTACGATTATTTATCTACATATATGTATGTCTTAATTAGTGATTAGTCGAGAATATTATTGTTATATATTATGTTATCTATGATTATTACTTTAATCCTTAGGTACACTGTGAAGAAGCCTTTTTAGAAGCGGACTAATTCCAACACAGAACGAAAGGCCACTATCCATATAGGAAAACTACCAAACCCTTTTGCTCCCTGACCTCAAATTTTTTTTTATTGCCAATTTAAATTTACCAAATTTTGTCAGAGGAATTTTTAAATACCGCTGTGGAGCAATGGGTAGAGTGCTCGCCCGCTATACCAGAGGTCTCGGGTTCAAACCCCAGTCCGAGAAAACACAAAAAAAATTTTCTAATTAGTAAAAATCCAATTATTGGGTTTTTTAAGAGCAGCGGTCACCTCTCGGCAGTGGGCGGCATACCCTTCAAGTTTATTTCTGCCATGAAAAATCTTCTCTCAAAAATGCATTCGCGGTTCGGAGCCGGCATAAAACTGTAGGTCCACCCAATTAGTAGGAAAAACAAAAAAGGAGCACACCTTGAATTGGGAGAGAAGCTCGGCCATAAAACTCGTCAGAGTTATAATTTAATTTCGTAGATTATTTTAACCCTCTAACACCTCCACAAAAAAGTCGTTTTGACCGCTTCTTTATAAAATCCGAATAAATAGTATTTTGAAGGTCGTTAGAGGGTTAAAGTACTCTAGAAAATTGTTCGCCACAAAATTTTACTAGGCGTCAAATTTCATATTGCCATTGTGACCCGTGTGCGAAACCCCTAACCCTCTCCGATTGGAACCAAAAATTATATTAGGTATCCCCGTGTACAATACTATCGATTGTGGGCATTAGATATAAAAAAATTTGGTCTAAAGTTTGGCCACTGTGTGACATACTATCACATACCTTAGCCGCCTCCGATCGGGACAAACATTTGTATTTAATATCCATAAAACTCGTCCGAGTTATAATAGCGGCAGTGTATTATATTATTATTATTATTATTATTATTATTATTATTATTATTATTATTATTATTATTATTATTATTATTATTATTATTATTATTATTATTATTATTATTATTATTATTATTATTATTATTATTATTATTATTATTATTATTATTATTATTATTATTATTATTATTATTATTATTATTATTATTATTATTATTATTATTATTATTATTATTATTATTATTATTATTATTATTATTATTATTATTATTATTATTATTATTATTATTATTATTATTATTATTATTATTATTATTATTATTATTATTATTATTATTATTATTATTATTATTATTATTATTATTATTATTATTATTATTATTATTATTATTATTATTATTATTATTATTATTATTATTATTATTATTATTATTATTATTATTATTATTATTATTATTATTATTATTATTATTATTATTATTATTATTATTATTATTATTATTATTATTATTATTATTATTATTATTATTATTATTATTATTATTATTATTATTATTATTATTATTATTATTATTATTATTATTATTATTATTATTATTATTATTATTATTATTATTATTATTATTATTATTATTATTATTATTATTATTATTATTATTATTATTATTATTATTATTATTATTATTATTATTATTATTATTATTATTATTATTATTATTATTATTATTATTATTATTATTATTATTATTATTATTATTATTATTATTATTATTATTATTATTATTATTATTATTATTATTATTATTATTATTATTATTATTATTATTATTATTATTATTATTATTATTATTATTATTATTATTATTATTATTATTATTATTATTATTATTATTATTATTATTATTATTATTATTATTATTATTATTATTATTATTATTATTATTATTATTATTATTATTATTATTATTATTATTATTATTATTATTATTATTATTATTATTATTATTATTATTATTATTATTATTATTATTATTATTATTATTATTATTATTATTATTATTATTATTATTATTATTATTATTATTATTATTATTATTATTATTATTATTATTATTATTATTATTATTATTATTATTATTATTATTATTATTATTATTATTATTATTATTATTATTATTATTATTATTATTATTATTATTATTATTATTATTATTATTATTATTATTATTATTATTATTATTATTATTATTATTATTATTATTATTATTATTATTATTATTATTATTATTATTATTATTATTATTATTATTATTATTATTATTATTATTATTATTATTATTATTATTATTATTATTATTATTATTATTATTATTATTATTATTATTATTATTATTATTATTATTATTATTATTATTATTATTATTATTATTATTATTATTATTATTATTATTATTATTATTATTATTATTATTATTATTATTATTATTATTATTATTATTATTATTATTATTATTATTATTATTATTATTATTATTATTATTATTATTATTATTATTATTATTATTATTATTATTATTATTATTATTATTATTATTATTATTATTATTATTATTATTATTATTATTATTATTATTATTATTATTATTATTATTATTATTATTATTATTATTATTATTATTATTATTATTATTATTATTATTATTATTATTATTATTATTATTATTATTATTATTATTATTATTATTATTATTATTATTATTATTATAATTATTATTATTATTATTATTATTATTATTATTATTATTATTATTATTATTATTATTATTATTATTATTATTATTATTATTATTATTATTATTATTATTATTATTATTATTATTATTATTATTATTATTATTATTATTATTATTATTATTATTATTATTATTATTATTATTATTATTATTATTATTATAATTATTATTATTATTATTATTATTATTATTATTATTATTATTATTATTATTATTATTATTATTATTATTATTATTATTATTATTATTATTATTATTATTATTATTATTATTATTATTATTATTATTATTATTATTATTATTATTATTATTATTATTATTATTATTATTATTATTATTATTATTATTATTATTATTATTATTATTATTATTATTATTATTATTATTATTATTATTATTATTATTATTATTATTATTATTATTATTATTATTATTATTATTATTATTATTATTATTATTCTTATTATTATTATATTATTATTATTATTATATTATTATTATTATTATTATTATTATTATTATTATTATTATTATTATTATTATTATTATTATTATTATTATTATTATTATTATTATTATTATTATTATTATTATTATTATTATTATTATTATTATTATTATTATTATTATTATTATTATATTATTATTATTATTATTATTATTATTATTATTATTATTATTATTATTATTATTATTATTATTATTATTATTATTATTATTATTATTATTATTATTATTATTATTATTATTATTATTATTATTATTATTATTATTATTATTATATTATTATTATTATTATTATTATTATTATTATTATTATTATTATTATTATTATTATTATTATTATTATTATTATTATTATTATTATTATTATTATTATTATTATTATTATTATTATTATTATTATTATTATTATTATTATTATTATTATTATTATTATTATTATTATTATTATTATTATTATTATTATTATTATTATTATTATTATTATTATTATTATTATTATTATTATTATTATTATTATTATTATTATTATTATTATTATTATTATTATTATTATTATTATTATTATTATTATTATTATTATTATTATTATTATTATTATATTATTATTATTATTATTATTATTATTATTATTATTATTATTATTATTATTATTATTATTATTATTATTATTATTATTATTATTATTATTATTATTATTATTATTATTATTATTATTATTATTATTATTATTATTATTATTATTATTATTATTATTATTATTATTATTATTATTATTATTATTATTATTATTATTATTATTATTATTATTATTATTATTATTATTATTATTATTATTATTATTATTATTATTATTATTATTATTATTATTA
>OY482671.1:123414746-123789370 GCA_960531455.1 Urophora cardui
TGTTTTAGTGCACTTTAGAAAGTTTTCACAAAAATTAACTATGGCGCTTAAATCGTACACTCAAAAGCAATTGCAAATCGTACGACGTTATAATTAAAATGTTTCGCCAACGGACATACATACATATATATGTTTGTCTAAAAGTACAATATCGCGATTATTCACAAACAAATTAGCACATACACCATCGAGCCACATACGGGCAGTGACTTTTCGACTTGCATGACTTACAAAATGCCCACGCAAAAATTAAGTTATCAATTAATTATTATCAGAGATTGCAAATAATCGTTATTTTTTAAATTTTGACTAAAAAAGTCATACTGAAGGAGAAATGTTAAACGCAAAAGAAGTACACAGATGTAATCACCGTAACGCAGACTATCTCTAGGTGCATTTACTTTTATTTTTTCGATTTTTATAAAAAAATTGATTTTTAATCATTATTTTCTGAGTTTTAATTTCTGCTCAGAAAATAAAAATTATTTCTTGAGTTTTATTTTTCCCTCAGAAAATAAAAGTTATTTCTTGAGTTTTATTTTTCCATCAGAAAAGAAAAGTTATTTTTTGAGTTTTATTTTTCGATCAGAAAATAAAAGTTATTTTTTGAGTTTTATTTTTCGATCAGAAAATAAAAGTTATTTTCTGAGTTTTATCTTTTTGCTCAGAGAATAAAAGATTCTTCAGTTTGATTTTAGCTGCAGCTGTCGATTTTGCCACATTAGCACATAGGTAAAGTTTATAAATAAAAAAATAAAAATTTATTTATCTACTTTACCTATTTATATGGCAAAATCAACAATTGCAGCCAAAATTAAACTGAAAAACTTTTATTCTCTGAGCAAAAAAATAAAACTCAGAAAATAACTTTTATTTTCTGATCGAAAAATAAAACTCAAGAAATAACTTTTATTTTCTGAGGGAAAAATAAAACTCAAAAAATAACTTTTATTTTCTGATCGAAAAATAAAACTCCAAAAATAACTTTTATTTTCTGATGGAAAAATAAAACTCAAGAAATAACTTTTATTTTCTGATCGAAAAATAAAACTCAAAATTTAACTTTTATTTTCTGAGGGAAAAATAAAATTCAAAAAATAACTTTTATTTTCTGATTGAAAAATAAAACTCATAAAATAACTTTTATTTTCTAATGGAAAAATAAAACTCAAGAAATAACTTTTATTTTGTGAGCAGAAAATAAAACTTCTCAAATAATGATTAAAAATCAACTTTTTGGATATAACTCATAATCGTTACAGTCCCTGATTATTATCGCTTGCATGTGGGATGCTACACTTAACAGCTGGCCACTTCAAAAATGTATGCCTAATTTAGTTGCCTAATTTATTTGTGTGTCACCAATTTCATTTCTTTTCATAACTAACCAAATTGCAATAAGTAAGCCCAAGAGTAAAATCAATTTAATGTCGCACACTTGCCGTACGCACAACACGCAAACAGCACGCGAAGTGAAATCAAATAAAATCACCAACTAACCAATCAACATTCGCCATTTCCAAACATTTATTGCAGTCGCAAAGAAAATCATTAACACTTTGGTATGCCAACGGACGTCTGACTAGCTAAGTATACGGACAACCGCTTGCCGTATTGTTCTTATTCGAACGCGTGCACTTTGCCAACGCACAACCGTATCTCACCAGTGCAACGCAAAACCTAAAATCCAAGAGCGATGAAAATGTACAATTGTCAGACAAAAGTTTAAACGTCGTCGTAGTCACATGCACAGCACATAAACACACAAAACACAAAAGTTTTATTATGTACAATCTCTCAAGTACTAGTTGCCGTAACTGGCGACCCTCGCCCGACCCGGCCAACACGTGTCAATTCGGCACATTGGACATCCGACAAGCCGTCAAAACATTCACAAAACTCACAAAACTAGCCTAGCGATAAATGTGAACTGACGTAGATTTTACCGGCATTTATTTTTTATTTTTTATTTTTGTAGTGCTTCTAAGCTCTGCTTCTTTGATTAGCCTCATGTCCAAATGAACTGCTTGTTATGTTATTTTTATCATAAGTTGTAAATATTTCCAAGTCTGTGTGTCTGTATACTTGTGCTTTTGTACTTAAAGACAACGATGTAGATGAGCGCACAAATAAGTGGCGTACAGTGGGCCGTTTTGGCATAGTGAGTTGAGCAAAAATTTATCAATTGATAAATAAAATTCTGTGGTGTGAATTCTTTGAAGACTGCAAACACAGCGTGTGTTTCCTACGGAAAAGCTTTTCACGCATATTTTGCAAGCATGCGAGAAGACAGGAAATCTGTAGTGAGAAAGTCCCACGTGCACAGTTGTAAAATAAAATTTTACCTAAAAAATACTTAGTTATACATAACCAGTTTAGTTCAGCATAAATACGCAAATCATTTTTTCATATACGATTTCGACCTACATACATATCTACCTACGTATGTTTATGTATAAATTAATTCACTTTTGTGCAACAAAATGCTAAAATGAAAACCTTACTAACGCGGCAGAAAGTATATTAATGCACGGTACTTACATATATTCCGCTTTACACTGCGTAAAAACGTAAAAATTTACTTTTTGAACAAAAAATAAGAAGAAAGCAAAGTTGCGCTAAATCATGGAAAAATGAGAGTAAATATAAAAAAATAATAAAATAAAATGGAAAAATTCAAAAAAAAACAACGAAAAGAGAAACAACAACCGGCAACTGCAAAATAGAATAGAATAAAATGGAATATACCTACATATGTATTTACAATCACGTATACGCCCGGTTGTACTAAAACGCCAACCACCTGCACATGCATGTGACTAATGACGACATTAATCGTCTCCCGGATAAATTAGTGTCGTATGTGTATTTTGGGCCGAATTGAGTTAATAATACAGTTATACTAAACTAATCAAGATCTTTCGAATGACGTTATCCGTTTTTTTGCTATCTCTTTTAGTTTAAGAGATATTGAGCAGAATTTTTTCGTTTGTGCAAGGTCGCAAGCGATTTCGTCTAATTTCCAATGTGCTTTTAATTGCTGTCAATTATTTAATTTATTTACTTTTATGAGAAATCAAATACAATATTTAACTAATTTTAAAAATCTTTAATTTAGTTCAAATTGGGAACACATTTTGTCGTACGTCATACAAATTTCCTGCAAAAATGTTGCTAAAGGTAACATACGACAAAATTTTACTGAAGAAAATCCTTTATAAATTCAAAAATAATAAACAATATATAACAAAATTAAAATAATTTAAGAATTTTGTGGCCTAGTAGTGTTCTGCCAGACTTTGGAGAAAAACTAATCAGAAGTTTTGGAGAAATACAATTCCAAACTTCAAACCTGTTTTCCCAAAAGTCTTCAAATGCAACATACGACATTAATTTATCCGGGTGACGTAATGTGTGCGACAAGTGAGAGAAGCGTAAGTGAAGATACATATCGTCGCCTGAGAAAACGAGTGTCGTATGTAGCAAAACATAGTTTCGAGAAAATCGACTTTGAAGTTTAAATTGGAAATTCTCAAAAACTGTACAACAGATTTTTCTGTTATTTGGACGAGCTGTAGAGAGTATTATATATTTTGACTTGCAATTTGCAAAAGTTGGATATCTTTAAAATTATGGGAGATAAACGACTTTTCATTCAGTATGCTTTTGTCGTATGTGACGTCTGAGCACCAATACCTGTTTATGATAGCACATACGACAAAAATTCTTCTCTATTTTCAAACCGGAATGGTTATGAGGCTCACATTTTTTGAGATATCGACTTGAAATTTGGCAGTTGCATATATTTTGATGATACTTTGATCATTTGTTGGAATCCACCACATCGGACTAATATAAGATATAGCTCCCATACAACTGATTGTTCAGATATAGCTGTTTTCGGGTATAACTTCTTTATTTGAGGAGATAAGGATATGAAACTTTGAAGTAGTTGTACCCATATGGACCTAATAAATGTCACCGAAATTTGTCAAGATCGGACCACTATAGAATATAGCTCCTAAACAACCGATTGTTCAGATATAGCTGTTTTCGGGTATAACTTCCATATTTAAGGATCAAATTATACTAAACTTTGCAGTAATTGGTATTATACTACAATAAAATATGTCAGTGAAAATCATTCAGATCGGATCACTATAACCTATAGCTCCGATTCAATATTTTGGTTTATTCTCAGTAGCTCAACAGCACATACGAGATTTGTTTAAAATAAACAAACACGAATTTATATGGAAATTTGTCGCATGTGTGTTACATACGACAAAAGCTTACCAAAATGGTAATAATTTTGTAACATACGACAAATGCATACTAAATAACTCAAAAACTAAAAGAGATAGAAAAAAAAAATGGATTGGAAAAATTAAAAGATTAGGTCCGATTTAGTTAATCTGCATCAAAAACTAGAAATCGTCGATTTTCACATACGACATTCGTTTTCTCAGGCGACGATATATCTAAGCACGGGACAGATATTTACATATGCTTGAAAGTAAGTTACTGTTTGTTTAGATTGAATGCTGTTTTTGTGTTGTTTTTGTATTCTTTTTTCTGAACTTTTTTAGATGGAAAAAGTGAAAGTGTGTATGATATAAAAATTTAGGAAAATATGTATTTGCAACGCCAGCTAATAAATATATACCCTCCAAAACTGGCAAAAGAATAATTAATCGTTAAGGAATAAGTAAGCTGCGCTGTTTGTTGTTCGTATACACTTAGATTGCCGCTTAGAAAAAACATTCAGTGTAATTTCAGTGGTTGTCTAAATAGTGCACGTTTCGATACAGGTATTTAAATATTAACGTCTCAGCCCGATTATAATACATTTTTTTTTTTAATATTTAATAAGCCCAAACGCTGACGTTGCGAAAAATTTAATTTATGCAGCTAAACAAAATACGCCTCAATTGCCAATCCATTATATAAGCCTTAATATAAGGCAATTAAACTGCATATAATTCCTTTTTATAACGAATGAGCCTTATTTCCAATGGCAAATTAACTTTATTATAAGGTAAGGCGAATAATCCTTTGTGGCCGCTGTGGTGCAGTGGGTGGAGTGCTCGCCTGCTATACCAGAGGTCTCGGATTCAAACGCCAGTCCGAACAAACACCAAACAATTTTTTTCTAATTAGTAAAAATCCAATTATTGGATTTTTAAGAGCAGCGGTCACCTCTCGGCAGTGGGCGGCATACCCTCCGAGTGTATTTCCATGAAAAAGCTTCTCACAAAAAATGCATTCGCTGTTCGGAGCTTTTTTTGGGAAAAACCCACTCCTTGAGACAAAAAAAATGGTGTATCACACTTTAAAATCCGACAATAGATGCCGAAGATATGAAGAAAAATGCAATTGGGCGACATCTAGCGTTGCCAGAAAAAAAAATTTTTTTTAATGTTTTTCAAAAACACTTCATATGAGGGGACCGCCGACTTTTTTCTTTTTTTTTTTGCCTGTAAGGCGAGACGCTCTAATGTACGGACCAAAGCTTTAAAATATTCAAATCATTTGCGATTCAAAATCATGAATTTTTTTGTTAATAATTCAATTCTCTTTTTTCTTGATTCGGCATGTGAAAATTTTAACGCACCACTCACCCAAATGAGATATACATTCAGCAATGATCATTTTCAATCATTAGATTCAAATCATTGAATGTTGATGTCAAAATTTTTTAACACTGAATGCTCATTCAGACGAATAAAGTCATTGAGTGTTTGCATTCCCAATTCAGGGCCAATCAATCGGTACAAATTGTTTAAAACAACCCATATTGCTACAGTAACGAGCAGTTGTTTATTGCATGAAAAAAACTGATCCAATTTACTTAAATTTTACACTCATGTTTGGTTTGGGAATGACTCTGCTGCATTCACATGTTCTTCTGAATGCTTTCCCCGCATTTAAAATCACACTCAATGATCTTTTGAATCAAAATGTACAATCCTTTTGAAAACTGATTTCAATATTTACGATCATGCACACACTTTTTTGAAAAGAATTATGGATGAATGAAAGATTGAATCAGTGTACAACTCTGATATGGACATACATACATATGTATAAGTTTATGGATATATATATGTTTGTATATACCAGTGGCGGACCTAGCATAAATTGTCTGGGCAAGCCTATGTGTGAAGCATAACCATTAGTCATTTATGTAATTTTCTTTGCTGTATTATCTAGAAGTCTGATTGCGTTCCGTTATTGAATTTGATTTAGAGCTCTCGCTTTTTTTAACATTTTCGAGTAGCCCGAATAAATGCTTTTCAAATTCTCGAACACTCCTTTGTTTGCTTATTACCCGTATGTTTGTACGGGCATTCGAACAATTCGGGTATTTGAAGTTTGTGTTTTCTCGTTTATTTTTTTTTTTTTGTCTTCATATGTATTTTTTTTTATCTTTGTTTTCCTGATACACATTTTTTTGTTTGTACACTCAGAGAAAAGGAATTAAAAATAAAATTTTTATTTTTATAATACCCGATTTAAACCAAGTCATTTTTATTTTAAAAATGAAAAATTTTTAAATTACAAATTGAATTTTTGAAATTAAAATATGTTTAGGATTTAAAAAGAAACATGTTTAAATTAAAAATGAAAATTAATGGAATAAAAACGAAAGTTTTTGATTCAAAATCTCATAGCGCTTAAAATAAAAATAAATATTTTTAAACTTAAGATATTTTTTCTTGATAGATATAAAAACGTGTTTAAAAATAATGTAAATACAATACATTTTTAAATTTAAAAATCTTTATTTTTATTTTAAGCACTATGAGATTTTGAACCAAAAACTTTTGCTTTTATTCCATTAATTTTAATTTTTAATTTAAAAATTTTTCTTTTTAAATCCTACACATTTAATTTAAAAAAATTTATTTTTTAAATAAAAATGACAGTTTAAAACGTGCATTATAAAAATAAAAATTTTATTTTTGATTCCTTTTCTCTGAGTATAAGCTCGAATGTTGGTACGGGAATTTGAACAATGGGCTTCAAACAAACACGATCTGTTCGAATTGCTCGATACCCGGGTATCTAGAGCTCTACTTTGATTGTATTCGGTTTGCATATTTGGTTTGTTGTTTATATTCATAACATATGAAACTGAACGTATTGCATTAAATCGAGAAAATGAGGATGATAAAGAATTTTTAAGTTTTTATAGGTATACAATGAATATTATGAAGATATGTAGGTACATATGTTTTTGACTTTTGGTATTTTAGCTGTAGCTACTTTTGGTCAGCATATCAACAAGCCTGGCTAAGTCGAAAGTAAATTCAAGTTTTTTACCATCAGAATTATCTACAAAAGCAGAGAAGAAATTATTAGAATAAATTGGGAAGAACTCAATTGAATTGATTGATGACGCCAAACTTATAGGGAAATCTCACACGAAAGCGCAGAGATATTTTTAATTTCCTTATACCGACGGAAATTTTAGTAGTAGCAAGTGTATTTACTTATTATCTAATATCTAAAAAAAATTGGTGCTTTAGTGTTTGAAAAACTGAGGTCCAATTACCAAAAGTCGTGAAATTTTTTTTGATTTTGATTTCCGTCGCTTTTTAAAATTATCTTGATATTTTGCCAATAGTCGCCAAATATCACAATCAACGCTTTTATAATCTGGTATTTGATACATGCACATGTAAGAAATTACGTGCATAAGTATGTATGTACATGCAAACGAAAATCAAATCAAATATGCATATGGCTGTGAATACTGAATGCCGAAGCCAGCTTCACATTCGCATACAAATTTAATGTGAAAAATAAAAAAAGTGCTTTGCTAGTTTTTTTTTTTTTCAATTTAAGTCTGAAAATAAGCAATTGATTTCTCCTTAGAGAAAGCGAGAAAACAAGCTATGTTATTCTGTTTTGAAAGCCAGGTAAAAGCCAATGTGTGGAAACGTTAAAGCATGCTCACTGTGTCGTGATTGGCTGTACAAACAAAATACACATTGTGAGGTGGATTGGTGGTGTATTTGCGCTATTTTCTTAGCATGCTTTTAGGCACCGGATGTACAGTGGGGGCTATATTATTGAGAACTTAAATAGTAAACGCATTTAAAACGTAAAATAACCAGATTTTAAAGAAATTTGTAAAATGAAATGAACGAAAATATGTACGCAAGCCGGGCTTCTCAGCTTGTATGAAGCGCCCGCCTCTGGTATATACATATAAACAATAAATACCGCAAAATTTCCACCCAATCTGCTTATAAAAATAGGACAAGGAAAATGCGGTGGTAAAATGCGTAAATTTTCCGGTATGTATGTATATGCTCAAACTTCAGAGGAAACGCAAAGAGCGAAGCATTCGAAAATATTCAAAATATTCTTTATCTTGAACACTTGCAATTTTCCCTCCATATTCTTCAACAAACCAAAATATAATTTTATTTGTGATTTCACGGTGAAAAATTACGCTTTCACGATTTTATAATATTTTGCCTTACTGTTTCATTGAACAATGGTAGTTGCAATGCCAGGAATTCGACATTTTTTGTGTGTTTACACATTCTGAAAAGGCAATTCGAAACTGTCATATTTTCAAAATAGATAGACATTTGCAGATGTGTTTTTGTGTATGTAAGCAAATGCAATTTGCCTGTCATAGAAATACAGTAGAATCGCACAAAAGTTAACTCGCGAGAAAGTTAAACCTTCGGTTAAGTTAACCAAATTTGAGCGTCCACGTACGGCTCTAAAAAGTTAACTCCTGGTTAACTTTTCTGAGCTTATCGATTTTTGTTTTCAAATCCAACCGTTTATTTCTCAGCAAAAACAATCTCATTCTCCTTGTTTCTATGTATTCCCGGAATTTGCGTGCATTCCCCGAATTTCTGTGTACAAAATTATTGTCGGTGTCGCGAGGTACAAATGTAGTTAGTCGTTTGAGATATTGAGTGGTGTAAACATAGTTTGTGCGTTAAAAATGGCAACAAAGCGGAATAAATCATCGCAAATTAGATTGAATTTACATCAAAAAGCTGATATTTTAAGAAAACTTGATGAAGGTATTAAAGGAAACCGCTTGGCATTAGATTATAGTGTATCTAAAGTGGCCATCTCAAAAATAAAGAAAAAATGATATGAAATTTTGGAGGCAGTGGAAAGCACACAGGAAGAAACTTTGCACAAGTCGGAGTATCCCGTTCTCGAGGCAAGGTTGTATAAATGGTTTTTGAACTAAAGGCAACGCAATTGTGCAATTAGTGGTCCAATTTTAAAATCAAGAGCTAAGCTTGAATTTGCCAAAATGTACCTACCCTAGAAAAAATTTTCATGCAAGTGATTTATGTATGTAAATTAAATCTAAGTTTCTGCTATGTAATGGTTAAAACTGAGATACTCAAATAAATTTGATATGTATATCCCAAAATTATGTTTATTACCGTATTCTATCAAATTTAAAAACCACCTCCTATTTTCATATTCTGTGGCCAAAAAAACGCATCTAAGCTACACTCTTTATTTGTTAGCGTAAAAAACCTACATACATACATTCCATTTATATATGTATACTAGAGGTTACCCGCGGGTTTCACACCACCTGCTTTTAAAAATATTAGCATATTGAGTTAGTCCAAAAAAGTTACATAGAAAAATATCATTCTTGACGTCAAAGATAGTTTTCTTATTTTTTTTTGTCCGTTGAGTACGTAATTATCTCACATGCCCTCACACCATTTTTCAGTACCCTACTACAAATATTTCCAGAGATATTCGCTGTGAAAGTTTCAGTTTGTATGGGAGGTGCCCATCCCTGCTTTACCAAGACCTAGCGTATTTACCCGTTTAATACATAGTTATCTCACATACCCTCACACCAGTTTTCAGTACCCTACTACAAATATTTCCAGAGATATTCGCTGTGAAAATTTCAGTTTGTGTGCGAGGTGCCCATCCCTGCTTTACCAAGACCTAGTGTTTTTCTCGTTTAATATATAGTTATCTCACATGCCCTCACACCATTTTTCAGTACCCTACTACAAATATTTCCAGAGATATTCGCTGTGAAAGTTTCAGTTTGTATGGGAGGTGCCCATCCCTGCTTTACCAAGACCTAGCGTATTTACCCGTTTAATACATAGTTATCTCACATGCCCTCACACCAATTTTCAGTACCCTACTACAAATATTTCCAGAGATATTCGATGTGAAAATTTCAGTTTGTATGGGAGGTGCCCATCCCTGCTTTACCAAGACCTAGAGTTTTTACCCGTTTAATACATAGTTATCTCACATGCCCTCACACCAATTTTCAGTACCCTACTACAAATATTTCCAGAGATATTCGCTGTGAAAGTTTCAGTTTGTATGGGAGGTGCCCATCCCTGCTTTACCAAGACCTAGCGTTTTTACCCGTTTAATACATAGTTATCTCACATGCCCTCACACCAATTTTCAGTACCCTACTACAAATATATCCAGAGATATTCGCTGTGAAAATTTCAGTTTGTATGGGAGGTGCCCATCCCTGCTTTACCAAGACCTAGCGTTTTTACCCGTTTAATACATAGTTATCTCACATGCCCTCATACCAGTTTTCAGTACCCTACTACAAATATTTCCAGAGATATTCGCTGTGAAAGTTTCAGTTTGTATGGAAGGTGCCCATCCCTGCTTTACCAAGACCTAGCGTTTTTACCCGTTTAATACATAGTTATCTCACATGCCCTCACACCAATTTTCAGTACCCTACTACAAATATTTCCAGAGATATTCGCTGTGAAAGTTTCAGTTTGTATGGGAGGTGCCCATCCCTGCTTTACCAAGACCTAGCGTTTTTACCCGTTTAATACATAGTTATCTCACATGCCCTCACACCAGTTTTCAGAACCCTACTACAAATATTTCCAGATATATTCGCTGTGAAAATTTCAGTTTTTATGCGAGGTGCCCATCCCTGCTTTACCAAGACCTAGTGTTTTTCCCGTTTAATACATAGTTATCTCACATACCCTCACACCAGTTTTCAGTACCCTACTACAAATATTTCCAGAGATATTCGCTGTGAAAATTTCAGTTTGTGTGCGAGGTGCCCATCCCTGCTTTACCAAGACCTAGTGTTTTTCTCGTTTAATATATAGTTATCTCACATGCCCTCACACCATTTTTCAGTACCCTACTATAAATATTTCAAGAGATTTTCGCTGTAAAAATTTCAGTCTGTATGGGAGGTGCCCATCCCTGCTTTACCAAGACCTAGCGTATTTACCCGTTTAATACATAGTTATCTCACATGCCCTCACACCAATTTTCAGTACCCTACTACAAATATATCCAGAGATATTCGCTGTGAAAATTTCAGTTTGTATGGGAGGTGCCCATCCCTGCTTTACCAAGACCTAGTGTTTTTCCCGTTTAATACATAGTTATCTCATATGCCCTCACACCAGTTTTCAGTACCCTACTACAAATATTTCCAGTGATATTCGATGTGAAAATTTCAGTTTATATGGGAGGAGAGTGCCCATCCCTGTTTTACCAAGACCTAAATTGTTTATCCGTTGAGTATATATTTTTGTATTATTCCTTCACAAAAATTTTCATTATTCTAGTACAAATATTTCAAGAGATATTATGAAAAAAAGGAAAATTTTGTATGGGAGGTGCCCATCCCTGACTTTTAATCAGATTAAAAATATGCCTATAGCAATTACCGGGTGAAAATACCTAGGTGTGCAAAGTTTAGTGAGGATCCGTTCATCGGTTTTCTCGCCAATTGAGTTTAAACACAATTTCCATTTCACATTTATAATATAAGATAGAGTTCCATTAATCCACAATGATTTGTGAGATGCCCTGCATTGATAATTTTTTATTCTGCATTGTTAATTCGAAGTATGAAAATCAAAGTAATAAGTAGTAATTATAATAAAATTTTGTGACTGTTTTCATTGGGTCAACTGGTGATTATTGGGAGCACGTAAAACTGAAAAGACTTGCATGACTTAATAGTTAATCGTAAACTCGCGGCATGAAAACAACATTCAAGTCAACATTTTTTCCCAAAGTTACCTGATTCAATTGAACTTGTGCCACCATGAGGCAGTGGAAGTAACAAGTTAACCAACTGATTACAAAAGATTAAAAAACAAAATTTTGAAAGTGTCACAAATAATCTGCTTATCTTTGGTAATGATCCCGTCGCTCCGGAAGAAGAAAGACGCATGTCAGTAATTTGTCGACGAAAAAAAGCGCATTAAAAAAATGTCGGGGAGGAAAGACGCTTTACAAAACATGTCGACGAAGATAGACGCATTAAAAAATATTTCGACGAACAGAGACGCATTATAAAATATTTCGACGAAGAAAGACGCATTAGCATTAATATTGACAAAGAAAAATAAAAAATCGAATACGTCTTTCTTTCCTAACAAATATTTAAATGCGTCTTTCTTTATAGTAAAAAAAATAAAGCGTCTTTCTTTCGAAAAATATTTTTAATGCGTCTTTCTTTGAAAGAAAAAAAGTTTGTGTCTTTCTTCCTCAACAAAACAGTTTGCGTCTTTTTTCTTCTATAGCGACGATACGTAAATATTTATGTGCTTTTAATTTACTTCCCAGCAGTATTCGAGGTAAGCAGGTGCATATTCAGTAGAATATTCAGTATGAAAAATACCCTGATACTGAGTTCAAAATTCATTCCTGAAAAAATAATTGAACACGCAGTGCAGACATCAGGTGTACTGAAATATATGCTATGGAAGTTCTCCCTGCGTATTCAGGACTTTTGATGTGTAAACATCTTTGCTGTAGCTACGAGTGATTTCGAAAAACAGGTAAAGTTTACGCGAGTTAAGTAATTATTCAATGCAGTTCGTAGCAAAAGCTTGCACTTTATTTGAGTAGAATCTTAAGACTAAATTACAATGTAAGCTTACAGCAAGGAGGATGGAAAGATTTAACAGTGGGAAATAACATTGCTGTTAAAGCTTTAGAATGTAACTTTCCCCTCGTTAAAATTAAAACTTATAGTTTTAATATAACTTAAATATAATATTTTAACTAATAACAGAAGAAATAAAAATTCAATCATTTTGCTTTTTACTTTGTTTTTGCTTTTTGTTTTATGTATGTATGTGCATACGTATATGAATAAAGATAAATACGTGGGTATATATATATATATGTATGTGTTTTTTTTTTTTTTTTTATTTTAAATTGCTAAATTTTATTTCTCTTCAATGATCTACGTTTACAAATGATTATTTATTTCTTAATCTAAGGTTTTTCTATTCAATTCATATCCTCAAAATTATATTTATTTGAATATTTATATTTTCTTTTAATATTATTACAAGGTATATTATTTAAATCGCTTTTTATAAACTTGGGTTGTTCTTTATGTCGGACGTTTTTGTAATTTTTTATATATCCTTCTTTCCTGGATTCTATATAATTTTCTCTATTCAAATTTCTTTTATTTATGTATCTTTTCTTTTGATTTGTTATATTTTTAAATACATTAATTTTATTGCAATTACCAGATTCTACGTTAATAGGTTTTTCTTTTATAATCGAATGGTATGAGTTGTTATAATATTCAATAGATTTATTAATTTTTTCTATTATACTTAATGATTTATTTTCTATATATAAAGTTCTAATTTTTTCAGTTAGTGTATTATGTAACCTCTCTATGTCACCACTTCCTGTATGATTATTTGATTTAGTTAAATGAAGATTAATATTTTCTGATTTTAGATATTCTTTGATATTTACGCTTTTAAATTCATTATCTGCTATAAGATTTTCAAAATTGCCCTTCTGTGATTTATATAGTCTTAACTTTTCTATTATTGTCTGATTATTTCGGTCTTCTAAATAATAAGCAGTTGCGAACTTCGAAAATCGGTCGATAAATGTCAAAAAATTGGATTTCGAATTTGTATATACATCCATATTAATAATTTTATTTTTATCTTTCGGAGTTTCAGTCAGAAGAAACTTAGGTTTTATCGGATTTCTATCATATTTTACTCTATTACAAATATCGCAGTTATTAATATATTTCTGGATTAAATCTTTTAAATTTGGATAATAAATACATCTTTTTAGTCCTTCGTAGTTCTCGTTAATGCCAGTATGGCCTGTTTCATATCTATGATACAAATGAATTTGTTTAAAAGTTTCATTTTCAGAATTCATTTCTTTGGCGTAATACGAACATTTATAAAATTTAACATTTGGTTCATTTTCGTAGATTTTAATTATTTTATTTTGTAAAACGTTATATTTTTGATCATCGAGATCTGTATATATACCTACTTTTCCGCTTTTAATATGTTTTCGTAATATATCTTCTAAGTTATTATTAACATCTTCTAGGCTAATATAAATTTTCTTTTTGTTATTTTTTACTTCGAATTCATTTGTCTTTGTATTTGTAAATAAAATTTGAATGGGAAATCTGTTGACTACTGTATCTAAAATACTAATATGATTGTGCAAATCTTCGTTTTGTGAATGCTGTGTTATTTGATCATCTTCTACATTATTATATAATGAGTTTGAGCTATCATAGCCACCTAAATTTATTTCATGTGTATCAGAGTTAATTCGGCTTAAAAAGTCCGCAACGTAATTATCTCTACCCCTAATAGAGATAGTCAATATTCATATTATAGTCGCTTAACTTTATTAACCATCTATACAGTCTCGGATTTGCATCCTTTCCTTGAGTTTTAGTATACAACCACTTAAGCGGTTGATGATCGGATGTAATGTTAAACTTCACACCATATAAATACGGACGGAAGTATGCAACGGACCAAACGATGGCTAAAAGTTCTTTTTCTGTGACAGAATAATTACGCTCATGGTCGCTTAGGGTCCTGCTGGCAAAGCAAATAGGATGCTTGTCCTGTTGCAACACTGCCCCGATCGCAGTAGAGCTAGCATCGGTTGCCAACTCAAACGTTTTATTAAAGTCCGGGTACTTAAGTACTGGCACTTCGGTGATTATTCGCTTAAGCTTTTCAAATGAGTTTATGAAATTAGGATCGTTTATATTTAACTTAATGTCTTTTTTTAAATACTTCACCATCGGGTAAGCTACGTTTGCGAAATCTTTAATAAATTTCCTGTAGTATCCGCACATACTTAAAAACGATTTAATTTGCTTAATGGTTTTTGGTATCTTTAGATCCAATATATGCCTTATTTTGTCTGGATTTGGTTTGACGCCTTCGGGTGTCAAAATATGACCCAAATATAGAGTTTCTTTTGAAAAGAATTTGCATTTGTCGATTTGTATTTTCAACTTGGCTTCTCTTAATTTCGACATAATCTTTTTACGCTGGCAATATGCTCTTCAAAACTAGTTGAAAATATAAGTATATCGTCTAAATATACTACGCACAATTTATTAATATAATCTTTCAAAACCCTATTGATTAACCTTTGGAACGTTGCAGGAGCGTTTTTCAACCCAAAAGGCATCCGAACGTATTCATAATGGCCATATGGAGAGGAGAAGGCAGTCTTCGACCGGTCTTCTTGTTTTACAAGAATTTGGTGAAAGCCTTTTGCCAAGTCCAAAGTTGAAAAATACTGTGCCCGTCCAAGTTTGTCTAATAAACTCTCAATATTCGGTATTGGGAATTTGTCGTCAGTCGTAATTGCATTCAGGTTTCGATAGTCAACGACGATTCTCCACCTTTTTTTTCCGGCAAGGTCTGTCTTTTTAGGAACTATCCACAGAGGACTGTTGTAAGGGGAATTACTCTCTTGAATTATGCCTTGTTTCAACATATCTGCTATTTGTTTGCTTATTTCATTTTCATGGATTAGCGGATACCGATAAATTTTACTATGAATTGCTTTATCGCTAATTGTTTTAATTTCGTGTTGTATCATATTTGTGTGTGTTAACTGTTGACCTTCACTATAAATTAAATCCTGATATTCATTTAATATTTCTTTTAGCGCACTTTTTTCTTCTTCATTCAAATTTTTATACAAATGACCAATAGTTGTATTATCTAAGTTAATAGCTTCAAGTTGATTTATTTCATTTAAGTTATATGGGTATTCTTTTAAAAATTCTATTACACAATTATTTATCGTAATTATTTCCTCTTTCATATCTATAATAGCATTTAGAGGTTTTAAAATGTTTTGTCCTAGAATCGCGTTGAAATTTTTTTCTTTAAAACTACTTAGCTTCCACGACATTGTGGCATCTCTATTAAATTCTTTTGGGAGGTCTGTTATAATTTCGAAATTAATTTGCGTTTCACTATTTATAGATCTAAATTTTAAGGGGGTTTTCACAGGAATTCTATTGTAGTTAGGTAGGGCATTTTCATCTAAAAGTGATGTTGATGAGCCAGTATCAACTAAACATATGATTTTGTCATTTCTTATATTTAATTCTATTAATGGAAGTGTTCCTTTGAGGCTATTAAATGAAAATTTGATACATCAGATTTTTCTACCTCATCTACTTGGGCATGGTCAGTGTCCATAGGCTCTACCCCATTTCTATTACGCCTATTTGTACTTAAATTTTGTGATCTAAATTGGTTATATTGTTGCGAATTATCACTTTTATTATAGCCTGACCAGCCATTGTGACGTTGAAAATTTGTATTTGTTGAATTTGTGCGTTGTTGTCCTACAAGGGGTTGTCTGTAGTTCGTATTTTGAAAATTTTGTTCATAATTATTATATCCGTGAAGATTAGGAGGTGATTGTTTATTATGATTTATATTTTTTATATTATTTGAATAAAAACTACTACAATTTCTTAAACTACTTCGAATTAAACCCTCAGTTTCTAATAAATTAAAAGCCTCTCTTAAAGTTTTTACATTTCTATTAATGATTACAGATGCTAGGTTTGCGTCTATGTTATTTAAAAATGTACGCAAAATAATTTTCTCTGTGTACAATGGGCTAAACTCTAATGGCTTACTGTTATCATATTCGTATTTTTCGTTTAGTTTTGACAGTATATTTAAAAGTAATGTAAAATATTCTCTTAAGTTATTATTACGAGCTGCAAACGCCTCTTGATACAGCTGATGGTATGTCTCTTTGATACCAAAATTTTGTATGAGCAATTGCTTGATCGCCGCCCAATTTGAATTCGCCGGCAAAGTTCGTATTGCATGTAAAGCTCTACCTTGAATTTTATTAATGATGACTCTGTGCAAAACATACTCACATGCCGATGCGTTTGATTGAAGCAATGACAAAATAATATCAACTTCTCGTAGAAACGAAGAGAGGGCGTAAGCTTCATCACCTCTAAACTCCCGAATTCTATGAGCATCTTTTATGACGTCGTTCATTGAGAGTTGGAAAGCTGGAGCTTCGGTCTCAGTGGAAGAATTTGTAAATGCCATTTTTGTTGGTTGGGGGAATAAAAGCTCTGCTTTTCTTATTGGATTTGCTGACTTTATTAATTTCCACTCAGCACTCGCATATACATTCATACATATATATGTGACTTTTCAATATACATATGTACATGCATGTAAATATGTATGTGCTATTTTTTCAAATGGAATATTGCAACAACAATTTATAGCGATTATTTATTTGAATTTTGGTTAGACAAAGCGAAAAGTCTAGCAATATTAATGTTTTTAAAGATGATTGTTTAATGTTTTTCTTTTTTTTTTTTTTTTTTTTTTTTTTTTTTTTTAGTTAGTTGTTGAGCACTTTTGTTGTTCTTTTTTTTTTTTGTTTCTTTGCCAAGTGATCTTGTATTATATATGTATACATATATTTTTTTTATATTTAACTGTTTTTTGGTGTTTTTAAATTTCCATAGTTATAAGTTCATACGATATTGAAATGTATACGTTGAAAGTCACTTTCCAAATAAACGGTATATTGAAAATTTCCAATACCTTTTCCAATGTACTTTTTTCACTTTACCGTTTGCTTTATTTTTTCTTTCGAGTTTATATCATAATTTAAGTATTGATTTTTCTTCAATCTTTAGTAATTTTCAATAAAAAATTCATGTTTTAAAATATTTATTTTTCTTTTGAATATATTTTTTTTTTCACTTTGGTTCTATTTCCGTGGGACTGCGCCAGTTAAGTAATTATTCAATGCAGTTCGTAGCAAAAGCTTGCACTTTATTTGAGTAGAATCTTAAGACTAAATTACAATGTAAGCTTACAGCAAGGAGGATGGAAAGATTTAACAGTGGGAAATAACATTGCTGTTAAAGCTTTAGAATGTAACTCGCGTAAACGTAAATGACCTTTGTGTTAGTGCACTGCTGCGTCCGTGTGAATCGCTTGGCATTGTCAGTGGTAGACAGGTAGATAGACATGAACTTAAAAATGCTTGCATGCATAGCCGTGCAAATGCAAATATCAACAACAACAGCAACGAAGCGAAGTGAAGTTGTTGTTGTTGTTGTTTTCTACAACAATGCGACAAATAGGCAAAATAAAAAGGACCAACCTGTTTGAACATGTATGCAAATGTATGGATATGCACACCTACATCTACCTATCTAATTTTCTATGCAATGTTGGTATCAAATGAAAGGTTTTGAGCAGGACTTCGATATGAAGCTCTTTTCATTGTGACCCCTAGGCCGGGTCTCCAGATATGGGTCAAAAGGAGGACCCGGATGATCCTTGAATGTTTCTGAGCAATATTGGTATCAAATGAAAGGGTTTGAGCCGGACTTCGATATGAAGCTCTTTTCATTGTGACCCCTAGGCCGGGTCTCCAGATATGGGTCAAAAGGAGGACCCGGATGATCCTTGAATGTTTCTGAGCAATATTGGTATGAAATGAAAGGTTTTGAGCCGGACTTCGATATGAAGCTCTTTTCATTGTGACCCCTAGGCCGGGTCTCCAGATATGGGTCAAAAGGAGGACCCGGATGATACTTGAATGTTTCTGAGCAATATTGGTATGAAATGAAAGGTTTTGAGCCGGACTTCGATATGAAGCTCTTTTCATTGTGACCCCTAGGCCGGGTCTCCAGATATGGGTCAAAAGGAGGACCCGGATGATCCTTGAATGTTTCTGAGCAATATTGGTATGAAATGAAAGGTTTTGAGCCGGACTTCGATATGAAGCTCTTTTCATTGTGACCCCTAGGCCGGGTCTCCAGATATGGGTCAAAAGGAGGACCCGGATGATCCTTGAATGTTTCTGAGCAATATTGGTATCAAATGAAAGGTTTTGAGCAGGACTTCGATATGACACTCTTTTCATTGTGAACCCTAGGCCGGGTCTCCAGATATGGGTCATACGTGGACTCGGATGATCTTGCATGTTTCTGAGCAATACAAAACAAAACAACATAAAAAATCAAAAGTCAAAAACCAAAACAAACAAAAACAACAAAATAGTAGCAGTCACAATGACAAAAAAAAATTAAAAAGACGATAGTCGCCTTTTAATCCATAGAAAGCCAGGAAAAAAGGAATAAGGAAAAGGGAATAAATATCCGATTTCGAAACAGTTTACACATCAATATTCATGAATACCCGTTATTCACGCTTTAATTTTTTTTCATACAGAAACTCTCCCTTCTCTTTCGGCAGTTTTTAGTTTTTGTTGATTTTCGACGCCACCTCTATATAAAAACTAAAGGGAAAGTTCAGATTTCAGAACTACATCTCTACTGAATATTCAGTAGGAAATATGTGCTGTTTTCCAGCTGATAAATACTGCTGGGTTTTCTCAAATTTTGTATTTGTATGCATGTATGTATGTACATTCTATATACGCATTTTACCTTCAATATAATGCTATTTGACTGAAGATTTTTTTGTTGCTTATTTAATGGGATTTGCTTTCCATTTGCTTTTGGTTCCCTTTTCTTTATTCTTTGTCGGTAATCACCTAATCGCTGAATTCCTTGTTATTTTCTCTTTTCATCAGATTAGTTGCATAAAAATGTGCCAATAAAGAAATACACATATATTTGAAATACATATTATAAGTAGAAACCCTCAGATATTTCTTCGAAATCTCACATGAAATGTCATATTATGACCTACACATAAGCAAGTTTAAATCTCCATTAAAACTTTTATAAAACCACTCTTATTTACCTGCATTTTTGCCGCTTTGTCTTCCCACACTTGCCTCGACAAAGTGTAAAGTAAGCACTTACCACATTTTAATTAGTCATATTTTCCTAGTTTTAATTTCCTTTGTTTTCTTCCCTTTGCCTGCATTCTGCTTTAAGTGATATTAATACTAATTTTTTTTTATTTCTTTTGGTTATCCACTAGCATACTTATATAAGTACATGCTAGGATTTGTTGGAGAACAGTTGAAAAAGCTTGAGGGAAATTTCCTGCAAAATTACTTGCAGAATACATAACAAATTGATTTTGTGGTTACTGCCACCACATACCCTTTTCAGTAGCAGTTCTTTTGGGGAGGGAATTCGGGACTGTTTAGGCTTTAGGAAATAAAAAATAAAAACATACTCATGTATACAGGAATTTAAGACTGTCGCATAAAACGAAAAAAATATACATATTACGTGTTTACATTCTATGTAAAGGTAGTTTTATAATTTCAAACCAAATATATTGTAAACGCAAATGCTAATGACTATGAACTAGATAAAATGCTCTCTGACAGCTGAACTAACTTGGCACTACTGAGAGAAATATATGGTTAAAAATTTACTTATAAATTAACTTGCTAATAAGCAAAATTTTATATATGTACATATATACAAAATAATAATAATAAGAAAAAACACTAGCGAGCAAATTTGCTTAAAACAAACATGATTTTATATAAAAACAAAAAAGAAGTAAACTTCGGAACTAAATATACATACCAAATTTTAGCAACACAACAAAGAAAACTATACATGAATGTTCGCTAATCGAAAAAACCAACAACAAACTAGGTATGCTTTGGTAAATTGTAGACCAAAAATGCTAAACTTTAACAAACTATATTCAGTTGGATTATAGATTTTTTTTTTTTTGAATTTCTACAAATTATTTATGATTTTCAAGCCTTACCTCTCTATAAATTATAGTAATAAATTGTTTTTGTTCTATTAAAACGATTACGTTATCGTGAGCAACTACGTTTCGCTCTTACGTTTACAGTTAAAGTTTTATATATAAGTTTTATTGTTATTACTTGTTTACGCTTTGCTTACTACACGTGTTAGAAGTGATTATAATTTTTACTTTATTTTTGTTGGTTGTGTTTATTTGGACTACAATAATGATGGGCAACCTAAATTGAAAAAAAAAAAAAAATAAACACAAATTTTAAAAATACAATTACATAGACATTTTATTTTTATTTATATAGTTCGCAAATTTTAAATTAAACATTATTTAAAAGCATAAACAACTTTGCTTTCTAAAAAATAATTAGGGGCACTCATATAATTGATATACATATATCTCAGGCCTTCATAAATGAGTTTGCATATAAATTTTGACAGTATCAGACTGATAAATTTATCAACTTATCTAACTTAACAAGGCTTTAACAATTTGTATGAGTATCCCTAGTAAATAAAGTTTACGTCTATACCCAGCAGAATTTGAGGTAAGGAGGTGCATATTCAATAGAATATTCATTATGAAAAATACCCTGAAACTAAGTTCAAAATTCATTCTGAAAAAACAACTGAACACGCAGTGAAGACATCAGGTGTACTGAAATACATGCTATGGAAGTTCTCCCTGCGTATTCAGGCCTTTTTTCCTACAGAAACTCTCCCTTCTCGTTCAGCAGTTTTTAGGTAGTTGATTTTCGACGCCACCTTTATATAAAAACGAAAGGGAAATTTCAGATTTTAGAACTACATCTCTACTGAATATTCAGTAGGAAATATGTGCTGTTTTCCAGCTGATAAATACTGCAGGGTAATTATGTACATATGTATGTATGTGTGTATGTAAACATTATAGGTCAAATCGTCGCACCATATGGAAACTAGCACATTTAAAATTTCTGGCGAAAGCTATCAATTAAAAGATTCTGTACGAAAAGTAGCACATTTGACTTTTGGCTGACGAAAAGTAGCAGTAATTATATACTGTTTTTACATTAAAATTGTTGTTGTTTAAACAAAATTGATAGTTTTCGTCAGCCACAAAAAATCGTATACTAGTTTTCGTATGGTACGACGAAACATGGATCTGAGTTGTGGGTGTTCGAATGAAGTCTCGTTTTATGAAACATTGAAATGTGGTCTTTAAATATGATATGGAAATATTCTATAGAGAAAAGAAGACGAATTGAAAATGAAAAACACACGTACAATTGAAATATTTACAGACATATTACCACTTGACCCTTCTAAACTGAATTTACAGATAAATGGCAAAATAGATAACACTTTCAATAAACTGAGAAATACTTTCACTTCGTCGTTGGGATTAGGCACCTTTGCACGGTAAAAATAGTGTACCTTCAATGCATGTGGGAAAATAAATATACCTATCTAACTTTTGTATGATATGCATATATGTATGTACATATCGACGCTTCCAAAAAATACTGTACTAAGTCTGAAAACTGTGTTTTGCAGGGGAAGCTTTCAAAGTTTAAACTCGATATGAAACTGCAGTTGTATGCTAAGTATATTTTCACTTGTAACTTCTATTTTGATTGAACGATCAATACCAAAACTCTGTACCATCTAAGTTAGGGTGTGCTTTATATAAAACCGTAAGAAAAATTAAAGCTTGCTAAGTTAATTTTCATGGTAAGCTCTCAAAGTTTTTATTCTGTAAGAATCTCGATTTGTAATATATGTAGGTACACTTTTGCTTGTAACTTTTGGTTGGATTGACCGATTGATACCAAAATTTGACAGCATTCAAATTAAGACACGTTATACGTGAAAACACCAAAAACAGGAAAACTACTAAGTCGACTTAGTGCAGTATTGTTTGGAAGCGTCGATATGTGAACAAATGTGAAAAAGGTAACAATAAACAACACCCAAAATTTATTTGTTCAAATCTTAAATTATAAATTTTTTTTTATTATTTAGTAATTTCGTATTTTCCAATCCATTGATTGCGCTTGCATGTTAATTTTCACATATCCAAAATCACAATTCCAAATGCAAATACAACACCAAAATACATGATAATACAATTAAGATTTATGCAATTACACGTTCAAATACGAAAGTTAAAAAATAATAACAACAATATTAGTGATAAATAATGTATGTAAGTAATAATAAAACCAATAATAATAATAACACTTTTACACAAGAAAATTTTCTGATACCAGCAAACGCAATTTAACCATTTCATTGTATGTATATGCATAGGCATGATATATTTCGTGAATATAAATTCCTTATGTCTTTATGAATTTAATGAAAAATGAAATGATAACAAAATCAAAATCAATTAAAGCATACAAACTTGGTTAAACTTACTGGAAGAGCCTCCGCCGGCGCCCGGTGGCGGATATGAGAACCAAAATTGATGTGCCAGTTTGGTGTGGGTGCCCTGAGGGCTATCTGAAATGTAAAATTGAATAAGGGAAATATTAGTGAAAATAAAAGTAACTAGGCAAAAAGCAAGTTATTCTGCTAACTACTAAAGGCTTATGAGGGGAAACAAGCATAAAATTAATATCAAAAAACGATGAGGAAATCTGTTTTAAAGGCCTTTGAAGCCAATTCCATTATTATTGATAAACTGCTTATCGTAGCTTTAAGCAACAAAAGATCTAGTGCTATCAATCACTATAATACCAAAAGTATTACTATTTAGGAAATATGTATAACCTGGAATTTATCATATCATTTTATATCCCATTAAAAAAATAAGTATTAATTTATGACTACTTTCACATTGCCTTTACTGGACCGTATTTTGTTTGAGTGATAGTCAACTACAATAAAAGCACAACAACCATATTTCTTGTACCAACAAACTGACAGGCCTGAACAGAGAATATCAGAATATTTGACAGAATATTTGACAAAATTCACACAATGACCAGGCCGAACCACTCACTATCGGAAATTTTTATTTTTGTTTTTTTTTTTTCTTTGTTATTTTGTTCTCAGTCATCAAGTTTCAGTTTGCCACTTGTTCGGCTGCTTGGCGGCATTCGGTCGTTCAGTGTATGTACATATATATTTGAACGCTTGCCAAAATTCAATGTGGTTTTGAATGTAACACTTGTCGAACGTTTCAAAATTCATTTGGATTCGTTGCTAGTTTATATTGTCCCAATAAACACAACGGATTCACCTCGAATTCGTGACGAGCTCGCCTCTTTGATTATATTATCGCGGCGATACTCCGCGACAATAAGTCGGCGAATCCGAATTCCCAAGCCAGTCACATATCATTTGAGTTTCTTGAGCATAGAGTTTTAACGGGTAAATTAAAGCCCAACAGGGAATTTCTTCAGGTAAACTAAGTTTTAACAAGATTAATAAATGCTATTGCGAGAATTGTTTTTTCTCGAGTCCATCTCGAACTCGACGCGAGTTCGAAAAACAACATTCACTCGAGCGAATTCTCCACGATATCAATCTCGCTTTTGTGTTTATTGGGTATTACATCACATATTAGCATTGGCATGGGCTCACACACACAGAGGGTGATATGGGGTTAAGTGAACTCAGAATGCCCTTTAACTGAAAACTATAATCGTTGAGGTATTTTGGACGGATTTTCGAGACAAGCCGATTTCTGTGTGGTGCCATCTTCGGTGTCATTACGAAAATGGCTCCATAACACATTCTATTCCTACTCTGTCACATGGTCATTTATCAAAGTTTATACTGAATTAAGAAATTTAGCACGATTTGCAAATTTTTTATTAAAATAAGTAGTCGTTAAATCTGAGATAGTGACTAATGTCTTTATTTCAAAATTATTTTGGGACAAAATTCTGGCAAAAACTAAAAAAAATTCTGCGGGACTTAATAATTTCGAGTCAAAATTCTGTATTCCAAAATTCTGGATGGAAAAAATGATGAAGGGTCATAATCCTGGAAAGTAAAATTCTGGTTTCCAAATAATTTTGGATAAAAATTCTGGTTGTTTTTGTTGTTGAAAATAAGGCTTCAAAATTATTTTGTGTTCTTGGAAAATGTATGCTTGTTTGCTCGTCGTGCACTGACCAAAATTTGGGTGAATATTTTGATTGCGTTTTGGCTCCGTTTATATAATTTCTTTCGAACCATGAGCAAAAATTCCTCATATCCGTGACATCAACAGTATTATACAGATGATTATAGTCAGTGTTTAAAAAACTGGCATAAGTTTCATTTCTGTTGATTTTGATTTTGATTCCGCTTTAAAAAAAACAGAAGTCGCAGTTAATCAATATGAAAAAAATATGAAAATGAACGATTTTGCCTGATTTTGAGCTGATTTCATATTGCTCAAAATCAAAAGCAGCCAAATATCAAAATTAGCGATTTTGCCTGATTGTAAATTAACGGTAACACTCGAGTATTTATTATGGGTACACTAAACTGCAAATTAGTTTCATATTCTGATATGACAAGGCGAAATACATATATGTATTTTGTTTAGTAATTTATACATACTAGAGTGCTGCCTACTGTCGAAACTCGACAGTTTTTCTAGATGTTTACTTATGATTAAGGTGAACCTATAGTTTTTGTATAATTGTTTGTTGTTATTGTCACTGTTACTATTTTGTTGTTGTTTCTGTTGATGCTGCTCCTTTTGTTGTTACTGTCACTTCTACTCTCTTGTTGATTTTGTTGTTGGTATTGTTGTCGTTACTCGTCTTCACAATTCTCCTACCTACTTCTTTATTTCTATTTCTGCTCTTTTCTTTCCTACTTATTCTTTCTTATCCTACTTATTCCTTGACTTTATGTTTTTGTAGTAGTGCTTTTTCTACCTTTTTTCGTTTCTACTTCTTTGAAACTACACACCACATCCAGCCAAACATGTTCAGAATTGCATGGTAAGTTTGGTGAAAACGCACAAAGTCAGCTACATATGCTTACGCATTGAGACAGCTTTGTTGTGTGCAAAAGCATGCAACAACAACCACACGGCAATTTTCCAACGACGATGGTGGACGCATTTTCCAATCTATTTTCATGAAAATTGGCGCAGTTCTATTTGAGAGCAATACCTTTCTAATGGTGTGCTTAGTTTTAAAATCGGTTCAGTAGTTTCGACGGAGAAGATGGAACAAAATTTATGTTAGCGTATTAATAATATAGATGTATTTTTTTAGTTTGTGATGAAATAAAAATATATTTTCACTAGAAGTCTCGCCTAGGTTTGTTCTGTTTTTTTTTTTTAAATGCTGTATTTAAAAATCGTAAAAGCATATGGATAAAGAAAAAAAGTGCGCACTTTTATGAACGCCCCTCCTGTCCAATAGCATAATGCCAATACATTTGTGTGCGATTATTTATAATTCATCGTCTACATTCGCCAACATTAAGTAACTACATATCAATATTCATACATATCTACCCACCAAAAAATCTAAGCCTTATTTAAGAATTAAAACAGCAGATTTAAAGGCTTACAAAATAAGGCATGAAAATTATAAGGGTATTGTATGGCGTAAGGCTTAAAATAAGGCTGCTTTTCCTGTGTTGATATCATCAGGCCATAATGAGTACTCTCTCTATCTCTGATAGCACACCTTATTCCAAAGGCTTATACGCAATGCAAAATAAGTATTAGAAAGTTAGGAGCAGACAGACTAAGTGCATAACAGAGGCAACGCTGCCAGCTTACTCCTTTTTTAGACCTGATTTGTCAACAATAAGCAACACTTTTTTGCAGGGTATGTATGTACAAAGTAAAGCAGTCTGCCACTGTACTCAATAGATTCACAATTGTATGTTTATTTGTTCTATATTCTTGGCATGCAAGTACCCAATTCCACATCTCATACTTGTTCCGACCCGTTGAGAATTGTTAGCGTGAAAAGCTTTATTGCTGTTGTTTAATTCAGCTGCTGCTTTTTCCATTAACAACAACAAATAAGACTTTCATACATCCACAAATATTCAACAATATGTGTTTGCTGTTATACCGATGAATATCTACAATCAAATATTCCTGCTCAACGAGCACTTGTGGAAAATTGAACGGCCCATTCATATCTGATAGGGAGGGTTAAATGGGGGGCATTGTGGGCTCGTTAGGCATATGGCTTGATATTGAAAAATATACATACATATTAGCTTTGTTCGCGTACTTTCTCCAACAGCATTTACTCAGCAGCCTCCAACAGCCAGGTGTTGGAGAAAAATGTCACCCATCCTCTCACAAGAGAAAAATATCGTAAGAGGTAAACGAACACAAAAGCTTTGTTCGCGTACTTTCTCCAACAGCATTTACTCAGCAGCCTCCAACAGCCAGGTGTTGGAGAAAAATGTCACCTATCCTCTCACAAGAGAAAAATATCGTAAGAGGTAAACGAACGCAAAATTTGCAGAGTTCAACAGCTTTGGCAAACAGCTGATTTTTATTTACATTCACAAGCCCCAAATTCAAAGGATAAAAAGGATTAAAATTAAAATGATAATAAAATTGGTGGAAATTATTGCTGTTAATTATGTATATATGTACATATAACATAAAAATAATAAAATAAAACATAGTTTTTTTCTTATTTAATTTCTTTTGATTCGTTTTGGGTTTCGTTTTGGTCAGTCTTTTGTCACCTCGCGATAACCTCCTCAATCTAAAAATCGTTCGCATAGGCTCGCAAAAAGGTTTTTTGAAGTTCGGAAATGCATCCGGAACTCTCTTTTACAATAAATCGGCACTGTTTGTTCTATATAAATGCTAATGGAGTTACAATTCTGCCTGAAAACAGTGGAGATATATGCACATATGTATGTATCTGCAATACAATTAACTTCATGTTGTTGTTGTTGTAGCCACCAAGACAATCCCCGAAGGTCTTGGGGAGTGTTGGGATGTGACAGTCCTTTGCCGGATAAATCCGGTACGCTCGGGTACTAGTCCCTTCTGACACTAGCCCGACTGTCGTGCGAACGATTTTTTCTGGCCATAATCAACCTTCTAGGCCGGTGGATTTTAGTCGCGTCTTACGACAGGCATTCCTTACAACGGGTATATTCTAGAGCCACTAACCCGCTGGGGTTCGCTGTTACTATCTAATAAATATGATTTCATTGTAATAATTATAACACTAACAATTGCTTTTCTTTGTACCCATGTCCATACTGTTTTCCACCGCAGTATGTCTTCGCGTCTGCTGCCCCGCAGAAGAGATTTCAATTTAATGCACCCGGCCCTGGCCATGCTTTAAAAAAAATAACCCTCTATGGACCGATCCACAGTACTTTTGAGTAGAACAAACTTTTGCGTTGGCGGCAATTGGCCGCGCTTTAAGAAAAATAGCCCCAGCCAGCAAAATTTCCTTTCTCGAATTATATCTGCGGAGCGATCGGGAGTGTTATAATTAGTAAAATTAACATCCATAGAAGATTTCCCGAAAGTTCCAGTGGTTTGAAAATAAATACGGCGGGCGCATTATACTGAAGCCGACCCACTGCAGAACTACTCTCGGAGGGTGTGCCACCCACTGCCTAGAGTGGCTGCTATTTTTAAAATCCAGATAATTAGGTTTTAGTTAGAATTTGTTGTCTATCCAGGCTCAGTGAAACTTTCAGGAAATATTCTGTAGATGATAATTCATCTTATCTTAACACTTTCAACTATTATTAAATTATAATATTAAAGTTCTCCAGAAATAGAATTCTCCCGGCTGAGGGTTATTTTTGTAAAGCGCGGCTGAAGGCAAAAGGTGTTCTATACAAAACAACTGTGGATTGCTCCATGGATATTAATCCAGAAAGAGAATTCTGCCGGCTGAGGGTAATTTTATTGAAGCGCGGCCAAAAGCCGCCAACGCAGAAAGGTGTTCTACACTTACATACATTAATTTAACAAGGAATGTCTCCTGAACTATAAGCGTCCGGAGGGTAGTACATTGTTTTTTTGTGATGTGTGAGACCACCCCTACCCTCTCGAAAATTAATTGTTATCGGATCGTGGATCATTATATACAAATTTTCCCTCTATCCAGGCTGGGGATCCAACCCATGACCTCTGGTATGGCAGACTAGCCACTGTCCGCCACTCCACAGTGGCCACAACACTCCCCACTGCACCACAGCGGCCCGGTTAATATATATTCCCGCAAAGGAGATTACAATTTACTAAGGTGCATAATATGCATATAAATACTTCGCAAAAAGTATGTAACTTATTTTGCATATTTAATTTATCCATATTTGTTGCCAATTTAGTGTATTTTTCCAATTTTATAATTGATTTGTATATTTTGCAAATCTTGTTACTTGCAAAAATTCAAGTCAGCTGTTGTGTACCGACGTACATGTCTGATTTAAAGAAAAAAAAAAAAGAGAAAGAAAAAAAAAATCATCTGCAGTTGCATACTTACCTTTACTAAATAAAACTCACCACACCCTATCAGAACACTTCCTTTTCGGTTATGCTTGTCAATCATGGAACAGCTGATAAGCTGTCAAAAATATCGATACTTAACGAGAAGAAAAGAAAGAAAATCGATCGAGTGAGACTTCCGGACAGGTGGATTGGCTTTTTCTGCCTTCTTCTGGATGAGCGAGCTGAACTGGTAAGGTCGTAGAGATTAGGTAACGCGAATAATTTTTAATACACTAAGTTTTTACAAAGTGTATGTAAAACGTTTTGTTAAATGTATTTTACCCGCAATAAAGTAAAACAAGTATGAAGTTATAGTGTTAATAATCGCGGAAAAAACCCACTTAATATCTCTACCGACCTTATCTGATCTCCACATACATTATTTTATCGGATGGATCAATCCAGGAAAATCCAGGTGATCCTGCTTTATGACGGCTTCATCATACTAGTGTATGGTCCTGCGGCACAATGGAATACGATTCAATAGATCGTTTTGGGTAACACCAATCATCACAAGAAAAGAAACACGTTTAAGTGAACATCAATTTTCCAGTAACAGACCTCGTTTGGTATTTTAAGTCATAAATTATATTTTCTTTACTAGAAGGTCATAATGTATCGGTATAGAATTGCGTAAATTCTAAAACCCTTTTCTTTTTGCTAAAAATTAAATATTTGCCAAAGGCATGGATATACATACATCGGATGAGAAAATATTTGAATTATAAATTTAAGTTGAAAGCCATTTGGAAATAGGTTATATAAAATTAGAAATATGGATCTGAAGTTTTAAGCATGTATTAGAAATCATGCACGTGTGTAACCTAGAAATCAGTTTTTCTTAAACAAACATTTTTAGTAAAATTAGTACCCAAACCAGAATGGAATACCCTAATGTTCAACAATCCTATTAAATAATAATCATGTTAAGGTAAAACTTAATTAGTTTAAGATTTATCATAGTTAAAATTTTTCTTCATTGAATTTGTTGTTAAAAGAGAAATTTTACGCCACGTGGTGGAACTAAAATTTCCAATCTCCCTCAACATACTCTTTTTCAATATTCTCTTTAATTTCGTTGATTTACATATATGAATGTTTTTATGTAATTGATTACATATTTTCATATATATAAATTTTGCTTACATACATACATACATGGATATTTTTTTTTGTTTTCTTCCTAAAGCTTTCTTTCCATATTTTCTTAGCGTCTCTCTTGAGCTCGCAAGACTACTTCTACGTTAACTGATAAAACTACTTATCTTCAGTTACACTTTTTGTATATACATTGCATACTTAGTTAATATGCATGAATATAAAGATATATCGAGGTTAGGAAAATAGACGGCATAATTTGAATTTTCAGCATCACCGCACAGCGAGGGGGCCTCAACGCTACGTGGGATCTGCATAATATACACTACATGTAAGTAAGACTGCTCTATTATTATGTACGCCGCTGTAATTGTTTTTCCTATGGTCATCCATATGCACATACATATATTTGTATGCTCATGCATTTGTTAGTGCACTTGAGCGCCCGAAAATAGTGGGCTTAGTTATTGTTGTGATCCTCTCCTGAAGATTCGCAATTGACATACATATTTACATACATATATGAACATATGTAAATATGTCATAACGTACATACATATGTACATATGGATGAGCTGGCTTCGATCTATAGTTGTTGATATGCATTTTTATCTATGTTTGTTTTTGGGATTCTTCCTACGCTGCATATGACAAAGTCATAACTCTTAATTTTGCTCCAGACTTCTCTTATAGTTTCTTTAATTGTGTTTGCATATTTTCTTTTCTTTGCGCAAGCAAGTTATATGTAGGTACTTATGTAAATTTTACATATGTAAATGGGTCATTGAACCAACTAAAAATCAGCTGTTGAGGTAGGTCAGGATTTTACTTTCATACACTGAAAGAAAATTGTTAATACAAAACTTTAAAAGATTTACTTTTATTACCATAATGAAGTTCGAATAATATGTAATTTTCTTTGTATTATTAAGACTAAGAAAAATTAGTTAAGTATAGATATGCCTTGAAGTTGAAATAAATATTTGTACATAAATTATAATGAGTAGCTAAATTGAGTCGTTTGGTCTGAAATTTATGGAATTTTGGTTGGTTGGTTTGGAGTCAAGGCGGTTAACTAAGGGTTAAAGCCCTAACGCTGAATATTGGGGCTTAGTTAACATCTAATAAGCCATGGTAGGGAGGGCTAGGGGCAGCCAATAACAATTTCTGGAGCTGCCGCATAATGGTTGATCGTTGGTTTATGGATTTTGAGGGATCAAATAGGGTTTGTCGTGTTTCTCTTTTAGTGTGCAATTTCTTTTTTTATTATATCGTTTGGGCAAACCTTGGTGTCTTGCCACAAAAGCTACGTTTTCAGGACCCTCGCTACTGAAGCTCCGGGCTGATGCCAGTGCACACGCCGTAGCTTAAGAGACGCCATTGCGCAACATCTTCGGAGGCTGTTGCAACAAGGGTAAGTTCATAATAGAAATATAATAGAAAATGGCGCCCAACGTGGGGCCAGACGTGTGTTTCGCTGTGTATATATTAGTACAAGCGAGTAGAGATTCGTCTGTCCCATATTTCATTTGGAAATATCCAGTTTATTGTCAGTCTGCTGTTTTGTATAAAAGATAGAAATTCTATAATGGAAATCAGTACGAAGCAGAAACTTATAGTTTGGTACTTGACCGTATAGATTTATTTTTGGAAGTAGTTGAGAGTAATTTAGTTTGCAATCTGTTGTGCTAACTTCAGCATTGGAACTGCTATTTTGGAAGCTACATGCTTAACCAAAATAGACCACTGAGGAAAGTACAATTTTGATATGTAAATATGGTTTGTGTGAATCCCTTTATGGAATTTTAGTTTATTTTGGTTTTGCCACCAGTTACTAACCGGAAGCGGATTAAACTCAAACTACAATCTCCTTCACGGAAATAGTAATTATATTATTTTTTCTGAATAAATCCAGAAAAATATAACTTTGGAAAAGTACATATACAAATTTAGTGTAACCAGAGTTTTATTTTCACCAATCAGTTTCTTTTGCAAACCTATTTGGACCTTTATCTATTAACCAGAAGGATTAACCCTAAACCACCAACAAAACCCATAAGGAGTAAGACAAACATTTTTTATTGATAATTTGAGAAAGAAAGTCTATAGAAACGCATTTTATAATTAGTTGAAAGAAAAAAAAAATTAAAATTTCAATCTATCTATTTTTTTTGAAGTATTGCAAATTTGTTAAAACAAATACGCAAAATGTCGACAAGGCACAGTAACGAAAACTTACCAGCTGTTATCGATACCTGTTTAGTATGTGGCAAAAAACTTGTTGAAGGTGAAGAATTGTTGAAGACCGTTTGTTCCCACATATTTCACAGAGCATGCCTTATCGACTGGCTTAAAAGTAACCCCACATGTCCCCAATGTAAAGCTAGGTGTGTTAAAAGAGATGGTCCGCAAACGAGATCGCAGACCGTACCTTTGTCAAATACCGGAAACAATAGTATGACCAATCGAACGTTAACGAACACCCAACAGGACAATTTAGATATGCAAGGAGCTGCTAGTTTGCCATTACAAAACCAAGCAGTTAACCTTAATCCACATACTGGTAGCGACATAGATGAAGAAAATCGCCTACGTAATATAGTATCTGCAATGATGTCGGCTAGACAGGAAACAATTTTTGAAAATTTGGACAATCGTATATCGCAAGTAATTGAGCGAAAATTGGAAGATTCTCTCGCTAATGTTTTGGGTAGGCTAAATTTGCTTTCTGCTCCGAATGTACCTCCACCGAACGTTAGTTCCCAGCCCGTAGTAGCACAAAACACAAATCAAATTCCTAACTCTCCCTTACGTGATCGCACTTCAATGCTGCCTAATCGTAATGGACATAACTCAACACCTTTTCTGGCTCGGGACAACCCTAATCATTCAGATATGTTTAATAGGCAAATTGACCAATTTCGATTTAGTGATATGTCTAACGTCCCAAACACTGGCAGGATAGCGCAACTTATAGCCAGTTGGGATATAAAATTTGATGGTTCATCTAAACTTTCGGTAGACAATTTTATTTACCGAATTGAGTCACAAGTGGTAGACACGTTAGCAGGCAATTTTAATTTACTTTGCGAGCATGTTCAGAGCCTTTTTCTGAAGGATGCCAAAGACTGGTATTGGCGTTATAGACGCTCCGTTGAACGTGTGACTTGGCCAACTCTGTGTCAAGCACTTAGGACCAACTTCCAAGAGCACAGAACCGATACCGAAATCAAAGAACTTATTCGAGCTAGGAAACAAGGTGCAACTGAAAGTTTCGATGACTTCCGTAACTCAATTTTAAAGTTAGTTGAAGGTTTAAAGTGTCCACTACCTGAGCCGGAATTGGTTGAAATTATTCAAAGAAATCTGCGTCCGCATATCCGTCAGCAACTTTTGTACGTACCCATTAACTCACTTGCAGGTTTACGTGAGTTGTGCCTTAAAGGCGAAAATCTTTTAAACGAGATTTCAAAATCTAGTGTTATGTCAAATCCTGTTCAAACTTCTCGACAGATACCACGTCGTCACATAAATGAGTTGAGCAGTGAGTTAGTAGAAGACATAGCAACAGAAGCTGAAGTTGATGAAGTCGATGAAATTATTAAACGAGCGAATAGTGGCAAATTGCTTTGTTGGAATTGCCGCAGTGAAGGGCATAGATTTTTCGACTGTTTAGCGGAAAGGCAAGTTTTCTGTTATGGTTGTGGATTACCGGGTATATATAAGCCCAACTGTAGTAGATGTAATTCGGAAAACTCTCAAAAGAGCGAGGCTTCCAAACAGAATCCTCGCTACGACCCAAACAAGAAGGCATAAATAAAGCACTCATACGCCCTGTCGCACCATCGCACATAGTGCCGTATGAAATCCGTTTACAAAATTATAACAATATTCGAGCAAAAATTTTTGGCAATGATAAAGATAATACAAATAACCCTAATAATCGTTCATCCAATAGAATTAAACAGTTTTGGAACACAGTGAAAAGCAATAGGAAGACAGTTGATAACATCGTATGTTCAATCCATCAAAATAAGAAAGACATAAGACCTTATGCAGAAGTTGAAATGTTTGCAAATAAGTATTTAGGATTACTAGATAGTGGAGCTCAGGTTTCATGCATAGGAGATTCGTTAGCAGATGAAATATGTAACAAGAATCAACTGCGTCAACATAAAGCGTCCGTTTGCACAGCAGATGGTCGTCGACAAGTTGTATTTGGTAATATTAAAGTTAAAGTAAAATTTAATAACCGGGAAGAAATTATTGATTTTTTTATTATACCTAGTATTAGTCAGAAAGTTATTTTAGGTGCAGATTTTTGGATGAAATTCAAAATCGCTCCTAACCTTATTCCGGAAATTAATTGCCTCAAGGAAGAGAAAACAAGAGATGAAAATAAACTCGATTTGTCAGATCAACAAGAGCGAAGTCTTGATGAAGTCATAAGTCGCTTTCCCAGCTATGAAAAAGATGGATTAGGGAAAACAGATTTAATAGAGCACGTCATTGAGTTAGAGCCAAACGCTAGACCTATAAAGCAGCGTTATTTTCCTATATCGCCAGCTGTTGAAAAGCTTGTACATGCTGAAATCGACGAAATGCTTCAGTTAGGAGTAATCGAAGAATCACCTCACAGTCCATGGTCCAGTCCGGTAGTTTTGGTTAAAAAGGGAAACAAAGTCCGTCTGTGTCTAGACTCTAGAAAAGTCAATTCCTTAACTATTAAAGATGCTTATCCGCTGCCACATATTGATGGTATCTTAAGCAGGTTGCCAAAAGCACAATTCATAAGCTCTCTTGATCTTCGGCGAGCTTTTTGGCAAATACCTCTGTCGGAGAAATCAAGAGATTATACATGTTTCACAGTTCCAAACCGCCCGCTTTATCGCTATCGCGTTATGCCATTTGGTCTTTGCAACGCACCGCAAGCCCTCTGTAGATTAATGGATAAAGTTATACCAGCAAACCTTAAGGACCAAGTTTTTGTATATTTGGATGATCTCTTAGTAGTATCTGAAAATTTTGGAAATCATGTTCACGTACTTAATGAAGTTGCGAATCATTTGAAGAAAGCTGGATTGACTATCAACATAAGCAAAAGCAAATTCTGCATTCGCGAAGTGAAATACTTAGGATATGTAGTAGGTAATGGTACATTACGTACAGATCCCGACAAGATAGCGTCTGTCGTAGATTTTCCTGCACCATCGAACGTAAAGCAGCTAAGAAGATTTTTAGGTATGGCAGGATGGTACCGTAGGTTTGTCAACAATTTCGCTGCAATCACAGCTCCTCTGACAAATCTGTTGAAAAAGACTACAAAATTTAACTGGAATGCTGATGCACAAAACGCGTTTGACACTTTGAAAGAAAAGTTATGTTCGGCTCCAGTTTTAGCCAATCCAAATTATTCGAAACGTTTTATTATACAGTGTGATGCTAGTAAACTTGGTGTTGGTGCAGTTCTGGCCCAAGAAAACGAAGACGGAATCGAAGTTCCTATTGCTTATTTTTCGCAAAAGCTAAATAAGGCTCAAACCAACTATAGCGTAACAGAGTTGGAATGTTTGGCTGCAGTGCTAAGTGTTAGGAAATTTCGAGCATACGTTGAGGGGCAGGACTTTAAAATAGTAACAGACCATGCCAGTTTGCAATGGTTAATGCGACAAACTGATTTGTCCGGCCGCTTGGCTCGTTGGTCGTTGAAACTACAAGGATTTAGGTTTGAAATAGAACACAGGAAAGGGTCACAAAATGTGGTTCCTGACTGCCTTTCCCGACAAAATTTTGAAGAGACGTTCAAACAAAATGACATAAGTGAACTTGAAGTCCGTCCGCTTATTGATCTTGAATCTCCCGAGTTTGATTCTGAAGAATACAGCAAATTGAAAAATCACATCCGTGAAAACGAATCTCGTTTACCCGATTTGCGAATAATCGACAAACACGTATACAAACGCACAGAATTTGCAGATGGTAACGAGGAGCGTGAAGGTTTTAATTGGAAATTGTGGGTGCCCAAGTCGTTAGTACATGAAGCCATTACTAACGCGCATTGTCCACCAAACAAGTGTCACGGTGGGGTGGCAAAAACGTTGGAAAGATTACGATCGAATTTATATTGGCCCAACATTACAGTTGACGTTAAGGAATTCATCGCTAAATGCGATATCTGTCGGCAAATCAAGGCTCCAAACGTCACGCTCCGTCCACCCATGACTACCCAATATACGGTACAGCGACCATTTCAAAAGCTTTACATGGACTTACTCGGACCTTATCCCAGATCTCGTCAAGGTAACATAGGGATATTAATTGTATTAGACCACCTAACAAAATTTGTGTTACTAAAGCCCCTAAGAAAGTTAAATAGTACCCCTATTTGTGATTTCTTGATTTCGAATGTTTTTAGTATATTTGGAACGCCTGAGATTATCATGACTGATAATGGCAAACAGTTTAAGTCTGCCCAGTTTAATGATCTCTTGACTGATCGAGGTATACGCCATGTTTACACCGCTCTATACAGTCCACAGGCAAATGCAAGTGAACGTGTTAATCGCTCCATATTGCAAGGAATACGAGCATATCTTAAATCGGATCAAACATTGTGGGATAAAAACCTTCCATATATTGTTGAAGCTATACAGAGTTCTTACCACCAATCCACCCAATATAGCCCATATTTTGCATTATTTGGACAGCAAATGATAACGAACGGCAAAGATTATTATCTCTTGCGCCAACTTCAGAGTATTGACGAAAATGTTATTTGTAGGTCTGATAAAATGCAGAAAATTAGAAAATCTATTAACGAAAATATAGCGAAAGCATTTGAAACTTCTTCGAAGAGATACAACCTGCGCAGTTCAGCAAAACACTTTGCTATCGGTGACACAGTATTTCGACGAAACTTCACTTTAAGCGATGCCTCAAAGAAGTTTTGCTCTAAATTTGCTCCCAAATTTATTAAAGCGCGAGTTGTTGCAGTCAAAGGTAACTGCATGTATGAATTAGAGGATGAAGGAACAACTCATAGAGGCATATATCATCGCAAGGATATATAAGAAAGCAACGCGTAAATATGTGACCGCACCAACACTCTAGGTGGGGGGATGTGTACCGACGTACATGTCTGATTTAAAGAAAAAAAAAAAAGAGAAAGAAAAAAAAAAAATCATCTGCAGTTGCATACTTACCTTTACTAAATAAAACTCACCACACCCTATCAGAACACTTCCTTTTCGGTTATGCTTGTCAATCATGGAACAGCTGATAAGCTGTCAAAAATATCGATACTTAACGAGAAGAAAAGAAAGAAAATCGATCGAGTGAGACTTCCGGACAGGTGGATTGGCTTTTTCTGCCTTCTTCTGGATGAGCGAGCTGAACTGGTAAGGTCGTAGAGATTAGGTAACGCGAATACATAATTTTTAATACACTAAGTTTTTACAAAGTGTATGTAAAACGTTTTGTTAAATGTATTTTACCCGCAATAAAGTAAAACAAGTATGAAGTTATAGTGTTAATAATCGCGGAAAAAAACCCACTTAATATCTCTACCGACCTTATCTGATCTCCACATACATTATTTTATCGGATGGATCAATCCAGGAAAATCCAGGTGATCCTGCTTTATGACGGCTTCATCATACTAGTGTATGGTCCTGCGGCACAATGGAATACGATTCAATAGATCGTTTTGGGTAACACCAATCATCACAAGAAAAGAAACACGTTTAAGTGAACATCAATTTTCCAGTAACAGACCTCGTTTGGTATTTTAAGTCATAAATTATATTTTCTTTACTAGAAGGTCATAATGTATCGGTATAGAATTGCGTAAATTCTAAAACCCTTTTCTTTTTGCTAAAAATTAAATATTTGCCAAAGGCATGGATATACATACATCGGATGAGAAAATATTTGAATTATAAATTTAAGTTGAAAGCCATTTGGAAATAGGTTATATAAAATTAGAAATATGGATCTGAAGTTTTAAGCATGTATTAGAAATCATGCACGTGTGTAACCTAGAAATCAGTTTTTCTTAAACAAACATTTTTAGTAAAATTAGTACCCAAACCAGAATGGAATACCCTAATGTTCAACAATCCTATTAAATAATAATCATGTTAAGGTAAAACTTAATTAGTTTAAGATTTATCATAGTTAAAATTTTTCTTCATTGAATTTGTTGTTAAAAGAGAAATTTTACGCCACGTGGTGGAACTAAAATTTCCAATCTCCCTCAACATACTCTTTTTCAATATTCTCTTTAATTTCGTTGATTTACATATATGAATGTTTTTATGTAATTGATTACATATTTTCATATATATAAATTTTGCTTACATACATACATACATGGATATTTTTTTTTGTTTTCTTCCTAAAGCTTTCTTTCCATATTTTCTTAGCGTCTCTCTTGAGCTCGCAAGACTACTTCTACGTTAACTGATAAAACTACTTATCTTCAGTTACACTTTTTGTATATACATTGCATACTTAGTTAATATGCATGAATATAAAGATATATCGAGGTTAGGAAAATAGACGGCATAATTTGAATTTTCAGCATCACCGCACAGCGAGGGGGCCTCAACGCTACGTGGGATCTGCATAATATACACTACATGTAAGTAAGACTGCTCTATTATTTTGTACGCCGCTGTAATTGTTTTTCCTATGGTCATCCATATGCACATACATATATTTGTATGCTCATGCATTTGTTAGTGCACTTGAGCGCCCGAAAATAGTGGGCTTAGTTATTGTTGTGATCCTCTCCTGAAGATTCGCAATTGACATACATATTTACATACATATATGAACATATGTAAATATGTCATAACGTACATACATATGTACATATGGATGAGCTGGCTTCGATCTATAGTTGTTGATATGCATTTTTATCTATGTTTGTTTTTGGGATTCTTCCTACGCTGCATATGACAAAGTCATAACTCTTAATTTTGCTCCAGACTTCTCTTATAGTTTCTTTAATTGTGTTTGCATATTTTCTTTTCTTTGCGCAAGCAAGTTATATGTAGGTACTTATGTAAATTTTACATATGTAAATGGGTCATTGAACCAACTAAAAATCAGCTGTTGAGGTAGGTCAGGATTTTACTTTCATACACTGAAAGAAAATTGTTAATACAAAACTTTAAAAGATTTACTTTTATTACCATAATGAAGTTCGAATAATATGTAATTTTCTTTGTATTATTAAGACTAAGAAAAATTAGTTAAGTATAGATATGCCTTGAAGTTGAAATAAATATTTGTACATAAATTATAATGAGTAGCTAAATTGAGTCGTTTGGTCTGAAATTTATGGAATTTTGGTTGGTTGGTTTGGAGTCAAGGCGGTTAACTAAGGGTTAAAGCCCTAACGCTGAATATTGGGGCTTAGTTAACATCTAATAAGCCATGGTAGGGAGGGCTAGGGGCAGCCAATAACAATTTCTGGAGCTGCCGCATAATGGTTGATCGTTGGTTTATGGATTTTGAGGGATCAAATAGGGTTTGTCGTGTTTCTCTTTTAGTGTGCAATTTCTTTTTTTATTATATCGTTTGGGCAAACCTTGGTGTCTTGCCACAAAAGCTACGTTTTCAGGACCCTCGCTACTGAAGCTCCGGGCTGATGCCAGTGCACACGCCGTAGCTTAAGAGACGCCATTGCGCAACATCTTCGGAGGCTGTTGCAACAAGGGTAAGTTCATAATAGTTGTTTGATCAGCTGTTTTCCTGTTGGAAAATTGCTGTTGGCAAAAATTTGTCCAACAGAATTCAACAGCTTCTCACAAAATGAAATGTCAGTTTTCTCTCTCAGTTGGTTCTCTTCTGTTGGAGATTTGGCGTAAAAAAACGGCGACAAAGTGTTTGTTTTTAAAAGTTTTCGAAAAACATCAAAAAATATCCGTAAACGAACAAAGCTATTATGTGCTTGATTGTATGACTTATAAGCATATACCTACATACGTGTTTATGTGCGTACATACATACATAAGTTGACATTCCATTGTCTGTTGCCTTAAGCAATCATTCAATCAATGCATTTACTTTTCTGTTTTTGGCCAAGTTTGTGATGTGACTTAAATTATATCAATAATTTCTGCTTAATTTCATTCACTTATTTTCATGAGTGATTTAAAATAACATTTATGATAGCTAAATATGCTATTTTATTATCTTTTACTCTAAAGGGATACGCTATTTCATTTGAAATTTATGATGAAAGTTGATTTATGTATGAATACTTTAGAAATAATGGAAAACTAAAAAAAAATGTTACTGTTGCTGTCTGTTACTGTTACTGTTACTGTTACTGTTACTGTTACTGTTACTGTTACTGTTACTGTTACTGTTACTGTTACTGTTACTGTTATTATTAGAAATCTTTGCTTACTTCGTCTATGGCCCCAGGAACGCACGTATGAACATCGTAAAAGAAAACAAAATTAGAAAATGCTGATGATATACATCCCACTTAGCATACCCTCTATGAAACACCCATACCTGGCACTCAGCATAGATAATAAAACTAAAAAAAAAAAACAAATAATTTAAACACAGCGCTGTTTCTTTCAACAATAATTATTAGTTTGTTTTCTCATAAAAATTTAGTAGGTATTTGTTTATAAAATGTGCTCACAAAATAAATAATACACGTGTTTACATTTTTCAAATAAAAATCTTGCTAAAGGCATGTTAATTGGGCAATTAGCTGTGAAATGTTGAAGAAAATAACATTTTAGTGAAAATGCTTTGCTTTTCTGAATATTGATGTTTTTTTAATTAATTTGGCATCAAATTACTTTTTAAGGGACGAAAACTTGTTGGATTTATGAAAATTACGTGGACATTTAGTACTTTGTACAAAGATTTTGTCTGAGGAGACCCCTAATGAAATTTTATGGCTAATGATTTTCTAGAACACCTTAACCCTGTAGCGCTCTACACCATTTCTAGTTTAAAATGAGAAACCTTCACATTAAAATCAGATCAGTCAGTTTTAAATGAGAAACTTTCATTTGAAAATCATAATAGTCACTTTAAAATGAGAATATTTCACTTCAACATGAGAAACCTTCATTTGAAAATCAGATTAGTAAATTTTAGATGAGAAAACGTCTCTTAATAAAACTCAAAAAATAATGATTATTTTTGATGAAATATAAAAAAAAACTCAACATATAATGATTAAATAGCGATTTTTATTATAAAACTCATAATGATTACGGTCCCTGTTTAAAACTCACTCTGACGAAATTTCGCAAATTTGAAATGGCAATAAAAACAATATGAACTTAGCGAGCAAAACCATTCAGCTTGGAAATTATTCCGCCCCCAGACAACAAACCTTAATTTTTGGCACAGTGAAACTTATCGAAATCTGAACAAGAACAAGAATTAGAGCTGACTGTGCAGACGTTTCAAATCGCGAACCATTTATCAAAATCTTTGGAGAGCAAACTAAGAATATTTTACTCACCGCAAATTGTGTTTATGTTCCCCATATGCATGCCTTTGTTGCTTTGTTAATATATTTTCATTAAAACCAATTATGCGTTCAACAAAACCATTTATGTTTTCACCAAATTTAAAAATTTAAACGGCATTATTTTCATTTAAAACTCATTCTAATGCAGACTATTTTGAAATGTTCTGCTGAAAGTATTACCCACTACAGGAATCTTTTTATTTTGATAGACAATAATTGCAAACCAATTTTGTTGCAAATTTGGTACAATTTTTTAATAGTGCGCTTTTTGAAAAATTTTGTATAGGTACTACGCAGCAAAAATGTACGCAAATTTTCAAAACGCTTGTTGGCTCAATTAGGCGATTGGCAGCTACTTATTTGATATTATAGCGGAAATAGAATTCACAAACGTAAATTAATCCACGCGCGGCGCAATTGAATGCTAAACTGTTGTTGGACAATATCGCAACTCAATAAAATATGTATTTCTTTAAAAATGTGTTTTTCTTTAGATTTTGTTTCAAAGACGTCTCTGCTTCCTTTGTACAGCTGCAAAAGTCTGACGTATGTATGTATTACCGTGGTGAGTCCATTGCTACAGCAACAGCTTTTTTCATTTCCCTCCATTTTCTTTAAAGTAAAATTTTCTTTTCGTGTTTTGATTTACTTAATATTTTTTATTTAATTTTTCACTTTGATTTGTAGCCAAGAAATACAAAGTTTCTAGCAAAAGTAGCCACTCAAAATAATATGTATGACTAATACATACATACACATATCTAACTACAATAATTTCCAATTTTTGTATTATTACATTTTCCTTACACCAACCACGCCATCTTCGCCGCCTCTTACTTAGTCATCCATCAAAAGCCCTCGCATATATTGTCATTCCTTTCTCATTTACTTTTTGCACATTTTTCATGAGATATTAAAAGTAATAAATTCTCACAATTGGCTGGCCATTATTGCAATGAGTTGTGCTGTGTGAGGCCAAATGCGAATGGTAATTTTTGCTTGAGTTCTTCTAATTTATTTTTATACCTTTCATGAACATTAATTGACATTTTTGTACATGAAATTATTTTACGTAATTAATGTATTTATACATAAACTACAGAAGTGCACTGTACAAATTAATAAAAATCTGGCCAAAGCAGCTTTTCGTTTACCTTATTCATGAAGGGTATAAAATTTGTTTTCCAACTGAATGAATTTCGTGGTCAAAGGCAAGAGAAATTGTTATTTTTATTAATATTATTTTCTTAATTTTCTGAACTACATACCTACATAATATATTATATAATGTATAAACTATGCACTAATTAAAAATAATCTGGCATCGCTGTTTTAAGGTGTAAAAAGAAGAGCAAAAAATTTAAATGGTGAAAAAGAGTTGACACTACCAAACCATTAGAGAAAGGCTAAACTCTGCGTTGCCTTCGGACAATCAGCTAATTTTGTCCAATTTGTTGTATTGACATTTTAAATGTACTATTATCGACGACATTGACGGTTGATTAGGTATATCGTGCATTAGTTGCATCTCTAATTACTATAAAAAGCTTACCTACCTTAATGAATAATTAATTTTCCCTATCAACTTTGTGTTTTATTTTCATTTCCTAGACTTCAATACAGGTATAAAGCTTATTTCGGTTAAAGAAATTTGTAACATCCCAATAAACACAATGGATTCGCCTCGAATTCGAGACGATTTCGCTTCTCTGATTATATTATTGCGGCGATACTTTACGATGATAGATCGGCGAATCCGAATTCCCAGGCGAGTCACTTCCCTTTAGCGAATCGCGCATTTTTATATTCTCGCATCGTTGGCGATTCGATATTACGGCTCATTAGCGAACACATTCTAGAAAATTTTCTTCTGCGAATCCGCCTCGAATTCGCCACGATATTATCCCAACTTTTGAGTTTCTTGAGTAAAGATTTAAATTTATGCCCAATGGGTCATATTAATAAAAGCAAAGAACTTGCTTTTACTCAATCCTGAAATTTGGTTCATACAAATTAATGTTAAATTTTTTACATTTTGAGTAAAAGCATTTGCTTGGTTTTTATTAATACTGCCCAATAAGGAATGTTTTCCTGCAAACCAAGATTTAAAAAAATTAATAAATGCTATTGCGGGAGATGATTTTTTGTCGAGTTCATCTCGAATTCGTCACGAATCCGGAAAACATTCACCTCCGCGAATTCATCTCGAATTCGCTACGATACCATCCTCGTTATTGTGTTTATTGGGATTTCAAATATTACATACACACATGCATATGTACGTATATACAGAAGCTTTCTTCAACTTTTTAAATTAAAAATTTTATTCCAAGTGCTGCTCAAACTATTTATTGGCAGCAACGAAGTTTGGTAATTTCTCAACATTTTCTCATTACATTTTGCTTTTTGCTTGCCCACTTCTTTACTTTTTCTTGGGATCAATTAAATTTGCTATTAAGTAAGATAGATTTAATGAAAGCTTATGAATTTCCAGTTCGACGAAAAGGTCTACAACTCTCTCAGTTTAAGTTCAGAAAGTTACAATTGAAGTTAATTTCGAAATTCTGAACTTCAATTGTAATTTTCTCAACTTCAATTGCAATTTTCTGAACTTCGATTGTAACTTTCTGAACTTAAGCTGGAAAAGGTTTAGAGTTTTTTCATATAAACATAAGACAAGAAAACAATGTACGCGTTTGTAAATGAGAAGCATTCATACATTTGAGGCAAAATGAGTTTCGCAACAATTCTGCAGGTGATGGGGCTAACAAGGAAGCAATGAATATTTCGACACTTCCTTAATTCTACCGATTTCTTCTAATGAAAAAAAGTTACTTCCTGGACTTAACCTAATTCGTTAAATTCTTGGAAGTTACAGCATCAGTGTTTGTTCATGGAATAAATGTAATCACTGTACGCTCAACTCATTCAATCTCAAATAATATCAGCTGAATAACCAGCAGCTATGTATATGTATATTTATGTACAAGTCGTCGTACCATACGAAAACTAGCACTTTTAAAATTTCTTTCATAGCATTTCTTTGTAACAAATTTCAAAGTGCTAGTTTTCGTATGGTATGACGATTTGTATTTATTTACCGGAAGCATAAAAATCGCAAGACAAATTAAGAGCCAAAGTAAGAGAGCTGTAAATAATAAAAGGACGAAAGATGAGCATGGAAAATATGGAAAAGGAAATTTAACAGAGTTGCTGCTAATTCAATAATTTACAGTATGGAAAACCATAAATACCTACGAGGTAATGCGAAAAATTAATATTACTATGTATATGTATTTGTGTAAATACACCAACGTCCATTTGAGGACGAAAAGAAAAATAATCAGAAGTACACAAGAAAATGTATTAATTATAAGCTGTAAACAAATTAACATAGACGCTTGCTAATTGGGGCAAAAGTGAGAAGGCAGCCGATACACGATAATTGTAGGCATGCACCTACATCCTGAATTAAATACGAGTATATAGGCTACCATGGCCGGTTTTATGTAGCTCGCTAGTAACTAGATACAATGTACGTACACTTATATGTATCTACATGCCTCAAACGCACAGGTGAGCTCGATGCAAACGTATAAAACAACAACTCTAATTAACAACCGACAAGCTTAGCGACCACTAAGCTGCTATCACTTCACACTCAGTCATACGTAAAAAAATTGTTGATATGTGTGAGAATGTCGATTCCTGATTTAGAGCAATTTAATGTAAAACCAACATGTGTAGATAGGTATCTACATATCGAGCCCTAGTTAATTAAATTTCAGGGCTGCATACAAATAGTACACTCAAAAAAAAAAATTTCTCTCGATCAAAGACATAATTTTCCTTATTTTGAACACGCGTCCCAATACAAAATTTTCTTTGTTTTGTGTAAATTTTCTCAAAAATGTGGAAAAAACATAAAAAAACATTCAAACAAATTCGTTGCCATGGGGATTTGTATGGGAATTTAATTTCTCAAAATTAAAGAAATCAAGTCTTCAAAACAAGGAAAGTTGGGAATGGAATGGCGCTTAAAGAATTTTTCATTATTTTAATGTATGAATTTTTTTAAAACAAGTATATGAAACCATGGTAACGCATGTAACAACAATAATTTATAAACCTTTTAACATGTTTTAAGGAAAATTTACTCAAAACAAAGAAAGTAATGTTCAAAATAGGTAAACAATTTCTTGACCCCTCCATATATTTTTTTTCTCTCAGTGTAAGCAGAGAAAATTAAAAAAAACCTTCTATAAATTTACTTTTTGTTGGATGCACTTTTGATAAAAATTGAGAAATCAACGTTAAACAATAGTAGATACATATTTATAGAGGAAAAAAATGTATGTATGTATGTGAAATGGCACACTTGCTGTCGACGTGTTAGACCAAAGGATGTGCACTACAAACATGTTCTACTTACATACGTTCATACGCACGTGGAAATATGCAAAGTACCTATGCACTTTATACCGCACCGTAAAAACAATTCAGCCTGAGTTTATACATATTTTAGAAATGCAAATCGTGGTTTTTACTATTCAGGTTTCACAACAAAACTTTCTTAACTTGAGACTTTAATGAAACACTACCATCTGTCCATGTTTCAAAAGACCGATGATAATAAAAATATATTAATTTGATGTTGCTCTGTAACAGGTCTATATATTAGAAATATTTATTCTTCACGCTCGATGGCACCGTCTAATGTACTGGACTTTAGACTCCTATGTATTTATATTTGCGCAAGCTCAACTTCCTATTAAGGTCATGTGGAAGCCTAACAAAGCCGGTAGTAAGAGGATGTAAAAGTCACGCGGGTAGACGAGATGAGTTTATACATAAAAATGCGTTTACATACATACATATGTATGTATTTACCTTGCAAAAAATGCGATTAATCCGGGACGTGTCGGGGATCAATCGCAAGGGAGCATGCGACTAATACAATTTTACATCAATTTGTATGGAGTGAATTGATCGCATTTGTTCGAGCATGTCCTATGAAGAGACTAATTGTTCAACTTGTATACCCGAACGGGTACAAATCTAGATTAATCACTAACATACCGAACGGGTACAAATGTAGATCAATCGCTTTCATCCCCAACGGGTACAAATGTAGATCAATCGATTTCAGCAGGAACGGGTACAAATGTTGTTAGGCAAGGCAATTTTTAATAAAAATATTTAAAAAATTGTAAATGTTCATGCATATTTAAATAAAGATTATATAATGTTTTATTTTGTAAAAAAATCTCAATAAATAAATAAAAAAAATTGTAAGTTTTGAGTATGATATTTTAGGCAACATTTTGTTAAAATTAATATTCCTTATTGTTATTAAAAAAAAGGTGTTCAATTCCTTTTACCGGTTGTTCTAAAATTTTTTAAATACATTGCATATTTTTGTTAATTTTCTACATTTAAGGAATCTAGATTTGTACCCGTTCGGAATGAAAGCGATTAATCTGCATTTATACCCGTTCGGGAACAATCGGTGACTAATTGTGGACTGATTGTTCTCGAAAGAGATCAATCCGGGACAAATCACTTTCGGGATTAATCGCACATTTTTTTCCAGGGTATGTACACATACTCGTAGAATTTATATAATGTGTAATCAAAGGCTGGTGGAGATTTTACAATACATACGTACATACATATATGTATAGGACGGAAGATACATACATACATTTGTATGTATGTATATAACAAAAATGATGTCAAATTTACAGAAGAGCAGAAGGAAATGAAAAGAAATAAATAGGACATCGGCCACCTACTACATTTGCTGTTTGTTATCTGCGGATGACCAGCATGCCATAGTAAATTGTAAGCATACACTTTGCGAGGATAAATGTTGTGAATTGATTTGCCGTTTGGTTCAAACCATCCATGCATTTAATAGTGATATTAGGGCATATGAAAGGGTGGGGTGTAAAATGTTTGAGCTTTTGGGAAGAAAATGTATTCAATTGAATTCAATTTAAAAAAAAAATACGAGTAAAAATACTTTTGAGAAATCTTATAATAAATCACAAATCAAAATTAGTCAAATTGTCAAGAGCGTTTCGATCTTATCAAGGCATATTTTTCCTTATTTTAACACGCGTTCCAATACAAACTTTTCTTTGTTTTGAGTATATTTTCTCAAAAATGTGGAAAAACGTCCAAAAACATTTAAAAAAAACTTGTTTCCATGGTGATTTGTATGAAGTCTTATATTTACCAAAATTAAAGAAATCAAATCTTCAAAATAAGGACAAGTTGGGAATGGAATTTTTTCCTTATTTTGATGAATGAATTTCTCTAAAACAAGTATATGAAACCATGGTAACGCATGTAAACAACTTTATTTTATAATCCTTACAACATGTTTTAGGGAAACTTTACGCAAAACAAAGAAAATAGTGTTCAATATAGGGGAGAAATTTATTTCACTCCTCCATATACATATACATATATGTATTTTATTTTCTTTGTGTGCATACTCCCAGAGGAAAATTTGTTAAGCTCTTTGCTTTATAAGATATTACAGAACAGCTTCTGTGCAAGAAAAATAAAAATGAACATCTTCACAGCGATCCATATAAAGTGCATCCTGTAGATAATCCTTATCTAGAAGCAAGAGTTGGATACAATCTATTCAAATTTTGAATCAAGTCATTCCATAAGTAATTCCGTCGAAAGTGAATATCCAAGACCTTGCAGTTTTGCCCGTTTCATGTAAAAAATAATTTTCGGAATCAGCAAGGTGGAAACACCCCCCAAAAAAGACTAGAGGAGAGCTTCTCTATGTGCCTCTTCCCCTTTCCTGTTTCTATTAGGTGTATATATGAAACACAAAATACATACATACATATGTATGTATAACTGAAAAGAAAGTAATACACACGCTTCTAGCTTGTTTCGAGAATTTATGTACAAGGCAAAGAGCGCACTAACTACCTGTGAGCAAAATTGTCTAAAGTGAAACTGCCAAATAAGCCATATGTATTTAACTGTAGCATGTTCATTTCCTTTATACATACATACATACATATGTACGTGTGCTTACCGACTATTTTGTACGTGAGCTTATTCTACAGTCCTTTTTATAAACTTGCGAAACAAGTAACATGAAAGAGCACAAAATTTCTAAAATATTTGATGTGGTAGATATGAGCAAAAGATATAGTCATATAAGAGTGTAAAATGCATGTGTTGTAAGCCATGTGTAAGTACACACTTACATATCTTTACACATTTATGACACAACGCATCAAATTTTATATCTATAGATAAGAATTTCAGTATACACATACATTTGTATGTCTGTTGATTTAAGTTCACCCGCATTTGAACCCTTAAAATATGTTCATTCGTTAAAATCACCTCGTGCAAGATTTGACATCATATGTAGCTAATAAAGATCTTAATATAAAAGTGTATACATACATACATTAGGGTGGGGCGATTTACTAATCTATACCGCGCGATCGAAATTTGAATTCCTCTCATTTTTCTGAGTAGAAAACTCCTCCACGACATTTGTCTCAAATTAATTTTGATGTTCCGGAATTTGGTTTTTATGAACCAAGACAAATTTTTGAAAATAAAAATTTTGCAAAAATCGACAAAAATATCCAGGCCAATATGCACATCGATTTGAAGCAGAATTTTATGCTGAATCCAGATATGAAATCGAGACTAAAATCGGATTATCCGTTTTCAAAATATAGCGTGATTTCCGGTTATGGAGGCTGAATGCCCAAAATCGCATATTTTCGCGATTATCTCTTGTTGTGTACAATACATCTTAATTTTTTTTGCAAACTTTTTACAGATAAGTCAATACAATATATTAACAGTACTTTAAAATATTAATTTATCTTTCGGTATAGGAAAACTAGAATGCACTCTTTTTTCCTTGGCCCAAAAGCGCGGTATGGGTTCTCTATGTTATAGTCATCCGATACCGATTATTTTCGCCGACAGCGCTTTGTGTACAATAAATGCTCTAAATACAAAATTTCAGAATTTTAGCTGCAAAAATTTAAGAGTTATTCCCTATAATCGGCATTCAGCCTCCATAACCGGAAATCAGGCTATATCTCGAAAACGAATCATCCGATTTTAGTTTCGATTTCATATCTGAATTCAGCATAAAATTCTGCTTCAACTCGATGTGCATATTGGCCTGGATATTTTTTTGTCGATTTTTGCCCAATTTTTATTTTCAAAAATTCGTCTTGGTTAATAATAACCAAATTCCGGAACATCAAAATTAGTTTTAGAAAAATGTCGTAGAGGTGTTTTCTACTCAGAAAGATGAGAGGAATCCGAATTTCGATGGCGCGGTATCGATTAATTTCCCTCCATACAAATCGCCCCAACCTAACATACATACATACATACATATGTATGTACAATGTACATATCGGCCATTTACTTTAACAGCGTCACAACTAAAAAAAACATAAATCTTTAGTTAAGTATAAACCAGGTATAGTTTATAAAAAATAGCACCTTGTAAACTCAAAGATTCAGAAAATATATCATATACTTTACTATGGGAATATATAAACAGCAATTGAAACCCTTAAAGAGCCTTCTTCCTATTTGAGTTATGACACTAATGAAGTAAATGTGCAATATCTGCTTACATATGTATATATTTATGTACATGTTGCTCTGCCGCCACAATTGGCACAAAAAAGGATTTCCTATAAATTGTTATAGCAAGCATTAACATAAGAAAACACGTGTGTTAGCAAATAGCAAATGAAGTCTTATCATGATGAGTTGACTAAACTAACTAAATTAGCTCAGCAACTGTGCATTTTCATGTGCTAATATATGTACATATGTCTATCTATGGTATATAAATGTATGTAAATAAATTTCAGTAGTGAAGAGGTGACAGCCTCATAAATCAATATAAAGCCGTTCTTCCAACCCAACTATACTCTGCGACGGTGACTATTTTCAACTCTACATAACTTTCTTCATTTCTTTCAAAAAGTTCTTAACTTTGTCCTCTGTTTTCCTGTGGTGTGTGTGTCGTTGGTGTTGGTCGGTGGTATGTGTCTTTGAATTTCTGCATTAATCAGTTTGTACATAATGTATTATGTACCTAAATACATAAATTGTATGACCGAATTTAAATAACTTTCCTATTATTTTGGTGCTTTGATTTTTCTATTTTTTTAAGCATGACGACAGCGATATTCAATGAATTGCTTTGAATGGAAAATTTTGTAGCAATTGTTATGAAAATCAGTTTAATATTAAGTGAATAAGTAGAAAGTAAAAATACTTATTGACAGGCAGAATAAATGATTTAGGTATATAAAAATAAAATTTCTGAGATTTCTTCCCAAGAGGTAATATTAATGTTCAAATAAAAACATCGGCTGACTTTTCTCTAATTTTTTAAAAGGGTTAAATCTGCGATGTATTGTGGAACTTGACAAAGGATGACTGAAATTCGTTCCACAATACATGGCGTTCCTATTATCGAAAAAAAACAACAAAATATAAATAGTGTTAAAGCTGTTTCCGTGGCGGCATTTAATGTATGTGTACTCATATGTAGAAATTCAAATCATATGTTAAAATATGAGCTAAAATACTAAAGATTTTATTGACTATACAACATTCAGCATTTACTCTACAAACATTTGAGTAGTCCACTTTCAAACAGGGCTATGTGAATTTTTCATATTAAACCACAAATTATGTTATGTTCAGACACAACCTTAATTGAACATTAAGAGCCTTCATTTAATTTCCAAGCCTAATGATTCTCAATTTACCATACAAAAATTGACCAAGTTAATGCTTCATTAGAAATTAATGATTTTTTAATGAAGAACAATTCTGCATGCAACCCTGTTAAAAAGCTTGTTTCATAAGCAAAATGAAATGTCATGATCAGAGAAATGTCATTAGCGTCAGGGTCCACTAAACAGGTTGGTTCGTCGGATCAGCTGAATTCTTGTTCTTCTTCATCACCTATCAAATTTGTTTTTATTTCTGCTTATTCTATACATGCATTCGTGTTTACGATTGATAAAATTTGTGAGCTGAATGTCAAATTATTTCGACCTCCTTGCAGTTTTGACATTTAGGTCACGAGGGTTTGATATTCAGCTCACGGCGTGTATGTATCTTGAGCCGACCTGTTAAATGGATCAAGTAAATTAAATATGTCTGAACACCAAATCTAGAGATGTTCAATCAAGCCCAATTGACTTAATTAATTTTTATGTCTGAACATGATATTAGAAAAAACCGGCAAGCTCTATTTTTTTTTATATTTTTTTTTTGTTATTACCAGAAAGCTTGTCCCATAAGGAATTTAACGATATAAAAAAATAAAACCGTAATTTTACACTTGCAAATTCAATGTTACATATTTCACATAGCTTGTTTTGAAACAGTATTTAGTTTTAGCTAGTTTTGAAATTGAAACGCATGATAATTACACCAAAGTGTGCCTAGGCGTATAAGTAACATTTTTCATATAGAGACTTTTTGGGAGTGTATAAATAAAGTCAAAGAGACTTTTAAAAGTGTATTCGCATTGAATGCTATTTTTTCGGAATGCGGAAGAATTTTGCAATAAATTCTTAATGGCCATTATACACCTTTAAATACTGGTACACAATCCATCAAAATTCAAAATAGAAAAAAATTCACAAAGCCCTGTTTGAAAGTGGACTACTCATTTGTATGAATGTGTGTACAAACACACACAAGTTAATATTAATTCACATACATATATTTGTTCATGATGCTTTTTCTCATGGCACATCAGTTAACATACATACATTGGCTTTGATATTCGCACTATTGCATGCACATGTACAAAACTTGTGTTAAGAAGAAATGCACACGTAAGTGTATCATAAATAAAAACCAGAACTGACTTATGCACATTAATTATTATCATAAGTAGAAACCTCTATTCATCATTACAAGTATAACTCTTAGATTTTTTGCAAGATATTTCACTTATGTATGTGTATGAATGTGTTTTAATTGAAGCGATTTATGCTGATGATTGTAATTTTTCCAAAGAAAACTAGTTCCTAAGTAGTCTAGTTATCATCTAAATGATGGCGTCGAGTGCTTACTACAAATATGAATATCAATTATATTTGCAATTTATAGTATTTTCTTTGTTTGTATATTAAACAAATATTGACTCAGTTGTGTATACATATGTATGTATGTATGTATATATCTACCTTAAAGGTTTCCTGTGCGCAAACGTAGTCCTTCGAGAAATCATCATGTGGTTTTGCTATCACATAAATCAATTATGCCTTAAGTAGTAATAATCAACAGGGAGCAGTATGCTATTTTGCGAACTCATATACAAACATGTATACTAGAGCGGGTCAATTTTTTTCCCCATCAGGAGTATAGCAAAAACGTAATCTACAGATGATTCTAAGAAAATTTGCCCAAGAAACCATAGCTCTAAAACCGATTTTGACCCCCCGACTTTTGCAAAATAGATATTTTGCCATATGAATGTAGGGTTTGGCCAAAAAATCTTCATAGCTTCTGATAGAATTATAGGAAAAACATCATATTGGGCTTAGTTTAAAGGTATTTTACGTACATTTCAGAATATGTATTAATATCTATAGTGTTTTTGAATTTCAGTAGATAAATCAGCCTTAAATTATGAGAAATTAGCCTAAAATGAACTTTTATTTACTATATTATAATTTTTAACAAATATCTCACGGAAAATTTTTTTTCCTTACAGCTTAAATAAGTTCAGAACATTTCCAAGAACTTTCAGTCAGGCAGTTTTCGAATTCGTTTTAGTAGAAAATAAATAAAAAAAATTTTAATTTCAACCAATAAGCAAAAAACACAATTTTTATAATTTTAATGTAATTTATTTAAAAAATAATTTTTTTACTTAGAATTGACCATTTTAGAGTATTATTATCATTATGAACCAAAGAATTAATTGGTACCCGTACCCACTGTACCCGGTACCAATTATCTATGCAATGGCAACACCAGCGAAGTGACAGGTGTTTGTCATTTCTCTTTGTGCTTACATTTGTTTTTATCTATTGCAATTAACAATTCGAAATCGTATATCTATTGTGCCGCGAAATTTATATTAATATTAAAGTTAATAAAAGTTTGTTTAAACTATAGTTTTATGGAATATACATTGTTATTTATTAAAAATAAAACAGCTTGTGCTTTTATTAACCACCGATAAGCTTCCGGCATAAAATTAGCTAGCATTGACCATTAGCTCCCGCTACAACAACAACCATAATCACCACCGGCCAACAGCATGCAAGCTGCATTGACGATTAGTAACCATTATAGGTGTAATATAAACGCGTGGGTATATTTACAAGAACTTGTGTTTTATTTGGTATTTTAAATATTTTGTATAACAAAGCTGAAAACTCATTTCAAACTGAAACTTTTGAAATATAAAGATCAAATTTGAAAATATAAAACATGATACTAAATACAAATTTCAAACACAAAGTAAAGTTATGTATATAAACTAAATTGAAGCAATATAAAAATAAAGTTATAAACTTAGATAAATATAAATACCCTACAATCATTTCCAGCTATCGAAGTAAGGACCACCCCATCTTGAAACAATGGATGAACAATATCCTTCTACATCATCATCCGTCTACAACCGTCATATACCTCAACACGATATTACTGCATTTGTGAATTAAATAATCTGAATTTACCGTCTAGTCGTGACATTTTAAGATATTATTTTTTTTTTTATCTAATCATGCTAAAACTCCAAGGAAAATTTTTTCGCATAAAAATTTAACTCGTCATGTGATTGATAAATTGGTTGAAATTTGGAATAAATTGAATAGTCAACTAATTGATAGACGAAGTATTCTAAGAAAGCTAAATGTTTTAATTGAAAAATATCACAAAACCATTAAAAACAGAAAAAAGTGCAGCAATTTACAGAATTTTGACAATCAACAAATGAATTGTTTTACATTGGAAAATGTAAATGCAATTTAAAAACAACAGAATGCTCATGTGGTTTAATACCAAACCATTTAAAAGAATTTATGATGGACCAACATAATGATAGAAAGTTCACAATACCTGAATATGTGGATGACGTTGTCGAAGAAACACCTACAATAGTACCAACAATGCCAACATTTAGCGAAAGATATGTACAGTTGTTAACATCTGTTTCCAAACGTGTTATAGAAAAAAATCGTGAAGTTGTTATGGCTATTACAGCAGAAAGTCGTAAAAAACAACCACGAATGGAGAAAATAATAACAGAACATTAATTTTTTTTAAATACTCTAAAATGGTCAATTCTAAGTAAAAAATTATATTTTAAATAAATTACATTAAAATTATAAAAATTGTGTTTTTTGCTTATTAGTTGAAATTAATTTCTTTTTATTTTTTTTCTACTAAAACGAATTCGAAAACTGTCTGACTGAAAGTTCTTGGAAATATTCTGAACTTATTTAAACTGTGAGGAAAAAAATTTTTCCGTGAGAAATTTGTTAAAAATTATAATATAGTAAATAAAATTTTTCTTTTAGGCTAATTTCTCATAATTTAAGGCTGATTTATCTACTGAAATTCAAAAACACTATAGATATTAATACATATTCTGAAATGTACGTAAAATACCTTTAAACTAAGCCCAATATGATGTTTTTCCTATAATTCTATCAGAAGCTATGAAGATTTTTTGGCCAAATCCTACATTCATATGGCAAAATATCTATTTTGCAAAAGTCGGGGGGTCAAAATCGGTTTTAGAGCTATGGTTTCTTGGGCAAATTTTCTTAGAATCATCTGTAGATTACGTTTTTGCTATACTCCTGATGCAAAAAAATCCATCCATACAATTTGACCCGCTCTAATGTATACATACTAAATGAACAATCGCAAATGTTATCCATAAATGGTTATTTGATGTGTACTTATGTACTTATAAGAAACTGTTTCTATTCGACAACTAGCTATCTGGAATTTAAGTATGTCAACCAGTGAGGCTTAGCTTCTTGCTGTTAGCAGCGTAGGACGCATTATTAATGTAATAATAATATTGAGTGCTGACAGTACTGACTGATGGTATACTTAAATATGTACGTATGTCTATATACATACATAAATTGTGACAGCGCATAGAGAAAGTAACCTAAAGGTAATTTTTTTTTTTTTGGGAAGTGGACAACATCTGAGCATCGAATGAGACCGACCACATGCCGAAAAATATTGATTTTTTACCCTTAGGTCCCTTTCTCTATGCGCTGTCACATATATGTATGTACTATGTACATATGTGTCACAGTGTTCTTAATATTGAAAGACTTAAAACAAGATGAATGCCAACATTTTTGATAATAAATACTTTAGACGTTAAATGTTCTCAAAGTAGCTTCATGCTTTTTATAAATGTGTAAGGAGTAAGAAACACTTACAGAAGCTTTTCACCAAAATCTATGCGCCCTTATCGTCTGAATGATTCCATGTATTATTTGTTAATTGAAATACAGACGGAATAGTTTTTTTCAGCTTATTTACTTAACATTTTGCTAACACGTTTCTCGATGAAAGCGCTGCATTTTTCATGTACATATTCGATAATAACCATACTCAAGGAAGAGCTTGACAACTTTTGCTTTTGGGTAATTAATAAGCAATGTTTATAGGCAAGGTACACAATTTAATATATGTATCACAATTGTTATTAATTAAAACAATCAGCATTATAATAAGCGATTAAATTTTCTGCTTCGTCACTTGTCGAAAAGGCTCACTTAAGGGCGTGTATATCATGTTAAGAACAACGTGTCCGATTTAATTAAGTGATTATTCCAAACGAAAATTTTTTTCCAACGGAATTCAATTAAAACACTTTATTATCTACATATGTATACGAAGGAGCGACACATTAAAAAAATCAAATAATAAAACAAAGTAAAAAAAAATTTTTAAAAAGCTTTTATTTAATATTAATATAAAAATTTACTAAAAAGGAAAAAAATTATTTTTTTATATTTTTGAACAAGATTTATATTAGTCCTTAGTTCATTTGGATCTTAATTTCAATCTAAGCATACATTTAACGTATTTCTTCAAAGCATTTCTGTATATGTATCAACATAAATAAAAGCGCGGGTGCTCTTTACGTAATGCATATCTTACGTAATTGGAATTTAAAGTTTTAATCGCCTCCTTCCATTTCACCAATACTGTTTTATAACATGAATATCTAATGAGTACCCGCGCTTTTATTTATGTTGATACATATACAGAAATGCTTTGAAGAAATACGTTAAATGTATGCTTAGATTGAAATTAAGATCCAAATGAACTAAGGACTAATATAAATCTTGTTCAAAAATATAAAAAAATTATTTTTTTCCTTTTTAGTAAATTTTTATATTAATATTAAATAAAAGCTTTTTAAAAAATTTTTTTTACTTTGTTTTATTTTTGCCTTTTTAGTTTTACAATGCATATTACATCTAATATTTGTCAACACTCCCACTATCAATATAGTCCAACAGTTTTTAATATGAAGTGCACTATGTTTAACATTTTGATGGTTTCTGCTCAGCCAGTTTTTTTATTATCCAATTCCTGTGGAGTCTTTTAAGTGGTTTTACTATACTCATTTGTGAATAGATTACTTCGTAATACGTGTTCAAAATAGGAACAAAATTGGTTCATAAATACTAATTTTCTAAATATCTTGACACTAGCGCCACCTATCGGCGATTTATTTCCACGGATATATTTACTTTCTCATAAGCAATATATATACCGAATATGAACAAATTCGGTCGGTAAATACGAATTTTACAAATAACTTGACACCAGCGCCACCTAGCGGCGATTTTTTTCCACAGATGTATTTACTTTCTCATAGGCAATATATATACCGAATATGAACAAATTCGGTCGGTAAATACAAATTTTACAAATATCTTGACACCAGCGCCACCTAGCGGCGATTTTTTCCACGGATGTATTTACTTTCTCATAGGCAATATATATACCGAATATGAACAAATTCGGTCGGTAAATACGAATTTTACAAATATCTCGACACCAGCGCCATCTATCGGATTTTTTTTTATTTCACATTGCATTGTCTTCGGGTCCTGAACTATGTTCCAAGTACCTAGCTCAACTAGAAGTATCTTAAATATTCGTTGCAAAATTCCACGACATACATACCCCAATACATACAAAAAGTGAAGTTAAATAAAAGCTTGTAAAAAAGTGTTTAACAGGCGTTACAGTGGGTTTCCCATAAAGTGTGCTTCGTCACTTACACACATATGTGTTGACCCGCTACTTAAATATTTTCACGACCTTTTTAATAACCTAATCACCATATTGCTGCTACACAGGGGCGAACGCAGGGGGGGAGGGGGTTGGGGTGTTAAACCCCCCCCCCCCAAAGTAATTGAATTTTTGAATAATAGAATTTAATTCTACATAGTCATTTGAAAAATTGTAATTTGTTGTTTTCAAAGCAATCTTTCTGCCGACGATGTATGAATGAATATGTTAAATAAATGAATACATTAGTCACTAACAGCGTTGCCGTTTTGATACAATTGTATCTTTTTTGATACTTTTTTTCTAAATTTTGTGAAATTTTTTGTTCACAAACGGCCTATTTTGATACTTTTTTGCTGATTGAATTTAATTTTTTGAAACTATGAAAATGTTAAACTAAAAACAAACCTATTATATATGGATAGTATTAAAAAGTTGTGGGAATGTAGGCCAATTAAAAAACCCAGAAAAATATAAACTGGACAGAGACATTTTTTTTAATTTGCTTCAAAGTAATGAGTTTGCCTTATAACTCTGTGGCTACTGAACTGGATTTTTTTAGATTTAAGGGGAATTGTGAGTCGAAAATGGACTTCTTTTGAAAATTAGTTCTGAACTGAAAAGTCACCAATAAGGTTTCTATTATTTTTTTAGAGTTTATTGTTAATCATAATAAAGGAAAAATAAAAACTCATTTATTATGACTTTTGGTTTTCGTTCCATGAGCAAACTGTTGTGAAATAAATTTAAATTAAAAAAAATTATGCTATTTGCAAAAAAATACTTGAGTGTCTTAACTAAAATGTCTATATTTTTAATAAAAACAACCAGAAAAAACTGGTCTGAATTAGATACACAACTTTACTTATTATTTGTTTTTCAAATGAAAATTTTTAAAACCACGGTTGTGCTTTTGATACTTTTTGATACTTTTTGTGCTTGGCAATCTGCTTATAAGACCTGGTCCAGAGTGGTCCTTAGTTGTTAAATGTTTAAATGTAAATGCTAATGCTTGAAAATTACGCTCATAGAAAAACTAAGATTTCTTCATCTTGTATTTTGCTAAAAATAAATTGTTCTCACTGTTTTCTTTCGCTAAATCATGAAACATACCTGTTTTTTGCGTTTCCATAGATATCCGCATTTTTTAGCACTCAAACTTTTTCCAGACAATTTTTTTTTTTTCAAATGTGTTGACTTTAAATGAGCCAAAGTAAAGTTTAATGGTTTCTATTGCGTATAGAAGGAGGTTTTCTATAAAATTCAATATATTTTCCACGGAAATGCATGACAGAAATTTCTTTTTGAAACACCAACATTTTTTACTTTTGTGTGTAGGGCTGACAACGATGTGGACTTAACGAATATTTAATTCACCATAATCCAATTCCAAAAATATGAATTCAGTAGCAATTATGACGAAATAATACAGGTGACCTTTCCTTTTTAGTTTTAGTTTAAATACAGAGAAAATGCAATGAATTGAGCTTTAAAGGGTGCCTTTGTTTAATGTGTGCATACGTAGGTTCACTCCCCAAACATAAATAGATTTAAGTAAAAATTGTCTGGACGAGTTTTGAGTATTTTTTTTTTTTTGAAAACCCCCTCCCCCCCCAAAATATTTTTCTGTGTGCGCCACTGCTGCTACATATATTATTAAGTTGAAGTGTATACTGACCGTACTAAGTATGTGATGAGTACATAAAAAAATGACGCTAAAGACTTGCGATGTGACAGTTTGACGTGATTTTGTGACAAAGTTGATGTTAAGCAAAGACGAGTGGAAGGTATGCTGGTAATTATGTAATACATGCAATAATCAGTTTGTGTTTGAATGAAGCTTTCATTACGTTGTAGTTAGTAGAAGGACTGGTATAATTTGAAATATATACATATGCAGTAGAATACCCATATTTGCAAACATTACAAATTTTTCGCTTCCCGCGTATTTTCGTATAGTTTGACTAAAAAAACTAAGTTATCCAAAAAAACCCGAATCTCTGTAGTGGGAAAATCCTAGGCTTCAGGATTTGCCCCAAAACAATACTTAGGTACATTGCTTTTTATAACATAAGGGTGTGTTAACATTATATACTGATTCTTAAATGAGGTACTTAATTATTGCAAGCAATATAATTACTTATTTTCTATAAGGAAGCCGATTTTCTAGTTGGGGTGGAGAAAAAAATAAAATTATCGCCAAATATAACTACAGAGAAACCTCTCCTAACGGACACCTCTCATAGGCGGACACCTCCCTTGAGCGGACATTTTTTCATGCACCAAGATTTAGGTTCAATTTTTAGAACAAATTGCCCTCTCTTAGGCGGACACTCTCTTGGCCGCACGCGGACAGTTATTTACTACTGAATTGAACAAAAAACTTCTATTAAGCGGACACGAACCTCTCGTCAACGGACACTTTGATTTTTTTTATAATGAATCACATCAAAACCTCTGTTAGGCGGACACGAACTCCTCTTAAGCGGACAAAATATAAGTATGTATAGCAATACAAAAAAAGTTCGCGGAATGTTCGTTAGGTAAAAAGCGCTACGAAGAAAAGGGAATCACCGACTAAAATAAATGTCCGCATGATTTTATTGCAATAGATAAAAATACATTCACCGAGAGCACATATGTCCAGTTGGATGTTCTAACTGACGAAAATGTCGAAACCATTGAAGATGATAGTACCGATACTGAAAGTATTACCGCTGAATGTAGGTAATGCAATCTCCTCGAACGAAATGGCTTTGACTGCAGTTTAAAATTTGAAAAGATTTTGCACGGAACACCTTAGTGCATTTGAATTGTTGCAGAAATTTAAAAGCCATCTGCATAACAATTTTATTTTAAATTAGCAAAAACCCCTCGTCAATCGACAATTTCGCAATTTTTTAAATTATTTAAAAGATATCCCAACATTTCTAGTTCTCAGCAACTTACTAATTGAAATGTAATATGTATGTTAATACTTTATGGCCGCTGTGGTGCAGTGGGTAGAGTGCTCGCCTGCTATGCCAGAGGTCTCGGGTTCAAACCACGGTCCGAGCCAAACACCAAAACAATTTTTCTAATTAGTAAAAATCCAATTATTGGGTTTTTTAAGAGCAGCGGTCACCTCTCGGCAGTGGACGGCAGTATTTCTGCCATGAAAAAGCTTCTCACAAAAATGCATTCGCCGTTCGGAGTCGGCATAAAACTGTAGGTCCACCCAATTAGTAGGAAAAACAAAAAAGGAGCACACCTCGAATTGGGAGAGAAGCTCGGCCATAAACCTCGTCAGAGTTATAATAGCGCCATTGTATTATATTAATACTTTATGTATATATGTAAATACATACATATGCATATGTATTTAAGTGAAATTTTGAAGACATAAGAATCCTCGTTTTTTCAGTGAAATATGAATAAATAAATCCTTTAAAATCCAAAAAATTTCTAAAATAGCAACCCACTCCCTTAAGCGGACACCTCTCTTGGGCGGACAAAATTTGCCCGACGGTGAGTGTCCGCCCAAGAGAGGTTTCACTGTATATACATTAGGTCGGTCCTTAAAATCAAAAAAGCGATTTTTTTCGATGACGCCACATACAGCTGTAACAGCACAGTCGAAAACATCACATATACTTAAATTTTGGTCCAGATCAGAGATATTTAAGGTATGTCGCACACGGTGTAAAGTTCAGAAAACGATATGGAGATTCAAAAAATTAAATTATTATTTTTTAACCGGAATGCTGCACTCAAAGGCATTAAATAGAAATTTTGGTCCCGATCAGAGACGGTTATAGGGTGTCGCAGAGTGGTCACATAGCACAATATGAGCTTTGAGCCCTGTGCGACACCCCTTAACCGTCTCCGATCGGGACCAGAATTTATATTTGGTATTCCTGAGTATCGATTTTGGGTATTAGATGTACAACAAATTAAATTTAATTTTTTAGTCTCCATAGAGTTTTCTGACACCTGTGCGACATCCGTTAACCATCTCCGATCGGGACAAAAATTGATATATGTTATACTAGAGCATATAAGCAGCAACGTAGGGGATGAGGTTGAAGAAGTGTGATATAAAATTTGCCTCCATAAATATGAGAACCACCCTAATGTAAATATATGCATATACGGAGACCAACTTAATGTTTTGCCGTATAATTTACTTATCGCCTTAATGATACGCATTTATTTGATGTGTTTTAATCACGCTCCATTTTTTAATATTTTTCTATTAACTTTGTTTTTTTTTTTTTTTGTAGAAATATATACACACGCAAATTGCGACAAAAAATAAGCAGCCGGAAAAGTCATAAATTAAATTTATATTGACGCTTATAAATTTACATGAATAAATCAAGACTGATATAATTAAAGCAGCCGAATTCTTCTTTCGACAACCACAACAACAGCAACCCAACGCATTTCAAACTCAAGCGTTAAATTTAACTTAGTGCGGGGAAAGGTTAACGGCAAGAAGCAAAAATGTCAATAAATCTATTTATTTTTTGTGTGGTGTTTGTAATTTATTCTTTTTGTTTTGTTGTAAAATGTGTATTTGTTTAGGTTGCAGTATCTGTGATATCTATCACATAGATCCAAGGACCCTCTTCTGTTCTTATTGAACGAAGGTGTTCATTCCACAAATCTTAGTATATTCATTTAATTTTATTGCATTGTTGAGTTATCTCTCTTACTTTATTCTAACCGAAATTGTTTGCTATAATTAAAATGCTGTATAAAGGTTATTTGCGGCTTGTGCTACGTGTAGGGCTAATAAAAAAATGTGATATACCCACATATCTAATTAATTTGTTTCGTTTCAAGAAAAGATAAAATCGTATTTACTTAAGGTTTAGCAGTTTCCTGTTACTTGCTAATGATGATAATTGGATAGCAGTATGTCAGCATGCAGCCAGTTGTAGTAACTGGTTGCTTTGCGCATTATAACTTGGGAAAAATTAATTTTAGTAATAATAAGTCCTTGACAGTTGGTAACCAGCAACCGCACACTCAAGTTAAACTTTTATACATGTATACATACTTATGTATGTACAATTTATATAGGTACACAGTAAAAATTTTAGTTTAATTTTAATACCATTTTGGTATTTATATATAACAATGCCAAAAAGTATAAAATTAAAACCATTCTGGTTTAAAAAACAGAAGAGAACATGAGAGACAGAAATTATTCTTGGTGTCAAATTAATACTTTTTTGGAATTAAATCAAAACCAAATTTTAATTATTTTTAGAATATTTTTGGTATTAAAAGTAGTTGAAATGGTATAAGATCTATCCGAAAATTGGAATAAATAATATGCTTTTTTGGTATTAAATCAAAACCAAAAATATGTATAAATACTCATTTTATTTCATATATGTATATGTATATATTTTCACATAATCTTTGTTGTTTATATCCCTCAATAATGGGACGGGCTGATCCCTTGTCGAATTCTACCCCCGTCATTAAAAAACTGCTACAGCTACTGACCTTTGCCAGAGAAATTTCGGCACCGTCGCGGTCTTGCAGGGGTATTGTTGCGTCAAGACTGAAAAAAAAAATAAAACAAAATTTACCATCAAAATATTCACTTAATTTCCTGTATTACTTACTTGATACAATTGTTCCATTAGGCATGAAAAATTCGCTTTGCGGGTAATTTGTTTTAATAAATTTAATTTATAAATCGTACCTATTTCACTTACAAAAACATTTTGTATTTATTTACATGTTTTGACAAATTTTTTCTAATATTTTTTTTGGTTTTGATTTCAAACCAAAAGTGAGAAAGAGAGAATTTTAATACTTTTCAAGACTTTATTTTTAAACCATTTTGGTTTAAATAAAATTTTAAAACTTCTCATAGTTTCAAAATAAGAATTTTTGGTATTAAAATTCATATTTAATTCCAAGAATGATTAAATTAAGAACCAAATGATATTAGAAATAAACCATAATTTTTTACTGTGTAAATATTAACTTTAGTATAATTTCCAAGAGATACATATGTATGTATGTATGTATGTTGTTGAAGGATGTGTCACGAAGAAACTAAATGAGCAAAAATAGGTCAAAAGCTTTGCTTTGTAAGTGCAATTTCCTACTTTGGGGACTTCCAGAGGCGGCTCTTGGTGCGTAATGCTTTTTAGCAGAATAAAAACAAAGACGTCTCAGCTAAGGAAATGTTAAAGGGTTAATAAGGATATGAAAATTTGAAGTATTTGAAGTATTTGTTCCCGCATGGACCTAATAAATGTCACCGAAATTTGTCAAGATCGGACCACTATGTAATATATCTCCCATACAACCGGTTGTTCAGATATAGCTGTTTTCCATATTTAAGGATCAAATTATACAAAACTTTTCAGTAATTGGTATTATACTACAATAAAATATGTCAGTGAAAATCATTCAGATCGGATCACTACAACCTATAGCTCCGATAGAATATTTTGGTTTATTATCAGTAGCTCAGCGGCACATACGACATACATATCGCTAGCTTAGAGTACAAACTGCGTAAGTCCACTTTAATGACAAAGTGTATTTTTATATAGAATGCTAGAAAAATCAAATACTCACCACGCCGAACAAGTCTGTGACACTTTTCATATTTCTACTCGTTGTTATTCAGTGATACGCAAATTGTGTAAGTTCAAAAAGCGAAGAAAATAGTGTAAGTCCAAAATATTTACATGAACAGATATTTTTTTTTTTTCATTTCGAAATTTTTTTGTTTTTTGTTTTTTGTCTCTCCTACAAAGTTTAAAAAAAGGACTTACACAATTTGCACTCTAAGCTAGCGATAAACAACAAAAACGAATTTATATGAAAATTTGTCGTATGCATGTGTGGACGCTGTGGTGCAGTGGGTAGAGTGCTCTCCTGTTATGCCAGAGGTCTCGGGTTCAAACCACAGTCCGAGCAAACACCAAAAAACATTTTTCTAATTAGTAAAAATCCAATTATGGGGTTTTTTAAGAGCAGCGGTCACCTCTCGGCAGTGGGCGGCATACCCTCCGAGTGTAATTCTGCCATGAAAGAGCTTCTCACAAAAAATGCATTCGCCGTTCGGAGCCGGCATAAAACTGTAGGTCCACCCAACTAGTAGGAAAAACAAAAAGGAGCACACCTCGAATTGGGAGAGAAGCTCGATTATTATTATTATTATTATTATTATTATTATTATTATTATTATTATTATTATTATTATTATTATTATTATTATTATTATTATTATTATTATTATTATTATTATTATTATTATTGTTATTATTATTATTATTATTATTATTATTATTATTATTATTATTATTATTATTATTATTATTATTATTATTATTATTATTATTGTTATTATTATTATTATTATTATTATTATTATTATTATTATTATTATTATTATTATTATTATTATTATTATTATTATTATTATTATTATTATTATTATTATTATTATTATTATTATTATTATTATTATTATTATTATTATTATTATTATTATTATTATTATTATTATTATTATTATTATTATTATTATTATTATTATTATTATTATTATTATTATTATTATTATTATTATTATTATTATTATTATTATTATTATTATTATTATTATTATTATTATTATTATTATTATTATTATTATTATTATTATTATTATTATTATTATTATTATTATTATTATTATTATTATTATTATTATTATTATTATTATTATTATTATTATTATTATTATTATTATTATTATTATTATTATTATTATTATTATTATTATTATTATTATTATTATTATTATTATTATTATTATTATTATTATTATTATTATTATTATTATTATTATTATTATTATTATTATTATTATTATTATTATTATTATTATTATTATTATTATTATTATTATTATTATTATTATTATTATTATTATTATTATTATTATTATTATTATTATTATTATTATTATTATTATTATTATTATTATTATTATTATTATTATTATTATTATTATTATTATTATTATTATTATTATTATTATTATTATTATTATTATTATTATTATTATTATTATTATTATTATTATTATTATTATTATTATTATTATTATTATTATTATTATTATTATTATTATTATTATTATTATTATTATTATTATTATTATTATTATTATTATTATTATTATTATTATTATTATTATTATTATTATTATTATTATTATTATTATTATTATTATTATTATTATTATTATTATTATTATTATTATTATTATTATTATTATTATTATTATTATTATTATTATTATTATTATTATTATTATTATTATTATTATTATTATTATTATTATTATTATTATTATTATTATTATTATTATTATTATTATTATTATTATTATTATTATTATTATTATTATTATTATTATTATTATTATTATTATTATTATTATTATTATTATTATTATTATTATTATTATTATTATTATTATTATTATTATTATTATTATTATTATTATTATTATTATTATTATTATTATTATTATTATTATTATTATTATTATTATTATTATTATTATTATTATTATTATTATTATTATTATTATTATTATTATTATTATTATTATTATTATTATTATTATTATTATTATTATTATTATTATTATTATTATTATTATTATTATTATTATTATTATTATTATTATTATTATTATTATTATTATTATTATTATTATTATTATTATTATTATTATTATTATTATTATTATTATTATTATTATTATTATTATTATTATTATTATTATTATTATTATTATTATTATTATTATTATTATTATTATTATTATTATTATTATTATTATTATTATTATTATTATTATTATTATTATTATTATTATTATTATTATTATTATTATTATTATTATTATTATTATTATTATTATTATTATTATTATTATTATTATTATTATTATTATTATTATTATTATTATTATTATTATTATTATTATTATTATTATTATTATTATTATTATTATTATTATTATTATTATTATTATTATTATTATTATTATTATTATTATTATTATTATTATTATTATTATTATTATTATTATTATTATTATTATTATTATTATTATTATTATTATTATTATTATTATTATTATTATTATTATTATTATTATTATTATTATTATTATTATTATTATTATTATTATTATTATTATTATTATTATTATTATTATTATTATTATTATTATTATTATTATTATTATTATTATTATTATTATTATTATTATTATTATTATTATTATTATTATTATTATTATTATTATTATTATTATTATTATTATTATTATTATTATTATTATTATTATTATTATTATTATTATTATTATTATTATTATTATTATTATTATTATTATTATTATTATTATTATTATTATTATTATTATTATTATTATTATTATTATTATTATTATTATTATTATTATTATTATTATTATTATTATTATTATTATTATTATTATTATTATTATTATTATTATTATTATTATTATTATTATTATTATTATTATTATTATTATTATTATTATTATTATTATTATTATTATTATTATTATTATTATTATTATTATTATTATTATTATTATTATTATTATTATTATTATTATTATTATTATTATTATTATTATTATTATTATTATTATTATTATTATTATTATTATTATTATTATTATTATTATTATTATTATTATTATTATTATTATTATTATTATTATTATTATTATTATTATTATTATTATTATTATTATTATTATTATTATTATTATTATTATTATTATTATTATTATTATTATTATTATTATTATTATTATTATTATTATTATTATTATTATTATTATTATTATTATTATTATTATTATTATTATTATTATTATTATTATTATTATTATTATTATTATTATTATTATTATTATTATTATTATTATTATTATTATTATTATTATTATTATTATTATTATTATTATTATTATTATTATTATTATTATTATTATTATTATTATTATTATTATTATTATTATTATTATTATTATTATTATTATTATTATTATTATTATTATTATTATTATTATTATTATTATTATTATTATTATTATTATTATTATTATTATTATTATTATTATTATTATTATTATTATTATTATTATTATTATTATTATTATTATTATTATTATTATTATTATTATTATTATTATTATTATTATTATTATTATTATTATTATTATTATTATTATTATTATTATTATTATTATTATTATTATTATTATTATTATTATTATTATTATTATTATTATTATTATTATTATTATTATTATTATTATTATTATTATTATTATTATTATTATTATTATTATTATTATTATTATTATTATTATTATTATTATTATTATTATTATTATTATTATTATTATTATTATTATTATTATTATTATTATTATTATTATTATTATTATTATTATTATTATTATTATTATTATTATTATTATTATTATTATTATTATTATTATTATTATTATTATTATTATTATTATTATTATTATTATTATTATTATTATTATTATTATTATTATTATTATTATTATTATTATTATTATTATTATTATTATTATTATTATTATTATTATTATTATTATTATTATTATTATTATTATTATTATTATTATTATTATTATTATTATTATTATTATTATTATTATTATTATTATTATTATTATTATTATTATTATTATTTATTATTATTATTATTATTATTATTATTATTATTATTATTATTATTATTTATTATTATTATTATTATTATTATTATTATTATTATTATTATTATTATTATTTATTATTATTATTATTATTATTATTATTATTATTATTATTATTATTATTATTATTATTATTATTATTATTATTATTATTATTATTATTATTATTATTATTATTATTATTATTATGTGACATACGACAAATGCATACCTCAATGGTAGTAATTTTGTAACATATCACAAATGCACACTAAATAAATCAAAAACTAAAAGAGATAGAAAACAAGTAAGGAAGCCTAAGTTCGAGTGGAATCGAACATTAGATACTCAGCTGTATGCTTTCATTGTTTGTTTGCGTTTGATGGAAACACGGTGTACTTTATATAAAGCGAGTGCCGCATAAAGTGGGCGTAGCCACGCCCATTTTCTAAATTTTTATCAGTCATCCAACTAAGCATATGAATATTATTCTTTGTGCAAAATTTCATTCCTTTATGACTTCTAGTTATAAAGATGTCACGTTACAAATTCCCAAAGAGTGTTCCAGAAATATCTTTCTTAAAAAGTAGGCGTGGTCATAAACCGATTTTAATAAATTTTTGCGTGTCTATTAACACAAGTTATAAAAGTGTATAAACCAAGTTTCGTCATAATATCTCAATTATTTGTCGAGTTATGGGCTAAGAAATCTCGTATATCCCTTTGCGTAAAAAGAGGCGGTGCCACGCCCATTTTCCAAAATTTTTCTATTTGTTGTTTTCGGTCTATTGTAGAAAACATACCACAAAATTTAAATGAATTATCTTTGACAAAGATATCGCTTAAAATGTTTTTATTAGGCCCCTTTATAGTTCTCATATATAAAAGTGGGCGTGGTCGTCAACCGATTTCGCTAAAATTTTGAACATGTATTACCACAAGTAATAAAAGTGTATACACCAAGTTTCGTCATAATATATCGATTTTTGTCGAGTTATGGGCTCAGAAATCTCGTATATTCCTGCTTCTAAAAGGAGGCGGTGCCACGCCCATTTTCCAAAATTTTTGTATTTTTTGTTTTATGTCCATATTTGGACACCTGCCATAAAATTTCAATGATATATCTTTATATTTGACAGAGATATAGCTTAAAATGTTTTTATTGGGACACTTTATAAGACCCATATATAAAAGTGGGCGTGGTCGTCAACCGATTTTGGCAATTTTTAGTCCAAACATTTGCCTAAGTAAGTATATCACGCATACCAAATTTTATCGATATATCCTCAACGGTTTCTGAGTTATGACTCATAAAACTCAAATGTTTGCCCCTTAATAAGTGGGCCTGGCACCGCCCATTTTCCAAAATTTCATCAAATTTCTTCCTAGGGGCCTGAGCTCAACACGTGGGTAAAATTACATCGCTCCAGCTATATTAGTGACTGAGATACCAAATTTCCGATTATTTCTATATAGGAAAAGTGGGCGTGGTCGTGGTCCGATTTCGCCCATTTTCAATACCAACCGTCCCAGTCTCGATACCAACTTGCATTTCAAATTTCATCAAAATATCTCAATTTTTGCGCGAGTTAGAGTGTTTACAGACGGACGGACAGACGGACGGACGGACATGGCTAAATCGATTTCTCTTTTCACCCTGATCATTTTGATATATATAAGTCTATATCTATCTCGATTATTTCACTCTGTTACAAAACACCGTTATGTGATTAAAACTATAATACTCTGTGTACTAGTACAGCTGAGTATAAAAATGGATTGTAAAAATTAAAAGATTGGGTCCGATTTATGTAGTTAATCTACATCAAAAACTAGAAATGGTCGATTTACACATACGACACTCGTTTTCTCAGGCGACGATTTCTGTCCGTCAATTTTGTTGACACTGCAGCTTTGTCTGTGGCTGTGGTTGTGGGTGAATGTTGACAGTGTCAGACAACTTGCGCCACGAAGTGTTATACGTGTGATTGTTGTTACATAAGCACATCGTCTCCAACATTAATTCATATTTGTAACGGGCAACGAGAAGTTAGAACAAACAATAACAAAAACACAAAAAAGACATACATAGATGCCTTAGCGTACGTTTGCGTTTTTTATGTGTATGTATGTTTGTGTGCTAAGGTTTGTATAAATGCAATTTATTGCAATTGTTAAAAGTTTCCAAGCTCATGAAAAATTCTATTCATTTTCCTCCTTTCACTTGTATAGTCTTTCGGAGAATGCAAATAAACAAACAAACAAGCGGTATGCAACATAATATGGACACGAGTTCAAGTGGTGTGATAGAGCTTATGTATGCAATGAGATTATACAAAGTGTGCAGGGTGTCTGGTCTCAAGCCCTACATACTTAGTAATAATATGAATGAAGTAAATAAAATTAAACAAAATTAATTTATTTAATTTAACGAGCACAGGCCCAGGTTATATTTTATTTTTTATTTTTTAGAAACTACATAGAAAAAAACTTTTTAAGCATGGACGTAACCTGATGAGTCTTAGAGGGATCTAAGGTGAAACAGCTGTAGTTACGTCCATGCTTAAAAAGTTTTTTTCTAGTTTCTAAAAAATAATAAACAAAATTAAATTAGGTATATTAAATTACACATTTATTAAACTAAAATTAATTGCATTATAATATGTAATACACTGGTGGTAATATAACTATAAACAGCTTTTCTACCAATTTAACCATCTAAACTACTTTAGCCGAGCTCAGTAATACCATGTCTCCACATAACGTGTTTCGCTCTTTTTTTCTGCATTTTCTCTCTCAATCTTGTTTCGACACGGAAACCAGTGCCGAAACTCGCCAATTTCCATACAAATTTCTGAGAGCGAGTGAAGATTGAAACACTGTTTCATTCTGAATCTTCTTTGCCAACCTCGATGATATCGATGTCTTCTCTAATTTTGTATCGAAAATCTATCGAAATCTCACACAGACCAAAACAAAAACGCAAAATATAAGCAAACATACAAACATTTAAGAAGAGCAAGAAAGAGAAATGTTAAAGTGAATCACGATTAGCCACGTGGAGACGGGTTATTGAGCGAGATGTTTTGCTACATGTTTCTCTGGTGAATCAAGTTATGTGGAGACGGGCTTTTAAGCACGTCAGTCGTTTCTTCTTCGCCAATTAGAAACACCAAGGCAGGCCAAGTCTATTATCTATCTGATCTCTACAGCGCAGAGTGTCGACATAGTAAAGACTTTCTGGGCCGGAGAATGATGTATAATCGGTCGGTCTGGATAAAACACAAACAGCATAAGCCGATGGCATAATATAGCTTAGAAAATCGCTCCGGCCTAATATGCATACATCAGTGGCGGATTATCGAACAAATTTTGGGGCCATTGCCCCAGGGCCCCGGACTCAAAGGGGCCCATGAAAAAAATATTCATATGATAATATGATAGATTTTTATTTATTTTCCCAACAAAATTAAACCACAACTTTTCTGCACTTGAGTGTTACGAACTTATCAATAATTTCATCAAAGTTTAATTCATCCAACAAGTTATTTTCAATGGAAAGAACTGATAGACTGTTCAAACGATCATCTCCCATAGTGTTACGCAAACAATTTTTTATCAATTTCAATTTTGAAAATGATCTTTCATCTGTAACATTAGTGACAAACATGCATAAATAAATGCGTAATAAAATGTCTAAATTCGGGAAAGTTTCACAAAGATGATCATCGAACATTGTTTTATACATCGATTCATGATTTAAGTTATCAAAAGTAAAGTAATTTTTGGCAAATTGACATTCATCAGTTAGTTGAACTTCATTGAGATCATTTGGATACTTTTCGACTACTTTTTTACATGATACAGCAATGTCTTCGTCACTCATTGAATTTAAATTTATTAAAAATGAGAAAAAGTCTTCCAAATCATTATAAATATCAGCACGTCTTTTCAAATTTGATAACAGAGCATCGATAACAGGTTCGAATAAGGATTTTTTTAAATTTTCTTTCTCATCTTCTGGAACAAGTGATTGCGCTGTTGAACGAGACTGAATAAAATCTGCTTGAAAATCAGAAGGAATATTGTCGAAAATTGTCAATGCTTCATCGAAAATTTTGTTGTAATCCTTGTTTTCAAGATCTGTAACTATTGAAGCATATAGTTTTGTGATCGTCGTAAGAGTCAGATTTGGTTTTTGTAAAGCTAAATTTACAAAGTTAAATTTAGTCAAAACACTTTTCCACAAGACAAGCATTAAAATATTTTTAAATTGGCACAATTTGGCTATCAAACCTTTTGCCGATGCTTTGTTATCTTCACTGAGGCTTTTTTCAGAAATGAGAGAATTCAAAACAGTTAACACTTTCAAGTAACATGAGTGCAAAGCTTGAACTGCTTGGAATTTAGCCGACCACCTTGTGCCAGTTGCTCTCTTTAACATAAATTCGCCTTTCTCGGACAATTGTTCTTTGAGTCGATTCCAACGAAAAGATGAATAAACAAAAAAACCATACAATTTTTCGATCATATCAAAAAAATTAGATGCGGTAATGTTTTTAGAAACACTATTTTTACCCGCTAAGTTCAGTGAGTGAGCAGTGCAAGGCACGAAAATCGCCGATTCATTTCGTTGAATAATCAAACGCTGAAGGCCACCATAAATTCCAGCCAAATTGTAAGCGTTATCAAATGAAATGCCTTTGCAGTTTTGCATATCAATTTTACTCTCCTCTAGGAAATTCAAAACGATAGACAAAAGATAGTCTGCTGTGTGACCTTCAATTGGAATGAAAGCAATAAACCGTTCATGAATGTCACGGCCTTTTACGTATCGAAAACATAGTGACAGCTGATCCGTATGGCTCACATCCGGAGTAGAGTCAATGCTAAATGAATAATAACGGGCTTCTTTTATCTCCGAAACGATTTTTTCCTTCACACCTTTTCCCATAATCGATATGAATTCATCACATATTGAACTTGAAAGGTACGAAGCTCTTCCTGAAAAAAAAAACATACCAAATGAAGAGACAAATCATTTTCGAAGTTATTTTGAAGAAGTATACCTTTTCCTCTATTGCCAAAACGTGTGATATGTTCTGCCAAAAATGGGTCGAATTTGCTTACCAAAAATGGGTCGAATTTGCTTAACAGCTCCAAACATCCAAGAAAGTTTCCATTATGTTTGGACCCAAGAATTTCATCGTGACCACGTAACGCAAGACCCCTTGAGCTTAGGAATTTGATAACCTCTACAACACGACTCAAAACCTTCCTCCAATAAGTCATGTCATTGACAAGTGAATTTTCGAATGTTTTTTCTATAGAAGAATCGGTTTTTAGTTGCATTTTGTATTTGACATTGTTGGACATGTGATCATGAGATTGTTCATGAATTGAAATACCACGCTTTGAATGTTTCCAGTCATTGAAACCTTTTAGAGCAAATGAACTTGCATTTTCGTGTAAATTACCGAACAAGCGACAAGCAAAACAAAATACTGAATCGACTGACGGCGAATAGATCAGCCAATCACGTTCAGTCTGTGTTCCATTTGGTAAAACCCGATGCAAATGATATTCAGAAAAGTTTCTTTGTCCAGATTTCTTTGCGATCAAATCAATATTGCGACACGACGAGGGACCTAAATAAGAGTATTCTGTGTTAATTTTTTACTCTTATATTGAAATATCAACGATAGCATACCCTTCTTAATCCAATAAGTTTGAACGATTGATTGATTGAATTGAATAGGCCACAAACCTGGGTCATTTGAAAACACATTGGTGGAATTTTCATCAATTTTTGATACATTCACCGAACTTTCGGCATCGTCCGGATTTTGTACACCTTCGATCGTGCTGTCAACATGTTGGAAATTAACCTCTCTTGGCGTTGATGGAATTGAAAAAGTATCAGAAGTAGATTCACAAAACTCAGGATTGTCACAATTTGCTTCGTTTACAGTTGTCGTCGCATTAGCGAAGAGGCTTGTTAGTTTCGGTATTTTAGAAAGCAGTTGCTTATCGCGTTTGTCTTTATTTTTTTTTAATTTGCGCTTTTCAGCTCCACTCTTATATTTACTAGACTTATCCATGTTTACGAAATGACTATAACCAGTGTTTAAAAAACTTGAGTCGAAGTAGCAACAGTCGTGAAAATGTTGATTATTTTTGATTTTACTTATCGTCGCTTTTTAAAATGAGTAATTGCGTGTGCTTACCATATTAAGAATTTTCAGCAGTCGCAGTTCATGCAAAATCAAAAACTGGAAAGCAACAAAAGGCAAGGCGCCTTGTTTGTCGCGCCTTTTCAAACTGTTGATTTTGATTTGATTTGGATTTTCTTTGCTTATGCAAGTTGTGTGCAGCAGCAGTCGTGAAATATGAAAATCAAACTTTTTGCAAGCAATAAGCGATGCTGTTTTGTGTTTGCCAACGACTTCGCAAGGTTTTTTCTTTGCTGCTTGATATTATAAATAAATTTCAGCAGTCGCAGTTCATGCAAAATCAAAAACTGGAAAGCAATAAAAAGCAAGGCGCCTTGTTTGTCGCGCCTTTTCAAACTGTTGACTTTGATTTGATTTGGATTTTCTTTGCTTACGCAAGTTGTGTGCAGCAGCAGTCGTGAAATATGAAAATAAAACTTTTTAAATACAACTTGCAAAAGCAAACCTTACTTACTTTGACTTGTTGCGCTGACGAAATCAAAATCAAATCAAAATCAAAATTTTTAAAAGGCACTACAAACACTACGACTGCTTTGTTGTTCAGAGCAGTAAGTTTAAGTGATAGCAAATGAAATGAAAGTTATTGCAGTTGTTTAAACACTGACTATAACAATAACCAAAAAATGTCAATATAAAATGACATCAATATTATGGAGTAGTGCGTTTAATGCACAGAGCAAAACAACGTCCAATGATAAAATATGTTACATGAACCGCAATTTAAATTTATAACGATCAAACTGTATTGTAATCGCAAAATATTTATATGGAAAAGGGCCCCCAAAAAAATTTCGCCCCAGGGCCCACCAGATTGTTAATCCGCCACTGGCATACATATATGCATGCCTGAAGTGAGATTATCGAAGCTTTTGTCTGTTGCATTATATAATAAATATTATGTACCTATATTTCTTTTTGTTGCTTTGTGAAAGGATTTGCATATTATTTTGCATGCAGCAACTTGCACATAAAAATGAATTCGTAAGCATATTAAATGACGAGCCGAAGGAAAATGCCATGCGATGTGGAAATCGTGCTGTTAAATTCAATTGAAATCATTATTCGTTTTTATTCGATTATCTATTGCATTATGTGTTTAGGCTAAATTTAATTAAATGTGCTTTTATTGATTGTTCATATTATTTGGAATTGATATACATACAGTACAAGCACTTCTTTTGAGCAGAAAGCAATTTGATATTCAATAATAACTTCTTTTCTTGAAAATTACTTCAAGGAAATTCAATTTAAAAAGTAACTTTTATCTAGAGATAGAGCGATATTCGCCAATTCCGTGTAAGTTCGACCCAGTCGGTACAATTTCCATTCCAATTTATCGGTACTCTAATACGTATGTATGTGTACTAGACCTCTGCACAATACCATTTGCCTCTTCTCTATTTGCGAATACTCTATGCATTGTACAATTAGGGTGCGTTTATGTCGGAGCAATAGAAGAAAGAAAGATAGCTGTGCGTGATATACGCTTATCGGAATAGCGCTATTGAGTGTTTATGTCGGAGCAGTGATAAGAGCAATAGTAGCGAAGAGGTCAATAAGCGGAGGTAATAGCGCTGTTCGACCAAAGCATATAGCGCTATTGAGTGTTTATGTCGGAGCTAAGCTAGCAAAGAGTGGAATAGCGCTGTTATCTGCGTATATTGAAGCTATGGTACTAGATTTGTCTTTAGTGTATTGTGGTACTTAAATAAAAATTTTAGAGTAACCGAAAAGGAGAAGAGACGTTGTTATTTTACACATAATAAATATTTACATATATTTCTGCTCCACACATACTTATCTATATATTTAATTTTTTTTAATTTGAAAGGTTATATAAAAATTATGTATAAAAAGTAATAAAACACATAAACAATGTCCCTCTTATTCATAAAAAATAAAATAGATTTATAAAATTTTCGAAATCGAAAAATTTTATGAAAATGCCACTTAAAAATTTTTAAAACCTATTTTATTTTTTATGCATGAAGTCGTATATATTTACTTACGTGTGGACTTCATTTCACATGCTACGGCCGTCCACAGTTTATCCAAGACAAGCCTATTGGGATGATTTGGATTTCTTTGATCCCACAAAGGTTGCCTTTTAAAAATTGCACTGATGAAAGTTTCTGTGTCCATAATGAATAGCGCTAATCGACTAAAGAAAATCAATGAATTAATTTTCTTCGCTCTTATACTTTGATACGCGCATATAGCGCGGCTCCGACATAAACAGAAGTACAGAACTCCCATTTAAAATTTTCGTCGCTCTATTGCACTCTTTCTTCTATTGCTCCGACATAAACACTACACGCGTTTCCCATAAGGTATTTTCTCTGCTATGATAATAGCGCTAATGTGGTGAATTTCTTTAGTCACCCACTGCTCCGACATAAACAGAAGTACAGAACTCCCATTTACAATTTTCGTTGCTAGTATCACTCTTTCTTCTATTGCTCCGACATAAACACTATACGTGATTTCCGTAAGGTATTTTCTTTGCTATTATCTGTGGTGAGCTTAGCGCTTATCGCAGCTCCGACATAAACAGAAGTACAGAATTCCCGTTTACAATTTTCTTCGCTATCTTTCTTTCTTTCTTCTATTGCTCCGACATAAACGCACCCTTAGTCACAGCACAATTTCAATGCAGATACGAATATAACCCATACTTTTCATTTGGAATACAAATACTATTTATATTTGCTGTGTTGGAGCGATTAGTGTACACTATTCGCCACGATAGAATAGAACATAATAATAACCATGTTATGAAGTATTCGCAAAACCTGGTTGCTTCTTTGGTTTGTTTGTTTATTTAATGTGCATATGGCATTAAGGTGGACCAAAAAATAAAAGCCCAACAAACATATGTTCCATTTTTTAATGATAAGAAATGTTATTCTTGTTCATTAAGGACTTTGAAAAAAATTATGTATCATCACTGATATAAAAAGAGAAAGAAATTTGGAGGCATTTGCACGACCTCTAAATTTTAATATATTAAGGAAAAATTTTAGGTATAGATTTCCGTATTTCCATATTCCCTAAAATCGGGTTGTTCCGCGAATTTCGGGAGAACTTTATTTCCTTCATAAAACCACCTTAATATGCCAAATAAGTTTCCCAACTAATGCCGAAAAAATCAAAAGAATCGAAGTATTGGTTACCGAGTTATTTTAAAATATATAGAACAGTTGGAAATATGTAGATCGTAAAAAGCTCTGGTTCGAAATTTATTTTAGACATATGGTTTCTTGGGCAAAAAAGCTTTAAATTACCCAAATTTTTATAATTGCGATGTGTCCATTAATTTTTTTTTTTGGCCCCTACCAATCGACCCGCCCTAGTGTGTATGCATATGCACATACACACACTCACACTAGCAGCGTAATTTTGCCCCTGTAGGGAAAATCTCTAGTTCCGAACTAGGTCGCTTCTAGTGCATTTTTCGACACTACTAGTGGGAGATAAATCTCTTTTGCATGTTATCAACTGGCGAATTTAACACGGCGATGTCCTAGGCGGTGTCAATTGTTACCCTCTGCACTACATTTTCGATAGTTCCGAACTAGTACTAAATTCTACAGTTTACACTAGTTCGTTTATTGGCACATTTTCGATAGTTCTGAACTAGCTACAAGTACCTACAAATTCTACAGTTTTACATCTGCCGCTTAAGTGCAGACTTTGACACACTTCATGCAAGTCGCGCGATGGCCGACTGGCTAAAGCATGTGCCTTTCAATCTGAGGGGCGCGGGTTCGAATCCTGTCGGTGTCAAGGTGGATGATAATTTTTTTTTTTTATTTTTTTTTTTGACTAATATTTTTTTATTTATTTATTTAATAAAATTTACAGTAATATTTAAAAAGTAATAAAATAAAAAACATTAAAAATAAGCCGGAGGGATCGGAAAAGCATAATTAGGGGAACATTTCATTTCATACAAGTTAAGATGCAAATAGAAAACTCTTTATATGAAACGCTTCACTACACTGAGAGAAAAAAAATATATGGAGGGGTCAAAGAAATTGTTTACCTATTTTGAACACTACTTTCTTTGTTTTGAGTAAATTTTCCTTAAAACATGTTAAAAGGTTTATAAAATATTGTTGTTACATGCGTTACCATGGTTTCATATACTTGTTTTGAAAAAATTCATACATTAAAATAATGAAAAATTCTTTAAGCGCCATTCCATTCCCAACTTTCCTTGTTTTGAAGACTTGATTTCTTTAATTTTGAGAAATTAAATTCCCATACAAATCCCCATGGCAACGAATTTGTTTGAATGTTTTTTTATGTTTTTTCCACATTTTTGAGAAAATTTACACAAAACAAAGAAAATTTTCTATTGGGACGCGTGTTCAAAATAAGGAAAATTATGTCTTTGATCGAGAGAAATTTTTTTTTTGAGTGTAAACATCTGAGAATTGCAGAAATATACAAAGCCGACGGAAATTGAACGAACGAAAAATTTTCATAGAATTTTTGTCACTTCGAAATTGCATACAAATCAAAGTGTGTCTTATAATGGTCACTCAATTCACTCCTCCTGAACTGGTGAGGGTCTAACTACAATTGATCTAGTTCCCTTTTGACACCTTTTCGCTAGTTGGGAACTAGAAATTTTGCTCACCAGTTATTGAGTTCCCTGCAGGGGCTGAACACAACGTCTGGATGTGTGTTTATGAAAATATGTATGTACATTAGATAGGGTTGGTCCCCATACGAAAAAAAAAAGTTGTAAAAGTCCGCCCCTAAATTTGAAGCTTATGTTGAGAGGGTTAAGGGACACAAAAAAAAATTTTTTTTTATCCCGCGAAATACCGCCGAAATTCTTTTTTTCTTGTAACTTTGTTATTTATCATCCGATTTTTAAAATTGATACGTCATTAGTTTCGTATTTTGAAGCTCTACATTTCCTTCTAATGTCCTTTTGAGCTCTGAAGTCGTTTTCACATAGTTGGGTCAGCTAACTTACTTGTATGTCCATGAATTATCCTCTTTGTTTTGCCAAATGAAAGTGCTTCAAAATTCATGACAATGTTGCCTTGAAACGGTTTTACTAAATTAATAAATAAAGAAGTTACAAAAAAAAAACAACATTTAAAATCTCTCTGGCATGAAAGGCATTTATCACATACATATATGTACATACATACATACATACATACATACATACATATGTACATTAGGCCGTCTCGCCTTATATGGACCGAAAATAAAATCCACCGTAGGCCCCCCTCCCCCATTTGATTTCTCTTTAAAAAACATTTATGGGAAAAAAATTTTTTGACCGCTAGATGTCGCTAAAACATTTTTTCATATCTTCGGTAGTTATGGTCCGATCCCTAAGTTTGCTACACCAATCTCTTTGGCTTGAGAGAATGGTTTCAACTTTGTAATTGTATTAACCCTCTGTGCGCCATTGGGGTCACTTCTACCCAGTATTTAGTATATACCACCTTAATGTAACTTTTTTCCGGCATGTTAAACGTCATCAGAAACCATTGATCTTTTGCAAAAGAGGTATTTCGATCGCTTCAGTAGAACTGAAAATAAAGCACTTTTAACATTTCGAGGAATATAAGTTTCTCGCTTCCTGTGGTCTTTTAGATTCATTTTACAAAGATTTTTTCTGAAGAGACTCCTACTGAAATTTTATGGCAAATAATTTTCTAGAATATTTTAGCCCTCTAGCGACCTTAAAATTTCCTGACTACACAATATTTCCTGATTGTATAGAAAGGGGTCAAAGTAACCCTTTTTTAGGGGTGTTAGATGGTTAAAATGTTCTAGAAAATTATTCGGCACAAAATTCTGTAAGCGTATCTTCAGAAAAAATCTTTGTAAAATATCACAGGAAGCGAAAAACTTATGTGTATTTCTCGGAATGTTAAATGTATTTTATTTCCGGTCCTACTGAATCGATCGAAATACTTCTTTTGCAAACGATTAATGTTTTTTGACGGCGTTTAACATGTCGACAAAAAATGGTTACATTAAGGTGGTATATACTAAGTACTGGGGATAAGTGACCCCAATGGCGCACGCAGGGTTAATACAATTTTAAAGTAGCAACTCTCCTTTCAAGCCAAGAGATTGGAGTATCAAACATAGGGATCGGATCATAAATACCGAAGATATGAAAAAAGTGAATTTTAGGGATATCTAGCGGCGTCAAAAAAAAATTTTTTTTCCAGAAATGTTTTCGAAAAAGAACGACGAACTTGTTTTTTCACGATACGCTCTAATGTACATATGTGAAAGCTTTTTGATTTAAACGCCTCGCTCTGCATGGCTAACCTTTTGCCTTTGTATGTCTGTTTGTCTATCTGTTGTGTAGTATTTGTTGTTGTTAGTTGTCAAACTTAAAATTACTTGCAGTAACAAAGTTTTAAAACTGTGAAGTATTTGCTGAGTATTAGTTGTTTATTTTTATTTAATTTTTTTGTTCAGCTTAGCCTTTTTTCATTTCTAAATTAACTTTGCTTTAAAAGTGTTATGAAATGCTCTCGAATGAAATTGAAACTTACTTCCTAGTATTTTTTACTAAAGAATTAAGACAGTATAAAATAAAGTAATTGGCCATTTCACTAAGTTGCAATTAACATTAAGCCTTTAGCTACTTGTAAGTGAAAAATGTGCACACGCAAAAAAGTGGAGGGTTATTTGCTCTGCAAAATAGAGATACAGATTTTGTGTATGAATGTATCTCATTGAGGGGTGATTAGCTGGACTTCTTGAAGAACATGCCATACACACTATCAAGTATTCCTTATTTAAAACTTTTCTGTGAAATATAACTAGCAAAATTGATTACCCTTGCAACAAAGAAAAACAATCACACAACCAAAGTCACTCAAATTTTCGAATACTTAATCACTCAATACTTTTAAGCAAAATATGAAGAAGCCGTTGCGACTTATTGGCCAACCCCTTTTCATAAAAAAATGCACCAAGCAATCGCCAGAGTTCTTCTAGAGCAATACCTGCTAATAATTTTATCCTTCAGCGCATTTAGCGATTTCTTTTGCATGCAAAACCAATTAAATTAAATTGTTATTTACTTGAAATAATTTCTAAATGCATTTAATGGCACACATTGAAACGCAACAAATAAAAAACACAGCAGGCATTTACATGCTATATGTGGGTGTGTCAGTTCATTTGTGCGCATATAATTTCCTTTCCGCACGCCAACTTAAAGTAGCAAACTTTTCAATGAAATTTTTGACCAAAGCCTTGATCTATATACACTAGGGGTGGTCGCCAAATGCATGGAGACAAATTTCATAGCATATTCCCTCAACCTCGCCCCCTAGGCCGATGCTAATATAGTCGAAGATACCACATATAAACTTTTGTCCGATAGGATTGGTTAAGGGGTGTCACACAGATGTCGAAATTCAGAAAAAAGTTTAAGTGTAATTTTTTGTATATCCAATGGTGAAAATGGATATTCTTGTACTCAAGGATACCAAATATAAATTTTTATATCGATCGGAATCGGCGAAAGGGTGCCGCACATGGTTATCTGAACTTTGATCCCTTTGCGACAACCCTTAACCAACTCCGATCGGTACCAAAATTTATATGCGATGTCGCACAGGGAGACAACATTTATCATTCTCCGATCGTGGTATCTTTGGCCGTACTTTAACTGATTTAGGGGGTGAGACTGAAAAAAATGTTTATTTGATTTTTTTAAGGACCACCCTAATACACACATACAAACATTGTTTGCTACATTAGAACCTACCAGCTTGGAGGCCACAGAAAAGTTAGGCATACACACTAGAGTGGGGCGATTTGTATGGAGGGAAATTAATCGATACCGCGCCATCGAAATTCGGATTCCTCTCATCTTTCTGAGTAGAAAACGCCTCCACGACATTTTTCTAAAACTAATTTTGATGTTCCGGAATTTGGTTTTTATTAACCATGACGAATTTTTGAAAATAAAATTGGGCAAAAATTGACAAATAAATATCCAGGCCAATATGCACATCGAGTTGAAGCAGAATTTTATGCTGAATTCAGATATGAAATCGAAACTAAAATCGGATGATTCGTTTTCGAGATATAGCCTGATTTCCGGTTATGGAGGCTGAATGCCGAAAATCGCATATTTTCGCGATTATCTCTTGCTTTGTACAATATATCTTAAATTTTTTTGCAAATTTCTTAAAGATAGGTCAATAAAATATATGAGCAATATTTTATAATATTAATTTATCTTCCTGTATAGGAAAACTAGAATGCACTCTTTTTTCCTTGGCCCAAAAGCGCGGTATGGGTTCTCTATGTTATAGTCATCCGATACCGATGATTTTCGCCGACAGCGCTTTTTGTACAATAAGTGCTCTAAATACAAAATTTCAGAATTTTAGCTGCAAAATTTGAGGAGTTATAACCCAAAACGTAGACGTATGCTGTTTGGGACTTGTTTTTTTACTTTAGTCAACTCTAAAAAAACTCAAGGTTACTCATACGCCATAGCGTACTATTGGAAGCAAAAATAACAAAACACACTCTCATAGCAAAATGAATTTAATTTCGAGCCGAAGTATTTCTTTAAAATTTTTTCGTCAAGCCTTCGTCAATTAAAAGTAGGTTCTCAAATATGATTTTTGTTTTGTTATAAAGTTAAAGACGAACTTTTTGCCTCCTGCCCAACTTTTTGTATCAAATCTATAATTTTTTCGCTGATACAGCCCAATAAATTTTCCAATATTTTCATACATCAACTTTTATCAACACACTTTTTAACTCTTCTTGTGCAAAACTTTTACCACATGCAGACTTTTTTCTTTGACATCGCACAAGATAAATAGCGAATTTTCGTTCATTTCGTCCTTTTTCTAAGTTCCAATAAACTAAAGAACAAGTTTTGTGTGGCTGAGTGAATGAAAAATGGATGCATGTCGGGTAGTGTGAATGATGAATGGCAGCCAATTGTGCTCGGATGAGTTAACATTGAAATATGCATAAATACCTTTTCAATAAACTTTCATTATTAATTTGAAACGAAAACAATTGGCATCTGGTCACTGAAGCTTGTAAAAGTTTGTAAAGTTTGTAAGTTTGTGCGTATTTTTTGAGACACATGCGGTTGGTTTTTGTATACCAGAACATCTTTGGTATGCCTATATCTTTTAAGTGGCCGCTGTGGTGCAGTGGGTAGAGTGCTTGCCTGCTATGCCAGAGGTCTCGAGTTCAAACCCCAGTACGAACACAAAAAAAAAAATTTCTAATTAGTAAAAATCCAATTATTGGATTTTTTAAGAGCAGCGGTCACCTCTCGGCAGTGGGCGGCAAAACCTCCGAGAGTATTTCTGCTATGAAAAAGCTTCTCACAAAAAATGCATTCGGTGTTCGGAGTCGGCATAAAACTGTAGGTCCACCCAATTAGTAGGAAAAACAAAAGGAGCACACCTCGAATTGGGAGAGAAGCTCGGCCATAAAACTCGTCAGAGTTATAATAGCACCATTGTATTATATTATATTATATATTTTAAGTAGGTATGTAACTTTTATTTTTTTTTTTCTTAGCGAGACATTTAGCGAGAGGCACGGATAAGTGCCTCTTAAGGAAACGAAATAATTTTTAGCGTTAAACCAATTCTTTGTTTTTGTGGAGAAAAGGCAATCACTACCTACTAAACAGTATTATCCAATTCGAAAATAACACACACACACACATCAACAAAAATATAATTAAAAATAGCTACCAATTAATAATAATTTAAATATTTTAACTTAGTGAAGTTAATTAACTAAATTAAATTAACACATTTGCGGCAATTAAATTTCCACACATTCTGCAGCCGCGAAAGAACGTCTCTCTGCATAACGCAAATTGTTATTATCACGCAATCAAATTTGTATGGCATTTAATTAGTTTCATGCATAAATTAATTTCATGCTAAGGCTAGCCACACATGATGGCAGAAAACGCGTTTCATTTGGGCAGAGAGAAAACGCTCGTTTACAAAAACCCTCGATTTCCCTGTACTTCGTGCAATCTGCACACATGAATTCGTGCATTTTTCGGCGCTTTCTGCCCAAGCGAAGCGCGTTTTCTGCCGTCATGTCTCACTGTGAAGAGTTGTCACTACTAACTTATCGAAACTTGCACAAAGAAATGTCTTTATCGAGTATAAATATTTTTAAATACGCTTTTATTAGTTTTACCTGTATGTATGTATGTATGTGTGTAAACAAGTTACGTATACGCCGTGTAGTTCACTGCATGTTTGCTTGTACTAGGCATGGGTAACACTGGGCTGCGCCGCGCAATTGCCCTGGCGCCAATCCTGGTGTTATTGCGCTAACTCCCATTTGGAAAATGCGCCAACTCAATATAGCGCCAACTCAATGTAGCGCCAACTCAATGTAGCGCCAACTCAATATAGCGCCAACTCAATGTAGCGCCAACTCAATGATGCGCTATTGCAATATAACACTGACTCAATTTCGTGCGCTAACACCAGCACCAATATAGCGCTAGTGTAAATTGGCACCACCACAAAGCCAATAACAGCACAGCGTATATGTATGTTAACGCCAATACCGAACCATCGCTAATACGAAAGGGTATTGATATTTTACTTTCACAAATAAAGAAGACAAAATTGACATTATCTGTGAATAGGAGAGAAAAATATAATACAAAATAAATTAAATAAAATATTTATTAGCATATAGTATATTTTTGTTACGCATGGTAAATGGTGAGGGGAAATTTCGATATAATGCGCCCGGACCCGGAATCTTCCTTTTTAATAGGGTGGAGCCGACCCATAATGAAAATGCCGAAAAACGAGATGCCAGCATATTTTCACAAATATACGCAAATTATTTTTAAAATTAAATTTAATTTTGGTACAATTATTCTGCCAGCCTGTATGTAAGCAGAATTGCGCCAAAAGAAATAAAACGGGTATAGTAGACAGTAAGAAGCAAACAAGTGTTATTTATCGATTATTCCATGGCAATTGCGCTAAAGGTGTTATTGCGCCAGAACCGTGCGCGGCGCCACGGTTGGCGCTGGTGTTATTGTATCAGCGCCAAAAAAATTGCGCCATTACCCATGGCTAGCTTGTACGCATTTATGTAGCCGAGTCCTTTTTGCATTGCTTAAGTTAAGCAAAAGGGTGTGTATTCATACACTGAATGGGAGTTTTTCAGTGTGAGATGTGCTTATTTGAATAGGCAATAACGGAAAAGACGCAGTAAATCTTGAAAAAAAAAACGCTTCAACTCGCTAAACTACTACTTGCTTCCTAATTTGCAACAATCATAATTAATTGTTGTGAATGAGATAAATAAAGGAACATATTAATAAATCTATCTATATATTTAGGGGATTCACAACCTGTCATATTGCGTCATATCGTCATAAGTCATAATATTTTGTTGTTGCATTCTAGGCTATATGTGTACTAAATAAATACACTCTGCACGATATGTTTTTGGGTCGTCGTATTTGGTCAGCTGTTTTTGTTTACTTCTTCACAGGGCTTCGGAAAAGTCTTTTATAACTATTTCCGTACAATAATTTAATATGACATATGACTTTATGACACTTTGTGAATCACCTAATTATATATACTAGAGTGCTGCCTACTGTCGAAATTCGACAGTTTTCTAGATGTTTTCTTATGACTAAGGTGCAACTATAGTTTTGGTATAATTGTTTGTTGTTATTGTCACTGTTACTATTTTATTATTGTTCCTGTTGATGCTGCTCCTTTTGTTGCTAATGTCACCGCTACTATTTTGTTGTTGTTGTTGGTGTTGTTGTCGTTACTTGTCTTCACAATTCTCCTACATATGAACTTCTAGCTATCTATTTCTGCTCTTTTCTTTCCTACTTATTCTTTCTTATCCTTCTTAGTACTTGGCTTTGTGTTGTGCTCAAAAGCATGCAACAACAACCACACGTCAATTTTCCAACGTCGATTGTGGACGTATTTTCCAACCAATTTTCATGAAAATTGGCGCAGTTCTATTTGGGAGAATTTTCTTAAAATAACGGTAAAAAACCTTACTGTTGTTGTTATCGTTGTTTCCAGTCTTCCTAATTGCTTCTTTCTATTTCTCGATGTTCCTTTTCCCCCTTTCTTTCTTACTTTTTCTTTTTTATTCTACTTATTCCGTCTATGTCTTTTTGTTATAGTGCTTCTTCTCATTGTCACTGCTAATATGTTGTTGTTGTTGTTTGTAGATACTAGCCGTATTCGATTGGGCAAGAGTTAGAGACTTGCGAAAAAAACAACCACTGGTATAAAAACAAGTGAAAATTAAATGACCGTTCGTTAAAGTAAAGGAATTGGAAAAAAGTTGTGTTTATTTGATGAAATTTCTTCAACTTTTTATCGATAGATGTCTCCCCTATCTTCGAACACCGTTCGTTAAAGTACGGACAAAGAACGTATGTTGTACAATATACGTTCTTTAGTACGGAATTCGAAAACATTTTCTAATGAACGGTATTGCGTTGAATTCGAAGATAGGGGAGACATCTATTGACAAAAATTTGAAACCATTTCACTTATACACAATAGAAAAAATTGGCATAATCAGTAAAGATCAGTTTAATGAGTAGCTGGCATACTCTCTAAAGGTCTCTTAAAGTCTCTAACATTTTGTATGGAAACTGTCAGCCAAGAGAGCAGAATCGAGTATAAGCGAGCAGAGAAGTGCCCAATAAAACACTCCTACTGTTTTTGTTTGTAGATGTTGTTGTTGCTGTTATATTTGGTGTGGTGTTGTTGTTGTTACTCGCCCTACTAATTCTTCTAACTACATACATACATACATATGTACAATATATGTACATAATTGTCTCATTCTATTTCTACTTTATTTATTATTTCTTATCCTACTTATTCCTTGCCATTATGTTTTTGTTGTAGTGCTTTTGCTACCTTTTTTACGTTTCTACTTCTTTGAAACTACACACCACATCCAGCCAAACATGTTCAGAATTGCGTGGTTTGGTGAAAACGCACAAAGTCAGGTACATATGCTTGCGCATTGAGACAGCTCTGTTGTGTTCAAATGCATGCAACAGCAACCACACGGGAATTTTCCAACGACGATTGTGGGCGCATTTTCCAACCAATTTTCATGAAAATTGGCGCAGTTCTATTTGAGAGCAATACCTTTCTAATGGTGTGCTTAGTTTTAAAATCGGTTCAGTAGTTTCGACGGAGAAGAAGGAACAAAATTTATGTTAGCGTATTAATAATATAGATAAAAATATCTCGGAAGTGTTTATGGTACAAACCTGGAAATTGAAACGGAGATAAACAATATAACTGTACCATACTTACGAGAAGAAATGACAGCTATTGTAAAAGAGGGCGTGGCACCTCCCACACAAACTTAATCTTTCATGCTGAATATCTCTTGAACTGTTCATGGTAGAACTCTGGGAGTTGGTACGGAGATAAACAATATCAGTACCATACTATGGAAGCTATTGGAAAAGGCACTTCGCTAATATTCGACTAATGATGGTTGAAGGTCCAAAGCCTTGTGTGCTCCCGAAAAGATGTATGATGATGAAGAAAGTGGTTTTTCTTCGAAATAGCTATCACATCTACCATCGCTGTATGAGCTACATAAGTGGATGCTTCCGCTTATCACAAAGTATAAAAATTGAAATCAAGGACTGTTTCTTTAGGCTTTATAGGAATAAATTTTAGGCAGAAAAACGTCTGGCGGGTCAACTAGTTTTACATAAAATACGTAAATATAAACATATTGTACCTATATTCATATAGCCAACCAAAAAGTATTGTTAAATGAAAGAAAATGAGTATTTAATTCTACAGTTTCAAGTGCTATTCTCAATAGTTTCATTCTGTTATTTTGCAACACTTCTGTACAGGTCCACAAAGTGCTAAGTGCTTTCAACTTAGCTTAGTTTTTGTTGTTGCTTTCCATGTTATTCGCTAAGCTAGCTAGTATATTTTTCCAACTTGCTTACAAACAAAAAGCGGCTATATTTACTTTGTGATTTTGGAGTGATATTTGACTTTCGATTTTTCTACAACAAACATATAGTAATTCTAGGCTTGTTAATGACTTGCCTCAGTTGCTGGTTGTTGCAAAAGAAAACCATGAAATTGTTCACCAGTAACCGGGTTCTAGAAATCGCCATAGCTAAATGATATCGCCAAAAATCGCTAAATGTATATCAGACGCGAATAAAAGATTGTACTTCTTTTATTTATTTATATCGTCTCAAGCTACAGCATTTTGGCAGCATTGATAAGCCAGTTTTGTATGTCAGTAAATTTACCATATACTGTATATTTTTAGGCGCGTCTAGTATAAATTTAGCGATTTTTATTGATCGCATTTAGCAATGGCGATATCTAGAATCCGGGTACAGATCACCTAGACATGATTAAGCATAGACATATCATTATTCCCACAGCACACATTAAACACAGCTAAACGTAACTTGACTTACCAGTAATTGATTTTTCCTTTTGTGGTTTTCGTGAAATGGTGATTAACTATAGCTGATACATATTTACTGATGCATCACCATAATATTGAATTCCTTGCTGTGCCAAATAGATGCCAAAATAAATGTGCTGACCGTTAGTTAGAACGTCACTTATATGCTTTGTTGTTGCTATAGCTTTTGTAACTGAGCGATTAGCAATCGCGTTTTTTTTTTTACTTTTTTATATCATTAAATATTTGCAGGTCAATGAAGCTGCTGCCTGCTGGCATGGCATAAATGAGCTCAGCGGCCGCCTGCCATGCATCTGGTTAGAGTTGTTAGCAGATTAATGTTACTGATTAGCCGTTATTGTTTGATGATGTTGTTGTTGTAGTGGTGGTGGTGTTGAAAACGTTGTAGCAGCGGCAGAAAAAAAACTAATTACCAACATTGAGGCAACACACACACATGCGAACACACTTACACACTATATACCTATTCACTAAACCATTAGAATAACGCACGTGCTGTCTGGCGTTAACAAGCAATTCAATCAACCCCTGTGACATTTGACACCGTTAACATGCAGGCAACATATGTATGTTTGTACGTACATAAATCGCCCGGCTGGCTGGCTAGTCGCTGCTGGTTGCTAGTCTTTGTTGTTGGTATGGTTTTTTGTAAATTGTATTTATAAATTTAGTTTATAGGTGTTTATGGCGCAACGGCAAATTAATTTGCTGTTAAGTTTTTCTTTAATTAGATTTGTCTTTTTGGCGTTTATGCACATTTTATGTTTACTAATTTTGTGTTTATTTTTAGTAATTTTATTTGTTAATCCCTTTGCCTTGCGTAGTTTTATGTTGTGGTGAGATTTGTATTATACATACATAAATATTTTTCTCTTCTATAACCACATTTTCCAGTCTATTTAGACTCGATTTCTTTCAGCTTGCCTTTTGTTTTGCTTTCAGCAAATTTATTTTTTATTATAAATACATATAAAGTCTTAACGCATTCTATTGTGCTTAATACTTTTATGTTTATTTAGTCAAAGTAATTTTTATTAACTTTACAATAAATTGAGTTTACAAACAATTTGTGGTTTTGTTTCCGTATATCATATAATTATGTATGTAAATGTTTCATGAAATGGACGTTTTTATTTACTTTTTAAGTTTTTTTCTACTATTTTATATATTTTATATATATATATATATATATGTATTATAATTTTTTTTATTTAGTATTTACGTATTAATTTCAGCCAAGCAATTTTCGGTTTTTTTTTCAATTATTAATTAAAATTGAGTAAATTAAAAAAAAATTGATTTAATTGTGTTGAGTATTTTTGTGTTTATTTAATTTCTTTTTAACAATATTCTTATATAATTTAATTGCATACATATGTATGTACGGCATACACAAGTTTTTTTTTTATATTTGCTTTTTAAGCGCTAACTTTCCTTAGTTTTATGAATACATTGATAGATATGCTTGAATATATATGTACATATGTATTTAAGTAAACTAAACTAACGCCGCTGTAATAACAATCTGCAAAATCATTAAATCGTAAAAAAATAATAACACAAATTAAATCACTACAGTTTTTAATAAATTTCAGCGCAATTTCACATTAGAAACTATTAATTTTTGTGCTTACACACATGCACAAATTAAACGAATCACACCTGTCGCCAATAAATTTCAATTACTTATTTGACATGCACTCGGTTTTTGGTAATGGATTATCACGCATTAACAATTCATTTCAAATATTTTTTTTTTTGAAACAAATCCGTTTCACTTCACTTTTTCATTAAATTTTCATTGTAACGCAGTTGGTTGCGCAAAATAAAATCCCAGAGCTCAAGCTCAACGTGAACACTGCTGATTTAAAACATTTAGGCCATAACCACATTCCTTCGCATCGCTTTGCCATCGTAAACCGTATGTTTGTATAAACGCATCATGTAGTATGTATTTTTGTATGTGTGTAGGCATGTGGTTTGGGTTAACACATACGAGTGACGTTGTGACCCTTTTGTGCTTCCTTATGTACTTTCGTTACACTCATCACTAACTCCTCCAAAGAGCACACTTGGCGTAATTTTATTTGAGACGAGTTCTCGTATATGACATTCAACCATCAAACTCTTCCATTCTTGCCAGCCCCCCCCCCCCCCATTTCAATGCAGACAATGTTATAAAGAGTGTTGGGACATCCTCCTCCTTACTTACGTTAATGATTCCAACAGTAAGATAAATATACATATGAGTAGTCCACTTTCTAAAGTGTCTATGTGAAATTTTTTTCGATATTGATTATTTTATTGATTGTGTACCATTATCTAAAGGTAGACAATGTCCATTAAAAATTTATTCGCGCAAAATTCTAAAACGATTTTATTTTCACCAGAATCGCCTTGACATTATATACTATAAGAGTCGGTGTTTTAACCAACTGATGACTCTTTATTTTGAATACTATAATGTTTTTCTTCTTCTTGATTGTCACGTAACCGTCTAGACGATTTTGACCGAGTCCAAAAAAACGCGCAATTCAGTTCTATTATATGATGACTGGCGCAAATTGCAAATGCCAAGGGAAGCAAAGTCGCTCTCAACCTGATCTTCCCAACGTAGTGTGGGTCACTCTTTTGCGCCGGTTCCGAGCGTTTTTCTGCGCTAATAGAGAGCAGGTTTCAATTTCAAAAATATATGTGAAAAAATACCGACTCAAAAATAGCTACATATATGAAATATTTAACATTGAATCTGCAAAAATCTCTCATAATGCGGTTTTGTTTTTTATATCCTTAAATTCTTTATGGGCTAAACTTTCAGGTAATAACAAAAAATATGCAAATTAAATATATTAATAAGAAAAATGTATGTACGCTGCATGGTACTTATTTATATCGTATTTACAAAGGAGGGCTCAAAGCCACCCTGCAGAAAACGGAACTAATCCATACACGAATGTATAAACCAGTCGCTTGTGGTAATAAAGTGGCCACAAAGCAGCCAAATTGCATATAACAAAATTTTAATATGCCTTAAATTACTAATTTCTCTTGGATATATATGTATACCTACATATATACATATGTACGAAGGCATTAAAATGGTTTTAAATAAGTATTAAAAAATTAAAATAAAATAGAATTAAAAAAAAAATAAGAAAATTCACTTTTTTGCATATGCTGCAGTGGTGGTTTCTGAATTGGTTTGCTGTAGCTAACTTATAACTTTTATACAGGCATGATGGGGCTGGTTCTCTCCTAGGACACCACAATGTTAATTGGATAAATTTTTTTTATATGAAATCCTTCTGGTTTTGGGTGAGTCTGTTGCGACTCTGTAGGTTCTATGTGAAAGAACGAGCGATGATCGTAGCAAAATACGATAGTGTAGCTGCATGGCACTAGCCCAATGATTAAATACCTGTGACAAGCTTATCCCTAGTTGACTGTGGCACAAATGTACCAAGTAGTCCAATAATTTTTGCAGCGCAGGCTAACATACATACATATGTATGTACATACATATGCACACATGTATTTAGGTATGCACCTTAAAAGCAGAATAGAAGCGGTTACTTCTGAACTTTTATATTGACACACATTTGCTCTGTTTCAAAATTACTATAACCACTTCATTTGCAATTACGAGTAAAACTCTTTTTATGTTACTTGTTGCCGTTCTGCCTATCAAGTCTTTTCAAATATTCTCTTCTTCCACCATTATTTTTGCTTTCTTTTTAAAACTTTTCGTTACCAAATTTCACTTTCCTCTTTACACTCAAAAAAAAAATTTCTCTCGATCAAAGACATAATTTTCCTTATTTTGAACACGCGTCCCAATACAAAATTTTCTTTGTTTTGTGTAAATTTTCTCAAAAATGTGGAAAAAACATAAAAAAACTTTCAAACAAATTCGTTGCCATGGGGATTTGTATGGGAATTTAATTTCTCAAAATTAAAGAAATCAAGTCTTCAAAACAAGGAAAGTTGGGAATGGAATGGCGCTTAAAGAATTTTTCATTATTTTAATGTATGAATTTTTTCAAAACAAGTATATGAAACCATGGTAACGCATGTAACAACAATATTTTATAAACCTTATAACATGTTTTAAGGAAAATTTACTCAAAACAAAGAAAGTAGTGTTCAAAATAGGTAAACAATTTCTTTGACCCCTCCATATATTTTTTTTCTCTCAGTGTACATTAGATGCTTCGCCATTCCATTTATATATGTACATAAGTACATACCAGACCTGTTAAATTCCAATTAGGATTAGTAATCAATTATATTTCTTTGTCTTTTAATTGGTAATCATTATTTTAATTCTTTTGCAGAAAAAAAAGTAATTTTAATGATTACCATTAAAAAAATCAAAAATAATCATAAAAAATCAAAAATAATCAAAAATAAGCAAAATAATGATTGTTTTTGATTATTTTTGATTTTTTTATGTTTTTTTTTTTGATTTTTTTTGATTTGGTATGATTTTTTTTTGATTTTTTTAATTTTTTTGTTTTTTTTCAATATTGTTGTAAAGAAATTTGGATACGCATGCACATAAGCAGGCCCGACGAGAGGGGGCGGGGATGAGGGGGTCAATTGCCCCGGGCCCGGGCTTTAGAGGGCCCGGGAATCTCAAAATGATATCCAAGTTTTTGCTTACAGAAAATAAACGAACAACACCTTTAATCACCTTTCGTAGATAGCAATCATTTTAAATTTCAACAAATTTTATAAATCTCTTAAAGTGTCTGCACCCCACTTAAGGAATTGTTGGTTTTTGGCGTCGACTTTGCAGCATAAATTTGAATTCGTTTTCTGTTGCAACAGAAAAATTCGGTATGATGCAAATTCTTATACAGCGATATGGGTATATCCTGGGCGTTTCGGACGGTATGTTCGCACGATTTTTTGAACTTTTGAGGCAAAAATATCGCGAAATATTGTATCGTTTTATGATAAAAGGAAAGATTTAGGCCACAGCTAATGATTAAAGTATTTTAGCGACAGAAATTTAGTTTAATGCCTCTGTTTTAGCCACTTAAACTGCGTTCCGGACGCTACAAAAACACGTCCATTTTTTTTTTTTTTTTGAGTGGCTAAAACAGAAGCCTGGCATAGCAGGCGAGCACTCTACCCACTGCACCACAGCGGCCATGTATAGATAAATTAAAGTTCGTAACTATATATTCATTGAATTTTGATTTTGAGAATTTTTTCATTTAGTATGGGGGCCCTTAATTATTTTGACCCCGGGCCCGGACTTTCTCTCGGCGGCCCTGCACATAAATATTCAAGTAGGCATGCATGTTTCGTCAGAGTGGCATTAATTTTGTTTGTGCAAATGCATGTGAACGCATATTAAAGTACGTAACCCTGCAGTAAATATGGGGACAGGTGTACCCAAGTCATTGTGTATTTTACAGCGACAACTGCACTAATTAAAATGTGGACAAATTTAGAAGTACAAAATTTGTATAGACCTTGGCTCGTTGGAAGTTTTTCGTACTAGATACGGATACAAACCCGAGATAATTCACTCAGTTTTTACTAAAGATTAATGTTATATAGTCCTTAATATTTATAAAAATTAAAAATGAACTAGCTAATACAAGAAATATACGGTATCGTGTATCGCGCGATTTTTAACTCCAATTTTTCGTTTTTTTTTTAAATATGGTGTATTATTATTAGAAAATGCTACGCAGATATATATTTATCTATATATATAAATACCTAATTAAACTAAGCCTCTCTGTCTCAGTAATAAACAGACAGGCTTAGTTAAATGGAATATTATTTAAAAGAAGTGGCGGACTTTCTACATCTAGGTAGCTTTATATATATAGATAAATATATATCTGCGGCGCATTTTCCAATAATAATACACCATATTAAAAAAAAAAAGAAAAATTAGAATTAACAATCGGGCGCTTTTCCCCATAATAATACACCATATTCAGAAAAAACGAAAAATTGGAAATAAAAATCGCGCGATTTTTTATTCCAATTTTTTGCCTGCTGCCCTTTTTTTTTTACTAATGCACCATATTTAAAAAAAAAAAACCGTCTGCGGGCTTAATTGCCCGCGGGCGTTATTTCACTGCACCATGTAAAAGGGAAGAGGATATATGACAAAACTCAGATGTGAAAACGAAACTTTGGTAAATGTCAAAAGTGACCACAATAATGTTGCCATATGTTATAACCCAAAGAGGTTGCCATATTTAATAAGAAAGTGATTTCTCAACACAAACTATTGTACAAAAATGTGTATGCCTCTCTGAACATAAGTAGCACATACCCTTTTTTTGTTTTTTTACGAGGAGAAAGCATTTAAAGCATTTACCCTGTCAGTGTGGGACTTTATCCGCACTAAACCTGCTGTCGTCGTACCGAACCCCCTTCCCCCACGGTACTATCATCAATCTACCGTCGAGAGGTTGGTTGAGCACCAAGCTTTAAGTCCGTAATCGCCGCGTTATTGCCCTCTGTATGCCATAAAAGCCTACATACATACCTGCATACGTACAAGTGAGCATCTTTCTTTACAACGATGATGATAAAAATAAAAATAAAAATAAAAAAAAACATAAAAAATCAAAAAAAAACAAAAATAACCAAAAACAATCAAAATAATTTTTTTTTATTATTTTTGATTATTTTTGATTTTTTATGATTATTTTTCATTTTTTTTTTTTTTTTTGATTTTTTATGATTTTTTTTTAATTTTTTTAATGGTAATTGCAAAACAATCATTAAAATTTGAAAACAATGGGTAATCAATCATTAAATAGATACCTGAAAAAATAATCAATCAAACCGGTAATCATTACGATTAATAATCATTATTTAACAGGTCTGGTACACACATATGCACCAACAACAGCTGGTTCAGCACAATGCCATTGAAGAATTGGATTGTCACTCGAAAATGTATGTGCATATATGTATGTATATGTTTGTTAGTGCATGTAAATACATATTTAGTATTTATGTACATATGTATATAAATGCATTTTTCGTTAGTTGAATGTGCGCTATATATGTACATATGTTTGTTTGTATGTATGTATGTATGTACATATGAATATGTGTCAATGGCTGGCTGCATGCATTGGAGCGCAACGTTCGCCAACAAGGGCACTGATGACGCGTAAGCTTTACTTTGCTTGGCTTGGCCTTGCTAAGTATGCATGAAATCCGCCGCCATTGAATGGGGAATTGAATGGATATTTAAACTGCGACTACTACAACCCGTAATCAGTAATCAGTTGGTTAGCGTACATAGATACCATACGTTTAATAGCCAAACTAAATCTTAGTTAGTTTCACTTTTGTTGTAAGTTTCATTATTTCTTGTGCATACACTGTTTTATAGAAACATGCGGTTTTCTTGAACAAATTTCTATAAACTTAATTTTTGAATTTTATACTGTTTTCAGACAGAAAATTAATGTAGTACATTACATTTATAATTTAACAATAAATTCTTGTGTTTCACACACACTCAATTAACAAGGAGATGTCACTTTTCATTAAATAATTTGTTATTATTGACAAGAATTTTTTAATAAATAATCCCAGTAAACATTCGGAGTCATAGGTAAAAAAAGCAGAAAGGAATCCTAAACTGGAGCATTCACAGCTCATTTTGGAGTCCGAAATGTATGTATTTCTGTTCTTGAGGTGGTCCCCTGATATGAGCCTAATTTCATACATTTTATGAGCCTGAATATGTAGTAAAACCAAAAAAAAATTTTTTGTTTTTGCATTTTCCTTCCCCTGACCCAATTCTCTTCATCCTCTCTCTCCATTCACCCCAGCTTATTCACCTCTTCTCTAATTGGTTGCGTTCAGAAGTCGGAACTGTTGAGCAAAACTGTTGTGTAGATATCACTGAGCGGAAAGGAATATAATTTGCTCCTTCTGAACGAGCTGATACAGAAAATAAACAAACTATTATTATAATTACCTATCCACAACATAATCGGCAATAATTTCGCTGCTTTGAAACATTTTTATTACATTCAAAAATTCATAAATATAGGTATTTATATATTTGTAAATATGTCAAAGTGGCCGCTGTGTTGCAGTGGGTAGAGTGCTCGCCTGCTATGCCAGAGGTCTTGGGTTCAAACCACAGTCCGAGCAAACACCAAACAAATTTTTCTAATTAGTAAAAATCCAATTATTGGGTTTTTTAAGAGCAGCGGTCACCTCTCGGCAGTGGGCGGCATACCCTCCGAGTGTATTTCTGTCATGAAAAAACTTCTCACAAAAAATGCATTCGCCGTTCGGAGCCGGCATAAAACTGTAGGTCCACCCAATTAGTCGGAAAAACAAAAGGAGCACACCTCGAATTGGGAGAGAAGCTCGGCCATAAAACTCGTCAGAGTTATAATAGCGCCATTGTATTATATTATTATTACATATGTCAAAATCGTAAGCACAACATGTTGTCCGAAGTGACCATAAAAAGTGTATGATGAAAAAAAGTGTCCAAACTCACGTGTTAATCGGAAATACTCAACTTTGCGTTCAGAAGATAAAAACACAACTGTTGCGCAACCGTTGGGATTCTGAACACAACCATTGTGGGACCTTCATTGCTTGCTTTAAAGTGTTGTCTATTTGTATTTTCCTTCGGATGAACTTTAGTGATACTTTTATACCTACTGCTCTGAGAATGTTTGTTGGGATAATAAATTCATGCCAAAACGAATTGACGGTTGACACTGAAAACTTCAAAATTAATAAAAACGAACTTACCTCACAGAGTTGTATTGGATTTTTATTCGATTAAAAATTCAATTAATTAGTAATGGATCCATTAATAATTAAACTTCTGTATGGAAAATCGAGCTTCATTATCAACTTAATGAAGAAAATGTGGATAATTACTCCATTAACCGCCTGTGTGAAATCAGTATTAGAAAATATCCTATTTACATATGTATGTATGTACATATATCTCTTCTACTTCCTTCAATTCCAAAATAATTTAAAAAATTTAAATGCCCCACTAAGCACAACGAATTGCGTATTCAAGAATTCGAGACGAATTCGCTTTCTCTGATTATATTATCGCGGCTATACTTCGCATCGATAGATCGGCGAATTCGAATTCCCAGGCCTGTCACTTAACATTAGCGATTCGAGCATTTTTACATACCGGCTCAATATCTTTCTCGGTTTTTGTGTTTATTGCTATCAAGGGCGAGGAACTTTTAAGGTGTATTAAATGTTTTAAACTGCCTGTTAACGTAAATGCTGCATTTTTGGTTATACTTGAAGGTATTTGAAAGCAATGCAAGCAATGTGTTTGCCTGTTGATAATATTTGCAATGCGGTTAGCAATGCGGTGCAGGCACCAAAAGACAAGTGCTGCACTCAAAAGCAATACAAAAAAAAAATGGCAAAGAAAAGCTGAGATAACTTAGACTCAAAGCCTTAGGGGATAAATGCACACACATAAACGTTAAACAAAACTCGTAATGTCAGCAGAAACAATGTCATAAACAAAAACTCAAATATAAAGCAAAAACAAAAACAAAAACAAAAATTGTCTGCAATGTCAAAAGCACAGCAATGACAAAAGTTGTGCTGAGCTCACAAGTGGCTAAAACAATTGAAAATGCTTTATGCGCCGCGCAAAGCGCTTTTATGTATTTCCATAGCTCTTCGACATTGTTGTTGTTTTTCTTTTTCTATTTTTGTGTTAATCACTTTAAAGCGCCCAGTATTGTTGAAAAACAATTTGTTCGCTTTTTTATTTTGTTTTTTTTTTGGCCTTTTCGTCTGCATCTCTCTTTAAATTTGCTATTTGTTTTCATTTCTCTTTCTTGTTTCGATTTTTGTTTTTGCTTAATTTTTTTTCCGTTTCCTTAGCTTCCCCATTTACGCTTTTCTGCCAATTAGTGCTTACTTATCCGCACTTGTCGTGATAGCAGATTTAAAAATTGAAATAAGTACGTTTAATTGTTTTGTTTTTGTGTTTTCTTTTTTTAGCACCAGAACTTTTTTACTTTTGGTTTCAGTAAACTGGATTTCTGGATTAATTTGTTGAAGCAAACTAAATAAATTAAAATGAAATAAAATAAAATAAAATAAAATAAAATAAAATAAAATAAAATAAAATAAAATAAAATAAAATAAAATAAAGTAAAATAAAATAAAATAAAAAAATAAAATGAAATAAAGTAAAATTAAATAAAATAAAATAAAATAAAATAAAATAAAATAAAATAAAATAAACTAACATAAAATAAACTAACATAAAATAAAAAAATGAAATGAAGTAAAATAAAATAAAATAAAAAAATAAAATGAAATAAAGTAAAATTAAATAAAATAAAATAAAATAAAGTATAATAAAATAAAATAAAATAAAATAAAATAAAATAAAATAAAATAAAGTAAAATAAAATAAAATAAAATTAAATAAAATAAAATAAAGTATAATAAAATAAAAAAAAATAAAATAAAATAAAATAAAATAAAGTATAATAAAATAAAATAAAATAAACTAAAATATAATAAAATAAGATGAAATAAAGTAAACTTAAATAAAATGAAATAAGAAATCAAATAAAATAAAATATAGTAAATAAAATAAAATAAAATAAAATAAAATAAACTTAATAAAACTTAAATAAAATGAAATAAGAAATCAAACAAAATAAAATATAGTATATACGATACTTGACCTACATACATACATAATTCGAATACATACTACTAACCGGTATGTTGATAGTTACTCATACGCCTAGGCGAACAAACTTTTGCGTATTTAAGTAGGTAGGTACGTACTATTGCTGAAATGATAATAACACAAGCGGATAATTTATGCCTTCAATTCGTAAATTGGCACGAGAAGCAGCTGAATAAATTCGAACACAAACAAATAAGCACCAAACATGTGCACACATACACACAAACGGGTGTTTTAGTACCGGTGGATTGGCTGGAGAAATGCAATTTCTGCATTAAACATCCGACATATTTTCGCACTTCTCCAGCGAACGCATATGTATAACATTATACATATTTATGCACATACATACATACATACATGTATACACATTCTATATATGTATGTACATATGTATGTATGTGTTGATATTAAACACTTGCAAATCAGCAATTTGCCACCACAAAAATCGTTTTGTTTTTGGGTTTTGATTTGTTTTTTTTTTTTGCTTCGCTGTTTTGGTAAATTATCGTGCATTTGTTGTTATTACCATCATTATATTTTGATTTTTCCTGCTTTGCGAACATATGCATGTGCTTTTGCACGCTCGAAAATGCCGATTATGATGGTTTTATTGCAAGCGATAATCAAGAATCACAGAGCAGACATTATGTATATGCATTAGTTTGGTTGTGCAACTATGGCATATCCCATATGCACTTGTTACATACAGACATATACAAACATATGTACTTGGATATGGGTATTTATGTGCATATGCGCATATGTATGTATGTAAGTACATATGTATGCGTACTTATAAGTTAGTTTGGCCATGAAGGTCGTTGGCAATATATGTTTTTCCTGTTCTTTCTTTTCAGTTATTACTTGCTATGAGCTCTGGGTTTTTTCGTATTTTTTATTGCAATTAATTATGTTTCTTTTTTTAATTTTTCCCTTATTCTTGCGCGAAATATTCCCATTTGAATTGAAACATTTTTATTCAAAAGAAAATCTTTGATATTTCCAATGTATATAAATTTTTTTTATATATGTATTTACATATTTATATTTAACATTTTTTTTTTAATTTTTAACTTATAATTCTTTTTGTATTTGTTACCACATTAGGCGTCGCGTGTAATGCTTTTAGATATTTTGGCCAACCACACTCGTTTATAGCGAGTAACACTCTGACACTCAGGCAACTCGTTGACTGTTTGGCTGCTTCACTGCCTGCCTGCACGCTTTTTAGTTTGATTCGTTTTATTTACTCCCTGGCATTCGCATTCGCATTAGCATGTCTGCTTGCGTCGGCGTCGGCGTTCAATTCGTTCTTTATCCATTCGTTGTTATTGGTGTTTTTGCCAATTGACTGCGCCACAGTCACGAGGCCTCGCCAGCCTCAACCGGTCTCTTTGGAGAACTAACAAACAACAGTGAACAGCATTACCGTTTTAGCCATTTGGTGCCTAGATTTAGCTACTGCCTTCCACCAAAAATTAGGTTTTGCCACTACACACTTTTTAGGCTGTAATGTTCAAGAAAAAAGGAAAAAGCAACGCAAGTTATGGATAAATCTAAACATAATGAATCATATTACAATGAATGCCTTAAAGAAGGAAATAAATCGCTACCTTAGAGTGCAAACTGTGTAAGTCCACTTTTATCAAAAAATGTATTTTTATGTAGACCGCAAGAAAAATCAAATATGCACCACACTAAACAAGTCTGTGATACTTGACATATTTCTACTCGTTTTTATTCAGTGATACGAAAATTGTGTAAGTCCAAAAAGCGAAGAAAATTGTGTAAGTCCAAAATATTTACATGAAAAGAAATTTTTTTTCGTTGCGAAATTTTTTTATGTTTTGTTTTTTGTCTCCCCTACAAAGTTTGAAAAAAAAGGACTTACACAATTTGCACTCTAAGCTATCGAAATGTTACAATGAATTTCAAGTAACATTAAATCTTTTTAAATTAATGAAGGACGAACTACTTTGTAAAGAGAAGAAATCACTTAGTAACAACGACATAATGATAGATATTGAATACGATATCTAATTTTTTTTAGGTACATACTATGTATGTACATATGTATTAGCATTTTACTTTTACATAAATTAATTTAATTTTTTTCTTATATTGTATGCAATACTTTTGTGCCTGAATTTTAAAAATAAATGCAAAACATGTTAATTTGAAAAACAAGCCAAACATATTGGTCAACTGAAATCAAATCTAGCCACCACGAACATTTTTCAACGGCTACCCTGGCAGTAAAAGACGCAGCTGCAGTGAATATTTTCTCATCTAATCTTTGTGCTATATACCCGGCAAAACAGGAAGCGGGCTGTAAAAGCTTTTTTGTTGTTACTATTACAACGAATTTTTTGGTAACATAAAGAGAAATGTAAAAAAAATGTTTGTTGCTCAATTGACTTTCGGCAAAAGAGTGAACGAAAGCAGCGAGAGCGAATTCTTGCAGAATAATATGTGATTATTCTTTCTCTCGTTTATGTGTGAAAACGTGAAGCTGCCTCAATAAATAAAGTAACACAAAATAGAATAAAACAAAATAAAAAATAATTTAACGCAAAATAAATTAATATAATACGAGTATAATATAATATATACAATATAAAACCAATACATATAACACGGAATCCCGGCAAGAGAATAAGAATGCTTTTTTCACCTGCATGCATGTATGTAAACATTGCATACTTTTAGGCGAAACGTGTATTCATACACTGAATAGAAGTTTTTCAGTTTCAGATGTGCTTATTCTACTACAATGTATTAGTAAGATTAGTAGTCACCTAAAACTGTAGTCAAAAGCAGAAAAACAAATAAATGCCATTCACACTCCTTTACTATGTAAAATGTACTGCAGTAACTTCCACAGAATCAAAACTCTATAAACTTTGTCTCTCGCCACTATTTCAACTTTTTTTCTCACACATTCTCACATACGAGCCCCTCTCATGAGAACTAACGAGTTCTAAAATTGCAGCATCGCAATTGAGCACTTTTTGTGGGCATTTATTTATGAATACATATGTATGTGTATGAGTTTGTTCGCAGAAATGTAGCATCTTGTACAAGTATTGCTAAACCTATTAAAATTGCCAACAGATGAAAAACTTTAAAAGCAATGCATATGCGAGTTGCAATAAAATTGAAAGTTTGCTATTGCCTACCCGATTGTTTAATGATAGTACTAATTTTGGTAGTTAAGACCAGTTTTATTATATAGTTTGCCTGCGCCATGGCTCACCATACTTCTAGAACTCTTCCATATAGACATATGTTCATACAAATGTATGTATGTACATTTGTTGGTAAAATACTACTTAAGAACTGTTATGTATTCAGATCTACGCTCTAATTGAATAGATTTTAGTATTTTTCTGTGAAGGTCGTATCTACTATGTGTACTATGTATGTACATATTAGGGATTCCAATCCCGGGATCCCGGGATCCCGGGATCCCGGGATCCCGCCCTTTTTGACACCCCGAAAATCCCGGGATCGCTAGAATTTTATCCCGGGATTTTCGGGATAAGATAAAGAGAGAATATTCCGCTATTATAGCAAAGAAAAGTTATATTTTATATAATTTTTATTGGTCTCAGATCTGTATACTAATAGCATTTCCTATTCTGAATGAAAATGTTGCATTATTACATTGCAGCATTATCAACATGTGTCATGTGCCCTATTAAAGTGTTGAATTTTTCATGTGATTAATGAAACAAAAATAATGCAACCTTTTACTTGTGCTAAGAGCAGAAAATGTTGCCCGTAGTCGGGCCAGTTTTATATTTTGTCAATAGAACAAACATCCCCAAAAAAGTGTTGTGTCTGTGTAGAAGAGAAGAAAAAAATGTGACAGCCGGAAGAAAGTGCGACATTTTTGCTAGAATAAAAAAGTGCATTAGTTAAAGTAAGGATTAAAATTTTTGATTTTTTTTTAATAATTAAATTTTTTTGTATTGAAGTACGCGTTGTAAGGAAACGTACGTTAGGTATTTTTAAAGCTTTTAGCTTGTGGCAAAATTCATTCGATAATTTATATTTCCTGATTTTTGGTCATTTATAGGGCATGGAAATTTATGCAAATACATGTTTTTCTTAGATTTAGGTAGAGCAAAATAAATAAACAATCTTTGCGAATCGTGAAATTGTCTTAAAAATGGCATTCAAATGTTTTTGCATATTTTGCATATTTTGGTCATATATGCATATTTTTACATATTTTGCGTTGTTTGCATTTTTTTATTACATATTTCGCATTATATTGCCTATTTTTGTAATTTGCTAGTTGACAGTTTTATACAAATGAAATTCATGCATAACAGTCATCTGACGACGAATAGAGTTTCGTGTGAACACGGCTATTATTAGTATATTCGATACGGTGCATACCTGTCGACAAAGAGCCGTTTTCAAACATGCTCCTATTACCTCTGTGGATTTAGAACGTTCGTTTTCTATGTTTAAGAGCTTTTTTCGACCGAATCGGCAAATTTTTCTTTTTGAGAATATGAAAAAAATATTTCATTGTGTACGCTAATGAATCGTTAAATAAGGATTAACCTTTACAAATTATGAAATGTTCAAGACTGAATTTATGTACATATCTATAAAAACATACATAAATATGTATAAACGTACAACGTAAGAGCAAAATTGAATTAAAAAATATTTGTACCTAATTTATTTAACTATTAGCCGCTTTCGATTCACAATTTCTCTGCTGGCTATAAATTTCCCTCTGCCAAATTTATATGTGAATGATAGCGAGCAGAGGGAAATTTTTATCGACCAGTTAGCGAGTATGGCTACTACTCATTATGAGTTCAAACATTTTTGTTGTTCGATCCGACCTCGCTTGTCTGATGGCGAATCGAAAGCGCCAATTGTAACTTCAATAAACATGAATTAATGCATTTTTTTTTTATTTTTCATGCATATTTCTCAGTTTTTGTTGCATTTTTTATGCGCATTTTTTTATTTTTTAGTACATAAAATTCCATGCCCTAGTCATTTATTTCTCAAATGTTTTTTGGAATTTTCCCACATGGAAAGTAAATAATGGAAGAAAATGGAAACAAAATTTTAATTAGACTTGTTAGTCTTACAACACTGTACTAAAATTAAATACGCAGCTGCATACTCGGAATTCATATCAAAATTTTGCCTCCGATGTTTATCTATTCAGAAGTTGCATTAATTTTCTGAATTTTTCGGCAAGCTTGGAAATATCAATAATTTTTCTTTGCACTTTAAAGTTGTAGCGTTCCTCGAAATATATATTTCCTTTTTTCAACCCCAAATGTGGGAAAATAATACTGGTCGAAAAATTTTTGTAATAGAAATAAAATTCTACGTTTCAAAAGGATTTCGGTGTAGTTTTTGAGACATTCATGTCCAAAAAGGCGAAAAACGCAGTTTGTGGCCATATTCACTCCTCAATATTTTTAAAACTACTCACTTTCATTAAAAACTCATTACATCTATTGAAAGCACGATCATTTCTTTTGAAGACAACGTAGATATCCGAATAAGATACCCGAAAAAGGAAAGCGCTGTTTTCAAGAGAAATGATCGTTCTTTCAATAGCTGCAATCATCTTTTAATGAAAGTAAATAATTTAACAGATTGAGCAGTGAATATAGCAAAAAATCGCATTTTTCATCTCTTTGGACACGAATATCTCAAAACCTACACGCATTACCGAAAATCCGACTTCAAATTCAGAATCAGCGCACCGAAATCCTTTAGAAAAGTAGAATTTTATTTGAGTTAGAAAATTTTTTGGAAATATTGTCGGCCTGTGTAATTAAAGTCCAAATCCCGGGATAAATCCCGGGATCCCGGGATTTTAAAAATAAATCCCGAAAATCCCGGGATCGTAAAAATCGGAAAAATTGGAATCCCTAGTACATATGTATATATATATGCATGCATGTACAATTAAAACTTCTCTATTTAGCTAACATACATATATACATATGTATGTATGTGTGTATGTGTGTCCATCACAAATAAAGTATGTACTTTTATACCTATTATGTAAGTATGTACATACATATATATGTACATATCTATGCGATGAATATAATGTACATACATACATACAACACGCTATCGCATGTTGTGCTTGGCCATGCCCTGACTCAATGCAAAGAACGTGAGCACGTGATTGGCTTGAATTGATTTGTACTACACACCGAAAAATGTGTTGTTTAACATGCCATATCCTTCGCAGTGCATGCACACAATCAAAATATGTATGTAACTACGTACTAAATATTTCTAAGGGTTGGCAGATTTTTCAAATTATTTTAGGTTTCTTTATCAAACAACTATCACTATTTAAGTGAGACATTCTTGAAAACTAGTTAAACTGTATTCCTAGGTTAGGTTAGGTTAGGTTGAGGTGGCTGTCACCGCAATTCATGAAAGCGGGGACACACTTAGGCCGAGTTGGCCCATTGTGATACCACACAAATTTCAAAAAACAGGTAATTTTTTTTTTTAATATTTCATCACCCACCCAACTTACCCTTGGGCAATTACGTTTTTACACTTTTCTTATTGCAGGCATGAAACGTGATGCATGCCATGATTCCCGGGTGGTATGCAGGGTTGCGTGATTTCGAATCAATTTTGATTTCAAATCAACTTTCAAATAAAGCTTGATTCGTGATTCTAAATACTTCAAATAAAACATAATTTTTATTTGTGATAAATTTCACAAAAGAATCAAAAAAACCCTTTGATTCGTGATTCAAAGTATTTTCAGATAAAAGATAAATTTTATTTGTGATTCGTTTCACTTCACCTTTGATTCGTGATTCACACTATTTTCAAATCAAAGATAAATTTGATTTGTGATTCATTTCTCAAATGAATAAAAAATATTTTTTGATTCTTATTTTTGATTATAAATAACACTGTAGGTAAATTTTTAACTTTTGAAATATCACAGAGAAACGCCGAAACACGTCAACTTAATTTTTGGCTGTAGAATACGATGGCATTTACAGAAAGTCAAAGTTAGCTCTTGTTTTCGAGATATTTAGGAAAGAAGTTTCAGAGCTCTGAAGGTAATTTTTTTTCCGTCTATAAACTTTACTCAGGCTTGGAACCCTTTACCCGCATTCAAATTTTGACAGTTGTCCTTATTTAATTGGGGCATTCTAAATGCAATGCCGCCTTTAGTTTTCCCAAATTGGCTCAAATGCATATAAAATCCTTAAACATGTATATATTTTCTTCATTTAAAAACTGTGTAATAGTTCTTTTAATTCTCTGTAAGACGATATAAAGTTCATCTAATTCATTTACTACGATATATGTGTTATCGGGCTTGAAATAAATGCCTATGGTGAAATTTCAAACTTGGTTGCACAAAAGTGCAATAACTAATGCAGATACGTGGAAATCGTATATGAGAAAATTGTTCACCTATTCATTTTGAATGAAAGTGTTTATGTTGCTTTTTCACGCAGAATGACTATTTTCGGAGTTATAAAAAAATAAAAGTGCAAAACCATATATCTGAACAATCAGCTGTATGGCAGCTATATGTTATAGTGACCCGATCTCGACGATTTTCAGGGAATAGATTAAGGCCAATAGGAGTACAAATTCTCCAAAGTTGCATGTCCTTAGCTGTTTAAATAGCGAAGTTATACCCAAAAATTTCCATATCTGAAAAATCGTTTGTATGGCAACTATATGTATGTTATAGTGATCCGATTTCAATTATTTTCAGAAATAGTTAAGGTAATACTAAAATATTGTCACATGCAAAGTTTTGTCAATATATCTCATAAACTGACTGAGTTATTAACAAAAAAGGGCAAATTGATGGTAATTTTTAAATACCGTTATCTTGAAAACCGGAGCCAATTTGGGAAAACTAAAGGCGGCATTGAATTTAGAATGCCCCAATTAAATAAGGACAACTGTCAAAATTTGAATGCGGGTAAAGGGTTCCAAGCCTGGGTAAAGTTTATAGACGGAAAAAAAATTACCTTCAGAGCTCTGAAACTTCTTCCCTAAATATCTCGAAAACAAGAGCTAACTTTGACTTTCTGTAAATGCCATCGTATTCTACAGCCAAAAATTTAGTTGGGGTGTCTCGGCGTTTCGCTGTGATATTTTGACCTCCCTACAGTGTAATTAGAGCGCTTCGGCTGGATTCGAATTTTTGCCATTCACCAGCAGAGTTCGGTTGTGTTGAGCTAGTTACCGGTAATTACCGTTAGAGTATGCTTGGTGTAGCATCTTTATAAAAGAGTAAGATTGGTTGATGTTTATGCTCCAAAAACATAGATTCCAAAAATTCTATGCTTCTATTCGTTCTTTTCCCAGGCAACACTGCTGTTGCAGGTTTACAAACAGCTAAGCGCTTCAGTTCGACGCGCTTAACATAGCTTGGTTTTTGTTGTTGCTTTCCATGTTATTCGCTAATCTAGCGTGTGTTTTTTTCGAACTTGCATGCAAAAATTGCAAAAATGTGGCTTCTGCAACAAAAATTTGGCGACCAGCTAGTTTTACATATAGATGCGGTGGCGTATACGCAACATTTTTGTGAGCCGTAGGAAAGTGCAAGAACTGTAGGAATTTTACCACAATTTACATTCTTTACTCTCATATTCGCTCTTTTGTGGTACAATTCCTTCAGCTCAACGAACGCTATAAATTACATGTGTTCTAGCGGGGAATATTTGGGGCCGAAATTCCTCATGAATTTCGGAAACGGGGAACAAGAGGCAGCCGGTTCTCAAGTTATTTTCACTTATATGAGCAAAAGTTGGTAAATTAATACGCAGAAATTAAATAAGATTGAATTCATTTAATTTCTTTCAAAACTTGTATTCTTTACACTTCATTTATATTTTTACTTAGGTTAGATTTGTATATGTCGCTTCCAGATGTATCGCCTTTGTTGCGAAGCAAACAAAAACGCACACGTATCCTTTTGTAATCAGACATGCCCTGCCCGTATAGTTTTTTATTTCAAAAGGTCCAGTGAAGTCTACTCCAGTGTTTATGAAGGGTCGGCTTATTTCTGTGCGTTCAGGCGGAAGCGCTGCCATCAGTTGTTCTCGGGTTCTTTTTCTATAGATGAGACAAACTTTGCATTTATTAATTACATTTTTGATTAAATTTTTCATTCGAGGCATCCAATATTCGGATCGTAAAAGTCTTAGCATAAGCTGATTTCCACCATGTAAGGAAATCGAGTGTGAGAATTTCACTAGAAGTCGGGAGAATTGGCAATCGTAAGGTAAAACAATTGGGACCCTCTCTTTAGCGAGTATATTCGCTAAAGCCAATCTACCACCCGCTCGTATGATACCTTCTTTATCGAGAAACGGGTTGAGCGTTCGGATGGAGCTTCTTGAACCTACTGGGTTGGATGTCGTGAGTGCGATGTACTCCTCCGCAAAGCACCGCCTCTGCGCTAGGATAATGAGACGATTCTTTACTAATCGCATTTCCTCGGGGGTAATGGATGAGGGAGTAAGTTTATGCATAGGATGCGTTTTGTTGTAAAATTGAAATACCCGTGCAATCACTCTCAGGGCGCGAGAGAAATCTGAAAATCGTTCCAAAATGTCTGAGAGATCCGGTATGTTTGACGTATGTGCTCGTACAACCTTTCGCTCTAGTTCCGTCTCCAATATTAATTCGTCTGCTCTTTGAGGCCACTCCGATGATGGAGCCTTCAACCACCTAGGACCTTGCCACCATAAGGTGCTTTTTGCTAATTCTTGAGGGGTTGCACCACGACTTCCTAGATCTGCCGGATTCTCTGCTGAATCCACGTGATTCCAGCCGCCTGTTCCAACTAGTTCGTCGATTTTTGCGACCCTGTTCGCTACAAATGTAGTCCAGCTGCATGGCGGCTTTCTTAACCATGAAAGCACAATGGTGGAATCCGTCCATTTATAGATGACTGGCTGTGCGATGTTTAACTGTGGTAGTAAGGCATTGATTAATTCAGCTAACAATAGTGCCGAGGTAAGGACACGGTTTTCACCGGAGCTACCTTCGTCTTACCTACCAGTAAATTCACATACGGGGATTTACCTGATGTCCGTTCACATACTCTAACATATAACGCTGCTGCATATGCTTTTTCGGAGGCATCGCAGAAACCGTGAAATTCGATCTCATTCCACGGAGTGAAATTAATCCATCTGGGTATTCTTATTTCTGATATATAAACATAGTTCTTAAGGAAATTTTCCCATCGTCTATGAGGACCTGAAGGGAGACTATCATCCCAGTCTATCTTCGTTAACCAGATGTCCTGCATTAAAATTTTTGCTTCTACTACGATGGGACCTAACCAGCCTGCGGGGTCAAATAATTTTGCAACATATGATAAAACTTCTCGCTTAGTATAGTTCGGCTTAGCGGGAATTTCTTGGACGCTAAAATAAAACCTATCGCTAATTGCATTCCATCGAATACCTAACATTCTAGCTTCGCTTAAATCATCAATTTCGAGAAACTCTTCCTTAAGAAGATGTTCCTTTGGCAAGTCTGACAAAATTTCTTTCGAATTGGAAGTCCATTTCCTCAAGGGAAATCCAGCACTCTTCAGTGCTTCGATTAACTCGTCGCGTGTCTTAGCCGCAGTCTCGCTATCGTGCGCACCTGCCAAGACATCATCAACATACATATGTTGCTTGAGCACCTTTGACGCCAGAGGATACTTCAAACTGATATCCTCGGCTAATTGGAAGAGAGTCCGGATCGCTAAATAAGGAGCGCAATTGACTCCAAAGGTGACCGTGCGAAGCTCATATTCCTGGATTTCCTCGTCTTGTGATTCCCTAAAGAGAATTCTGTGGAATTTAGTATCATCCGGGTGTAGGAGAATCTGCCGATACATCTTTTCGATGTCTGCATTAAATACATACTTGAAAAATCTCCACTTTAAAAGTAAAGCGATCAGATCGGCTTGGAGTACAGGGCCTGGATGAAGGACGTCATTCAAGCTGACGCCGTTTGATGATGGAGACGATGCGTTGAAAACCACTCGCACCTTTGTCGTTGTACTATCGGGTTTAATCACTGCATGGTGGGGTAAGTAATAACTATTTGAGGAGGACGTTGATTTCCTCTCTTTGCTTACTGGACTCATATGTCCCAGCGTCAAGTATTCCCGCAACACTCGGTGGTATTCCTCCTTCAGCTCCGGTTTCCTGGTCATCGTTGCTTCATTACGAACAAACTGAGCTGTTGCGCTGCTTCGTGAATATCCTAGTTCAATTTTTTCCGGATATTCCTGTCGAAATGGAAGTGCCACTACGTAACGTCCCTCTTTATTCCTTATAGTTGTGCGCACGTAATGACTTTCACATACTGCTTCTTCGGGGGTGGCTTGTTTTTTCATCGGGACCTGCTCTAACTCCCAGAATCGAGTCAGCTGCTGCCCTGATATCTCCGAAAACAAGGAGACACAACGCGACTGCTGGCAGTTAACAGCCGAACTGGGAGCTGGGCCGGTTAAAATCCACCCAAAAATTGTCTCCTGCGCAAACAGAGATCCCAACACATTTCTTTTTACTTCATCACCTATCACCGCTGGGTACAGATCCGCACCAATTATCATGTCAACCTGCTGACTTTTGTAAAAGTTAATATCGGCTAATTTTATTGGGGGCAGTAAACCAAGGTATTTTTGATCTACTGAAAACTGGGGGAGGTTTCCTGTCAGCTGGGGTAAGATCAGGCCTCTTGCCTCAATCTTGAACTGGGGGTTGACAGGAGAACCTAAAACAAAGTATGCGACTTTTCCCACTGTGGCCGTAGAAGTGGCACTTATACCACTCACTGCTGTATTGGTAGGTTGTGTTGGCAGGTTGATGCGTCTCTGTAACCGCTCGGTAATAAAGGTCCCTTCCGAACCCGAGTCTAAAAGAGCTCTGGCTTCATATTCTACTCCTAGATGACATATGTATACCATAGCTGTTCCTAGGATTACATTTTTTGTGTTTGCTGCAAAATGAGCGTTTACGTTCTCAGACGATGTTGGCTTTTGAGACTGTTGAGATTCGTGGTTCGTTGTCGGGGTACGGAGTGTGGAGGAGGGTTGTGAATTCCCGCCGGAAGGGCGATGGAGGAGGGAGTGGTGTCGTTGTTGGCAGCTCATGCAGTTGAAGGTGCTGTTGCAATTCCTTGCCATGTGAGAGTGTGCCAAGCAATTCATGCACAAATTGTGTTTGCGAGCTACCTTGCACCTATCATCAACCTTCATTGCGAGAAATTTGGGGCAAGATTTTAATGGATGGGAAACTTTGGGACAGAGCCTGCATCCTGATTGAGTGTATTGTCCCACGTTGGCGGATACCTTTTTCTTCTCATACGTGGATGTTGTGGAGCGATTTACGGAAGCTCGGGAAGAGCGGGCACCCTGTATGTCAGACACTGTTTCCAACGTTTGAAACCTATTGGTGAGGTAGTTATCTAAACTGGACTGTAAATCCATAGGTCGCTGGTTCATCCGGCTCGAAGGCCCATGTTCTAGCGGGGAATATTTGGGGCCGAAATTCCTCATGAATTTCGGAAACGGGGAACAAGAGGCAGCCGGTTCTCAAGGTATTTTCACTTATATGAGCAAAAGTTGGTAAATTAATACGCAGAAATTAAATAAGATTGAATTCATTTAATTTCTTTCAAAACTTGTATTCTTTACACTTCATTTATATTTATATTTTCACTTAGGTTAGATTTGTATATGAGACACTGTACTCACCTGAGATATCGCTGCTGAAATCTATGATCGAAAAGGAGACCAACTTTTTGGTTACCACCCCTTTTATAGGCACCACAGAAGGTGAAGCCACAAACAAACGGGATCAGCTAACAGGACTCATACCAAAGCGAGATGAAGTAACGAGTCCTGTCAGCTGACTGATCATTCACCATGATCTGTCAATCATGACTCCCACCAGCGACATCTCGGAGTGAGAGTTGGCGTAAACAACATGCATACTTTAACACAATTTTTCCACCATTTGTAATAAAATTTCCAACCAGCCAGAAGTAGTTAGAGTAGACTAGAAAGTGTATGCTGCAAAATTTTAAGATTAAATAAAAAAAAAAATAAAAATAATACCGTAAACTTCTGTGACTACTGTCTAATATTTTTCTGCCCTACAATTTTAGTGCATTCACCGAACGGACACTTTTTATGTGCCACTCTTTACGCTACGTACGTTCTGTCAGTCGAACACGACGTACGTCATGACGGAGAAGTACTGATTCTGCTTAGCCCATTAGGCGATTATTGCTTCTGATCACAGATATACATACATACATATGTGTGTACATATTTAAGCGCGTGTAAGCTAAAACATCATGGGTAGAATGCCGCGCGACACTGAAACTTAAAACTAAAGAGAAAAAAAATAAAGAAATAAAATAAAATAAATTTTTTCGTAAATTACTCAATGTTTTTGGGACAAAAGTACTAAATCATTGTTGTTGAAAACTTGTTTATTGTCTTAAATTATTTATTCTTTTTGATTGTTTCCTTCGTTTAAATTTTTACCCTTTTTGGTTTGTTGTGTACAAACAGTTGCAGTCACAAAGTAATTGTTAAATGAACATTGTCCCCCATTTCATTTGTTGTTATTGAAAAATGATTTCAGAAATCATATTCAATAAATTCAAGATCTTTTAAGCATGTACATTAAGCCCTATCACGAAAATAAAGTTTGCGTGTGTCAGTTTTATTTGAACACTTACGTCGAAAAAATATTTTTGGTGTAAAATTTTTTTTTTTAGGCCCGCGTTAAAAACAGCTAAATCGCGTTTTTTGTAATAACTTCCTTATTTGATGTCAGATCTCTATGATCTTAATGTCGCAGAAAAGGTCTCGCTCAGCACTATATTTGGCCCATATAAAGTTTCGACCTCAAAGGTTGTTCTGAGCCTTACCTTTAAAAATTTTGGAGTTAATATCCCTAGATTTTTTTATTTTTATCACTAATACAAAGCTCTCAAAAAACCATGAGGACTCCGCTAAAAAAGTTGTAGCCTTTATTCACAAACAAAAAAGTTATACCGTTTTAAAATCAGAGAACCTGTTTTTTGAAAAATTATCCCAAGTTCTTATTTACATGATGCAGTAACGCCATATAGTATGAGTTTTTGATTAAAAAGTATTCTAAGTCCTCGCTTGACTTGAGAATGTTGTACCGCGATGGAACAGCTACCAATACTGGATACATGATATGCAAAAAATTATTGATGATTGGACTATTCGTGCTGATCAACGTTATTTATATTATATAATGGCTGTTGTGAAGATTTGGTAAGTATTCAAGTGGGATCTCTAAGCACAGCGCGCTGGCTTACAATGACTTCACGATTTCTGCATCCGTGCGTATCCTAAAATTATCCAAGTTATTTAGAGAAACTGCTAGAGTTTGTTGTAAAATTATACGCGCCTAAAGAGACAACGGAAGTCTAAATATATTATCAATACTTGCGCTGGATGCGTCGTCTGTCCCTAGAAATGCAGTTAATTATTCAGCCTACAATTGAAAACAACGCACTTTACTTAAATCCCGAAAACATCTTCTTATCTATGATAACCGAGACCGAAAATGACGATGTCCTCCAAATTTTGAGATATTTATGAAAGAAGTTTCAGAGCTCTGAAAGTGAATTCTTCGTCGCTTATATTACTTTGCTCACACTCAAAAAAAATTACTCAGATTATGGAAAAAATGGGAATGATTCGCCGCTAAAGACATATTTTCATAACTTTTTGGTTGCTTGTTTTTCCGACAGGGTAGGAATATGATGTATTGTGGAACGATTTTCCGTCATCCCTTGTCAAGTTTGGTTTGGAGACAAACCGGTTTCGGCTAATATTCGTTCGTGAACGAAAGAAGACACTGAAGATGGCGCATATTAGCCGAAACCGGTTTGTCTCCAAACCAAACTTGACAAGGGATGACGGAAAATCGTTCCACAATACATCACATATTTTCATAGTTTTGAATACAATTTTCTTTAAAACGTGGTTTTTATTCCTTGATTGAAAGAAAATTGTACATCAAAACAATGAATATATGTCTTTAGCGCCGAAAAATTCCCATTTTTCCATAATCTGAGTAAGTCGTTTTTTCAGTGCAGGTTTCGAAAGTTTAAAACAAATTGGAATTTATGTGCAGGGTATTCTCTTCCCTCTCATATGCATTTTATATACATATATGTACGTATAGTTTTTTCCCCTCTTCTTTATTTTTATTACCTCAACAATAGTTACTCATACGCCCCCCATCGGATCGCTTTGTATGTGAAAACTGAAAATGTTTTCTTAAATATCTCGAAAATGGGAGCTAATCCGAATTTTATAAAAACGCCATCGTAATCTGGAGCCAAAAATTAAGCTGGCGTGTTTCGCCGTTTCTCTGTGGTAACTTTTTATAAGAAAAAACAAGTGTTTCATTTTACAACGTTATAACTTTTTTGTTTGTGAATAAAGGCTAGAATTTTTTTGGGGGATTCCTCATGGTTTTTTGAGACCTTTGTATTAGTGATAAAAATAAAAAAATCTAGGAATAGTAACTCCAAAATTTTTAAAGGTAAAACTCAGGACAACCTTTGAGGTCGAAACTTTATATGGGCCAAATATAGTGCTGAGCGAGACCTTTTCTGCGACATTAAGATCATAGAGATCCGACATCAAATAAGGAAGTTATTACAAAAAACGCGATTTAGCTGTTTTTAACGCGGGCCTAAAAAAAAAATTTTTACACCAAAAATATTTTTTCGACATAACTGTTCAAATAAAACTGACACACACTAAACTTTTATTTTGTCCATATAACGTGATACGGCTTAATGTACATATTTATTTAATGAGCGCAGGCCCAGGTTTATTTTTTATTTGTTGGAAACTAGAAAAGAATTCTAAACAATTTAATAAAGCGGTGGATCAAAAAACAAAAATCAAGAATCAAAAATCAAAAATCAAAAAAATAGTAGCAGTGATAGTGACTACAAAAAATTATGAAAACGATAGTCGCATTTTTATCCAAAGAAAACCAGCAGGAATATAAATCCGATTTCGGAACTGTTTACGCATCAATGTTATTTACGCTTTAATTTTTTTTAATATATGTATTTACAGTCTTATTTTAAAGATTAATGAAATAAATGTACATATGTATCTAAATATTAATGCACATATGCACATAAGTATCTACCAAGTAACTATTCGCGAAGCATACATATGTGCATACATAAATTATATGATAAACTTGTTCTATAAATCATTTGAATTGGCATCACCATTAAAGCTATTACTTTCTAATAACTCTTTTATAACCTGTTGTACATTATTTAAGCGATTCATTGTGAAAAATTGGAAGCCATAAACATTCAAATCGCTATCCAATATCTTTTGTATACTCTGCACCGCATTCTCAACCGCAAAATCGTTAAAAGCTTGCGTATCATTAGCCAATTCTTTATATTTACTCAGCTGGTCTTCGGGTATGTGCACTTTTACATAATTTTTGATAAATCTCAAAGTGCGCATATTATTTGGTGTTGTGACACCAACGATTATGGGAACAGTGATGCCATTCTCACGACACTGTCGTATGAAACGTATAATTGCTTCGGGTGAGAAGCAAATTTGTGTGATGATGAAGTCCGCGCCGGCATTTACCTGTTTGAAGAAGAAGAAAAAACGAAAACCAAAAGTAAAAGTAAACAATAGAAAACAAATAATAGATATAAAATGCTTTGTATTGTTAGTGTGTATCGGAGTAGTTTGGCTAAATATTAAATGATTTGTGTTTTTTTTTTCATTTTGTTTGATGTGTGAAATATTTAATGGGATGCACCGTATTCGCACTTGGTATTCTTTTATTTGTTGTATTTTTTTTGAGTTCAACATTTTATTTCCAATATACATAGCATTTTGGGGGTATTTATAATTGTTTTTGTTTTTATTTATTTATTCGCGTTTCTTTGTACATTAGGGTAGTTCTTAAAAGTAGGAGAACAATTTTTATAACCATTTGCCTCAACCTTAACTCCTATGAACATATGTATGTATATTGGCACTATTATAGTCCAAGATATCACATACTAATTTTGATACCAATTGGAGACTGAGATTTCATAGTGTGATCTGAATTTTAGCCCCTGCGCAGTATGTCTTAAACAACAACAATCGGGAACTTGAGAACATTTGAAAACTAACAAATTTCACAAATGTCAAACATTAGTAGGGAAATTCTCTCTTGCATCGACTTTCTATAGTTAGGCTATGATTATGGGATTTTGGGCTTATTCTCAAAATGGGAATTTCATTTCCTCATACCTACGTATCTCAAACATGGAATGAAATGAAATAAAATTCTCAAATATTTCGCAACGTAAATATGTATACTTAAGTTGATAACTAATGTTGATGAATCTTTTAAGAATGTGGGAATTAATATTTTCTAAACGAGAAACGAATACGAGATATTTTCTTCTAATTTTTATTGTGTCTATATGTGACATACCTATTTGACCACCCTTATATATACAGCTACCACATATCGTCGTACCATACGAAAACTAACATATTTAAAATTTCTGGCGAAAGCTATCAATAAAAAAATTCTGTACGAAAAGTAGAACATTTGACTTTTGGCCGACGAAAAGTAATAAAATCGAATTTTTGGCTGACGAAAAGTAATAAAATCGACTTTTGGCTGACGAAAAGTATCAGTAATTATATACTGTTTTTACATTAAAATTGTTGTTGTTTAAACGAAATTGATAGTTTTCGTCAGCCAAAAGTGGATTTTATTACTTTTCGTCAGCCAAAACTCGATTTTATTACTTTTCGTCGGCCAAAACTTGAACTTTTTACTTTTCGTCAGCCACAAAAAATCTGATGTTAGTTTTCGTATGGTACGACGATATGTAAATGTGTGTATTATTTGGAAGTTGTATTACTATTTTTGAACTATGCCATATTTAAAAACAGATTGTTGTTTTTATTACTTTTTTTATTGTTATGGCAATTAGCATATATTTGCTACATACACTGAGAGAAAAAAAATATATGGAGGGGTCAAAGAAATTGTTTACCTATTTTGAACACTACTTTCTTTGTTTTGAGTAAATTTTCCTTAAAACATGTTAAAAGGTTTATAAAATATTGTTGTTACATGCGTTACCATGGTTTCATATACTTGTTTTGAAAAAATTCATACATTAAAATAATGAAAAATTCTTTAAGCGCCATTCCATTCCCAACTTTCCTTGTTTTGAAGACTTGATTTCTTTAATTTTGAGAAATTAAATTCCCATACAAATTCCCATGGCAACGAATTTGTTTGAATGTTTTTTTATGTTTTTTCCACATTTTTGAGAAAATTTACACAAAACAAAGAAAATTTTGTATTGGGACGCGTGTTCAAAATAAGGAAAATTATGTCTTTGATCGAGAGAAATTTTTTTTTGAGTGTACATATGCATGTGTACTAGGGATTCCAATTTTTCCGATTTTTACGATCCCGGGATTTTCGGGATTTTATTTTATAATCCCGGGATCCCGGGATTTATCCCGGGATTTGGACTTTAATTACACAGGCCGAAAAAATTTTCAAAAAATTTTCTAACTCAAATAAAATTCTACTTTTCTAAAGGATTTCGGTGCGCTGATTCTGAATCTGAAGTCGGATTTTCGGTAATATGTATAGGTTTTGAGATATTCATGTCCAAAGAGGCGAAAAATGCGATTTTTTGCTATATTCACTGCTCAATCTGTTCAATTACTTACTTTCATTAAAAGATGATTGCAGCTATTGAAAGAACGATCATTTCTCTTGAAAACAGCGCTTTGCTTTTTCGGGTATCTTATTCAGATATCTACGTTGTCTTCAAAAGAAATGATCGTGCTTCCAATAGATGTAATCAGTTTTTAATGAATGTCAGTAATTTTAAAAATATTGAGGAGTGAATATGGCCACAAACTGCGTTTTTCGCCTCTTTGGACATGAATATCTCAAAAACTACACCGAAATCCTTTTGAAACGTAGAATTTTATTTCTGTTACAAAAATTTTTCGACCAGTATTATTTTCCCACATTTGGGGTTGAAAAAAGTAAATAAAAGTAAAAGTAAATATGAAAAAGTGTATTTTTATGTAGAATGCTAGAAAAATAAAAAAACACCATGCTAAACAAGTCTGCGATACTTGTCTTATTTCTACTCGTTTTTATTCAGCGATACGCAAATTGTATAAGTCCAAAAAGCGAAGAAAATTGTGTAAGTCCAAAATATTTACATGAACACAAATTTTTTTTTTCATTTAGAAATTTTTTTATTTTTTGTTTTTTGTCTCTCCTACAAAGTTTGAAAAAAGGACTTACACAATTTGCATTCTAAGCTAGCGAAATACATTTTTAGAGAAACGCTACAGCTTTAAAATGCAAAGAAAAAATAGATTTTTATTGCCATTTTTTATTATTTCATTAGTAACAAAATAAAATAGGAATGTAAAATCATTCGTATTATTTAATAATACCTAAGAGTTACTTTAAAAAGCACAACCAACAACGAAAATTACAAACATTTGGTGAACAAAACATTTGCCTTTGCAGTTGGTAGATACTTTTAGGATATTAATAAAAAGGCTTGCAATCATTTGATAATTTCCAATAGAAATTTTTTTAGAATTTAACGACGAACTTTGTTTAAGCGAATATTTCCAAGCTTGCCGAAAAATTCAGAAAATTAATGCAACTTCTGAATAGATAAATATCGGAGGCAAAATTTTGATATGAATTCCGAGTATGCAGCTGCGTATTTAATTTTAGTAGAGTAGTAAGACTATCAAGTCTAATTAAAATTTTATTTCCATTTTCTTCCATTATTTACTTTCCGTGTGGGAAAATTCCAAAAAACATTTGAGAAATAAATGACCAAAAATCAGGAAATAGAAATTATCAAATGAATTTTGCCTCAAGCTAAACGCTTTAAAAATACCTAACGTACGTTTCCTTACAACGCGTACTTCAACACAAAAAATTTAATTATTAAAAAAAAATCAAAAATTGTAACCCTTACTTTGACTAATGGACTTTTTTATTCTAGCAAAAATGTCGCACTTTCTTCCGGCTGTCACATTTTTTTGTTCTCTCCACACAGACTGAACACTTTTTTAGGGATGTTTGTTCTATTGACAAAATATAAAACTGGCCCGACTACGGGCAACATTTTCTGCTCTTAGCACAAGTAAAAGGTTGCATTATTTTTGTTTCATTCATCACATGAAAAATGCAACACTTTGATAGGACACAGGACACATGTTGATAATGCTGCAATGTAATAATGCAACATTTTCATTCAGAATAGGAAATGTTGTTAGTATACAGATCTGAGACCAATAAAAATTATATAAAATATAACTTTTCTTTGCTATAATAGCGGAATATTCTCTCTTTATCTTATCCCGAAAATCCCGGGATAAAATTCTAGCTATCCCGGGATTTTCGGGGAGTCAGAAAGGGCGGGATCCCGGGATCCCGGGATCCCGGGATTGGAATCCCTAATGTGTACATACGTATTAAAGTATACACAAATATTTACTTCAAATCACTTGATTATAATCAATAATAATTATCAAATTAGATGTCAGTTTTGATTGTTTTTATAATGTGAATTTGCGGCGTTTGGGGAAATCACACATACTCAATATGAAATCATTTATGATACTTACTCTGAATATACGTAAGTTCAACAGTGGTACATACATACATACATACATACATACCTATGTACGCACCCTTACTAGCATCTATTACATAGATACATATATTAAATTTTAAACTAAATTTCATCTATGAGATGATAAATTCCGCAAGAATCCAAATTGAATAATGTCACATAATTTACCTAAAGTGGTTTTAAGATTTTCAATGAATCTTTAATAATATATGTTTAAGCCAATCTTGTACCTCAACACTTACATACATACTGATAATGCTAGTCTCTTAGACTTAGCTTGTGCGCAATTGGATGTGAACTCGTGATGTTTTATAACGAAGTGTATCTTACATTGACCTCCGTTGCGATTCTACACACGTCAATATGTACTGTGAAAAAAAAAACGTTGTAAATCGCTGTTAAATCAACTACTTTCCGCAGTTGAAATGTGCCCAACAACGCTCCGTTGTTGTTTCAAAGGTGCGAGCGTTGATGATTTAAGTCAATAACGGAGATTGTTGGAAAAAAATTTCACCTAAAAATAAATTTTTGTTTGCATTTTACTCTTCATCTTCTCTCCGCCCGGGTCCCAACTGCAAATATGTAGCCTCCGCTTGTTCTCCTATTCTTCTCCCCTTCTTATCATTCACTGGTTGCTTTCTTTATTTCTTATTCTGATTTTTATTCTTTATTTTATATTCTCCTCCGGATTCGAACCATGACATCAACCTGAAATTCTATCCAATCATCACATAGTGGAACATTCAACATTATATTGAATTGTAGTAACCTATTTATACTTCCATTTCCTAAAAAGGAATCCATGAATTATTTGAATCATTGTAAAAACAAAATTTAAAAAAATTTGTTCTCATTAGTTTTGTTTACAACGGAAACTGTTGGGTCAAATACGTTTGCCTTTAAATCAACAACGGGGAGAAAATTATTGCTAAAAATAAACTTTTGTTTGGATTTTTCTCTTCATCTTTTCTCCATCATTATTTTTTTTGTTGGTTTTCTCACAAAAAAATATTTTCTCACAACAAATTTTTTAAAAGCAAGCAAGTTCTTGGAACAACAACGGCCGTTTTTGAATAAATTGTTGAATCAAAAACTTTGCTGTAAAAACAAATATGTACTTTTGCTGTTGAATCAAAGACGAAGATTCAACAGCCGAAAGTTGTTGGTTTAACTACGGGTATTTTTTTCAGAGTATAAACACACATACGTAAATATGTATATATAAATACATTTTATAACAAAAAAGAAATTATAATAATATAATACACTGGCGCTGTTATAATGAGTTTAAAGGAATTCGACGCGTGCTCCTTAATTTTTGTTTTGCTTCTGAAAAGCTTTTTCATATCAGAATCACACTCGACCGCTATTTTTTAAAACCCCAATAATTATTTTTTTTTATTAATTAATTTGAAAATTAATTCAATTAAATTTTTGATATTATTCGGGCTGGGGGTTGAACTCGTGATTCCTGGTATAGCAGGCGAGAACTGTACCCACTACACCACAGTAACCACTGAAATAAACAATTTATATTATAATTTATTTAATTTAACGAGCACAGGCCCAGGTTATATTTTATTTTTTATTTTTTAGAAACTAGAAAAAAACCTTTTAAGCATGGATGTAACTACAGCTGTTTCACCTTAGATCCCTCTAAGACTCATCAGGTTACTTTTGCTTCTGCCAAGACTCGAACTTGCTTCTGCCAAGACTCGAACTTAAATAAATTAAAATAAAAAATTAAGTTCATTTGAACATCCCTACACTTTATTCGCTACTTATGTTTAATCATACAATAATATGTATATATGTATGTACATATGTATGTGCATAAGTTAGAAACGAATTATAGTAGGAAAGAAACTAGCAACAAATTTTCTATCAGATGTCGAAGGCAGGCAATAGCTCAGCGGTTAGAACTGTAGTTATTGTACTGCAAGGTGCGCAAGTTCGAGTCTTGGCAGAAGCAAAAGTAACCTGATGAGTCTTAGAGGGATCTAAGGTGAAACAGCTGTAGTTACATCCATGCTTAAAAGGTTTTTTTCTAGTTTCTAAAAAATAAAAAATTTATATTATCATTATTTTTGTGAAAATATGCCATTTTGTATTTTTATTTCTTTCAGTTTGATAAATTTTTACCAAATTTGGAATTAATTTTTATTGTAGGTATTAATTTTTATTTTAATAAAAATTTTATATTTGGTACCTACTTAGTTTCTCTTACTACTTTTTTTATTAAAATTTGTATTAAAAGCCAATTTAGAGTAGCCAAAAAAACAAATGAAATCAATGCATACGACATTTAATTGCATAGATGATTTAGAGCGTGATTTCCCCTTTTTTTTTTTTTTTTTTTTGCTTAAACGAAATTATTATTAATTAATTCTATATTATGTGTATGTGATAGATAGAGGCATTCGCCTAGCAAGCATGAGAATCCGGTTCAATCTTTGGCACGTGCAGAAAAAAATTAAATCATTTTTTTGGTAAAAAAAAAAAACAAGAAATAGCGTCGATTTGATACCACTCGACAGGCGTCGGCATACACTCTTGGTGCATTTCTGCCATTAAATAGCTTCTGAAAATACGTACATTCACTTGACAATTTGCCAATCTGTATTGTAGTAGAACCTCCATTTGAGAGCTTCCCCTGCAAAACACAGTTTCAGACTTAGTACAGTATTGTTTGGAAGCTTCGATATGTACAAGTACGAGTATTATACAAATTATTAGACCGAAACATGAAATTAAAACGCGTAAATTTTAAATTACACACATATGTATATGTACATACAGGATTGCAGGTTGAGCTATGGTAGGGTTTGGCGATATTTATCGACATACCATTATATCGATATTTTTTAATTTTGGCCATTTCGTGCCAAGTTCGATATTTTTCATAAATTTCTGATTCGCATTGAATTAAACAACCGACAATTTTCTTAAGAAGTGGTATAACCATAATGACCGCGGTGTGGAATTTAAAAAAAAAGATTGAGGGTAAGCAGCCGGCCTGCAATTTGTGTGTGAAAACGTAAAATCGAGTAGGAATACCATAAATTTGGCGACGCATCTCATATTGAAGCATTATGATGCTTATCTGAAATTCAATGAGATGCAGAGGAAAAAATCTGTAGATGTAGATGATGGTGATGCTCCTAGTGTTGAGGTTTGTATGTCTTATAGACTCCATGGTAAGGTTTGAACAAATTAATGATTCCAACTAATGATTCCTTGGATTGTGCTGAGCATCCGTCCTATGTTCAAGACACCGCAACAACAACGCAACCCACTATATCAAGCAGCTTATCAAGGAGCTTAAGGGCTGGTTTAACCAACTGTACTTAAGTTGAACTTCAGTTTTAGTTAGGAAATTAAGTATTTAAAAGTACATATCTTGAAAAATGCAAGAATTTGTCCGCAAAGCGCAGAAATATTGCTAGAAAATAGAAGGAACAATAAATCTACTTTGCAAATGGGCAAATTTCCCTTGTGTAGTAATTGCGATATATTAATATATATCGATATTTCTACACAGCATAAATCGATGTTTTTTTTAAATATCGATATACGATACTATATACATATATCTACATATCTTTTTCCAATTTGTGAAATCGCATATGTATGAATATTATGAATTAATTCATTACTCTTGATACATACATATATGTATGTACATATGTATGTACCAGTGACGTAACGGTTATGAGAGAAATGGGGTAAAAGTCATATTTAACCATTATCATGAGAAAAAAATTGTTTGGTCCTTAATAACCATTATAAAAACCAAAAAAATGTTTTGGGCTTGAATAACCGTCATTGCAACTAAAAAATTGTTTTGGGCCTGATTAACCGTTATTCAGATTTTTATTTTTTTTTTTTTTGGTCAGCTATAAAAATCAGGCCTATTTATTTGTCAATATTTCTGGAAGATATTGGTATCAAATGAAAGGTGTTGAGCAGGGATTGTAGCTCTGATTACCTCTTTTCATTACCAATATTTCTTAAAACATTCCGGGCCCACTTTTCACCCATAACTGGGAACCCGACCTATGAATTTTAACAAATACACCTCTATGTAAAAGCCCTGCTCAACACCTTTCATTTGATACCAATATCGTCCAGAAATATTGACAAATAAATAAGATTGATTTTTATAGCTGACCAAAAAAAAAATAAAAATCTGAATAACGGTTATTCAGGCCCAAAACAGTTTTTTGGTTGCCATAACGGTTATTCAAGCCCAAAACACTTTTTTGGTTACCATAACGGTTATTCATGCCCAAAACGGTTTTTTGGTTTTTATAATGGTTATTAAGGACCAAAGAAGATAAAGGTTATTTTTGCGTAACCTCTTCACCACACTAGAAAAAAATAACCGTTATTTTCGGTCCCTGGTATGTATGTACAAATATTTGCTTTTTATGAAGGTTGCAATAATTACACTGTGATACAAAATGAGGTTTCATCTCTTCGTAATTGATGAAACCAAAAGAAAAGAAAGCTTACCCCTCTAGTAACAAATCCCGGTAATGCATTTTTGGCCTATAGGTCTGGTTCCCATTTTATTTCCCTGTGCTCATGCCTTTGCCTTTGAGGGGGCAGCAATACCAATAACAGTAACAGCAGCAAAGTCAATGACATGTATTATGCAATACTCTTTTTGTTATTTGTTTGCCCAATCAAAGCCAAAAATTCAAAAAGGAATTCCTTGACCCGAAAAACATTAATTTAAACTAGAGTGCTGCCTACTGTCGAAACTCGACAGTCTTTCTAGATGTTTTCTTATGACTAAAGTGCAACTATAGTTTTTGTATAATTGTTTGTTGTTGTCACTGTTATCTATCATTTTCTTCTTGTTCCTGTTGATGCTGCTCCTTTTGTTGCTACCGTCGCTGCTACTATTTTGTTGTTGTTGTTGTTGTTGGTGTTATTGTCGTTACTCGTCTTCCAAATTCTCCTACCTACTTCTTTCTTTCTATTTCTGCTTTTTTCATTACTCAATTTATTTCCTAATTATTCTTTCTTATACTTTTTAGTCCTTGACTTTGTGTTTTTGTTGTAGTGCTTTTGCTACCTTTTTACGTTTCTACTTCTTTGAAACTGCACACCACATCCAGCCAACATGTTCACAATTGCATGATAAGTTTGGAGAAAGCGCACAAAGTCAGGTATGCTTGCGCATTGACACAGCTCTGTTGTGTGCAAAAGCATGCAACAACAACCACACGGCATTTTTCCATCGACGATTGTGGACGCTTTTTCCAACCAATTTTCATGAAAATTGGCGTAGTTCTATTTGTGAGCAATACCTTTCTAATGGTGTGCTTAGTTTTAAAATCGGTTCAGTAGTTTCGACGGAGAAGATGGAACAAAATTTATGTTAGCGTATTAAGTTGGGGTACCAACTGTAAATACAAATAAAAATTAAGCCAGACCTATAGGCCAAAAATACAGTATGAGGTTTTGATATGAGAGGAATAAAGTTTTCTTTCCTTTTGTTTTCATCAATTACGTAGAATCTTTTTGCACTGTGTTATTATTAAAGCCTTATAACCTATTAAAAAATCAAATTTCCTCATATTTTCAAGTGTATTCACATAACAACAAAACTCCTACATTCATACATATGTACACGTATACCTTCTCTTTTAAGTGCAACATATCCTCCTCCATTGTTTTCGATTCCGGATGTCCTTCAGGATAACCAGCAACACCAATAGAAATTATATCTGTAAGCGTATGTGCGTAAAAAAAGAGAATAACAAAGCTTAAAAACGAACTTTCCAATTAAAAAATTGCATGTGCTGCAATGTAAACAAAACACTCTAAACACAACAACAACACCATTACACATTACACAAGAAATAAGCAAAAAGAAAATTCAATGACGCGTGGTATGAGTTTATTGCCTTATCACTTTGTGTAATCGACAATTACCTTAATACATATGTATGTAGTAAGTATTATAAAATCACATGCAATAACAACAACAACAAAATTGCATAGTAAATAGTATACGAGTATAAAGAAAATTTGAATGGAAGTTTTCGAACTGTTATCAACGATTATTATACTCAGCTGTACTAGTACACAGAGTATTATAGTTTTAATCACATAACGGTGGATTGTAACAGAATGAAATAATCGAGATAGATATAGACTTATATATATCAAAATGATCAGGGTGAAAAGAGAAATCGATTGAGCCATGTCCGTCCGTCCGTCCGTCCGTCCGTCCGTCCGTCCGTCTGTCCGTCCGTCCGTCCGTCCGTCCGTCTGTAAACACTCTAACTCGCGCAAAAATTGAGATATTTTGATGAAATTTGGAACGCAAGTTGGTATCGAGACTGGGACGGTTGGTATTGAAAATGGGCGAAATCGGACCATGACCACGCCCACTTTTCCTATATAGAAAAAATCGGAAATTTGGTATCTCAGCCACTAATATAGCTAGAGTTTTAAAATTTTACCCACGTATTGAGCTCGGGCCCTTATGAAGAAATTTGATGAAGTTTTGGAAAATGGGCGGTGCCACGCCCACTTATTAAGGGTCAAACATTGAAAGTTTTATATGTCATAACTCAGAAACCGTTGAAGATATATCGATGAAATTTGGTACGCGTAATTTGCTTACATAGACAAATGTTTTGACGAAAAATTATCAAAATCGGTTTACGGCCACGCCCACTTTTATATATGTGTATTATAAAGTGACCTAATAAAACCATTTTAAGCGATATCTCTGTCAAATATAAAGATCTATCATTGAAATTTTGTCGCATGAGTCCAACTATGGACATAAAACAAAAAACACAAAAATTTTGGAATATGGGCGGTGCCACGCCCACTTATTAAGGGGCAGACATTGAAAGTTTTATGAGTCATAACTCAGAAACCGTTGAAGATATATCGATGAAATTCGGTACGCGTAATATAATTACTTAGTCAAATGTTTTGGCGAAAAATTATCAAAATCGGTTGACGGCCACGCCCACTTTTATATATAGGAAATATAAGGGGGCCTAATAAAAACATTTTAAGCGATATCTCTGTCAAATATAAAGATCAATCACTGAGATTTTGTGGCAGGAGTCCAACTATGGACATAAAACAAAAACTACAAAAATTTTGGAAAATGGGCGGTGCCACGCCCACTTATTAAGGAGCGAATATTGAAAGTTTAATAAGCCATAACTCAGAAACCGTTAAAGATATATCGATGAAATCTGGTACGCGTGATATATTTACTTAGCCAAATGTGTGGACGAAAAATTACCAAAATCGGTTGACGACCGCGCCCACTTTTATATATGTGTATTATAAAGTGACCTAATAAAACCATTTTAAGCGATATCTATGTGAAATATAAAGATAATTCATTGAAATTTTGTGACATGAGTTTTACAATAGACCGGAAACAAAAAATAAAAAAGTTTGGAAAATGGGCGTGGCACCGCCTCTTTTTAGACAAAGGGATATATGAGATTTCTTAGCCTTTAACTCGACAAATAATTGAGATATTATGACGAAACTTGGTTTATACACTTTTATAACATGTGTTAATAGACACGCAAAAATGTATTGAAATCGGTTTATGACCACGCCTACTTTTTAACAAAGATATTTCTGGAACACCCTTTTGGAATTTGTAACGTGAAGTCTTTGTAACTAAAAGTCATAGAGGGATGAAATTTTGCACTAACAATAATATTTGTATGCTTATTTGGATGATTGATATAAATTTTGAAAATGGGCGTGGCTGCGCCCTGTTTATGCAGCACTCGTTTCATATAAAATACACCCTATATCGAACAAACGCAAACAAACAATGAAAGCATACAGCTGAGTATCTAATGTTCGATTGCACTCGAACTTAGGCTTCCTTACTTGTTTTTTAAATAGATTTATAAATTACGGTGCGCCTTAAAAAGCGATATATATGAAATTCACATTTAATCTTGGTTTTTTTTTTTGTTTTGTTAAGATACGCTCTAAACATTTGTTTGTATTATCTGAAAACCCACCTCCTCTTTTGCCACGCACATACTCCACCAATTGCTTAGCGTGACGGAACTCTTGTTGTGGGTCCACTTGATCGCCGCGCAACGCCAAAACGTTGGTAAAATTGATCGCCAAAAATTCATCCAGCCGCTTCGATTGCGCCCGATAGCATGTGAAATGTGGCAACACCACAACACGTTCACTTAACTGACGTCCCAAATTCACCGACTCCACATCCGTTACATTAGTCACATTCGCATAATCGGCACCCAGCCAAACGAGCGAAGTGAAGAGGGGCAGTAAGGTGCCAAAATTGGCATAGTCCAGCATCATCGGTTGTGGACCGTAGGTGTGTGCCGTCACCTCAATGCCATAGAAAAATGCCTTGGCTTTCGTTTTATCTGCAAAAATTTCAGCTAATTTACGCTGTTTCGGTGGTGATTGTTGGTCAGAGAAGTGCACTTTTAGTGGCTGAAAGTCGTTTGGTAAATTCAACGGCCGTAAGGGTATATGTCCAGCCGCTAGTGTCGTTGTTGTTGCTGCTGTGGCGCTGGTGGCGTTCGGAGCCAAAGTGGTTGCCGGCACATAATCGGGATTATGCATTATTATCTGAATGTATTATCTAATTAAAATTTAAATTTATTCACTTTCAGTTTCACTTTTTCTTTGTTGGTTTCCAATCTTCTATTTTTTATTAACACTTTTAATGCTTTCTAAGAACATTATATGCACATACATACATACATAAATCTACTTCCGACATCCGTATCCGATAGCGATGATAATCTGATTGAGCGATTGTGTGTTTTTAAAGCAGTTCATATACACACATGTATGTATGTTGGTTCGTACGTACATATGCATGCGCTGACTGAGACTGAGGAAGCGTTGTTTTGTTTTTGTGTGGTTTTGAGCTTAACGTAAAAGCTTTCTCATGTGCTCATACCCTGTAGGGAAAATCTCTAGTTCCGAACTAGGTCGCTTCTAGTGCATTTTTCGACACTACTAGTGCGAGCTAAATCTCTTTTGCATGTTATCAACTGGCGAATTTAACACGGCGATGTCCTAGGCGGTGTCAATTGTCGCCCTCTGCACTACATTTTCGATAGTTCCGAACTAGTACTAAATTCTACAGTTTACACTAGTTCGTTTATTGGCACATTTTCGATAGTTCTGAACTAGCTACAAGTACCTACAAATTCTACAGTTTTACATCTGCCGCTTAAGTGCAGTATTTGACACACTTCATGTAAGTGGCACGATGGCCGACTGGATAACGCATGTGCCTTTCAATCTGAGGGGCGTGGGTTCGAATCCTGTCGGTGACAAGGCGGATGATAATTTTTTTTTTATTTTTTTTAACTAATATTTTTTTATTTATTTATTTAAAAAAAATTTACAATAATATTTAAAAAGTAATAAAATAAAAAAATTAAAAATAAGCCTGAGGGATCGGAAAAGCGTAATTAGAGGAACATTTCATTTCATACAAGATGCAAATAGAAAACTCTTTATATGAAATGCTTCACTAAACATCTGAGAATTGCAGAAATATACAAAGCCGACGGCTATTGAACGAACGAAAAATTTTCATAGAATTTTTGTCACTTCGAAATTGCATACAAATCAAAGTGTGGCCTTTAATGGTCACTCAATTCACTCCTTCTGAACTGGTGAGGGTCTAACTATTATTGATCTAGTTCCCCTTTGACACCTTTTCGCTAGTTCGGAACTAGAAATTTTGCGAACTAGTTATTCAGTTCCCTGCAGGGTATGTACTCTACATATGTATGTATGTATGTACCTACATTAAAGTGGTTCAAAAAAAAATTAAACCCAACAAATCATTGCGAAACAGAGCTATTTTTATTCTATTATTCCTAAAATAATATGGTTCGTCTCTTTAATGATGAAAAAAACAATATTCTTGTTCATTAAGGACTTTCCAAAAAATATTGTGATACTATCAACACTGATGCAATAAGGTAGGGAAATGTTGGAGCCATTTGAGCGATCTCTAAACTTTAATATATTAAGGCAAAATTTTTGGTATAGATTTCAGTGGTGTAGTCGCGTAAAATGCGGGGTGTTCCGCGGATTTCCGGAGAACTTAATTTTCTTAATACAAATTTGGACCACCCTAATGTACATACATAACCTGCAAAAAATTAAATTTGCTAAAAGTAATTGACTTTTAACTGGCTATTCTGAAGAAATTGAGAAAAATAATTAATTTTTATCAAACAGCATGAAACCCATTTTTAGTTAATTGCGTTGTCTTGCAGGAAAATCCAAAAAAGCGTGAGGTGTGCACTTTCAAATGACTGCTGCAAATATTTTTATTTGAAAATATATAATACATATTATGTACAATGTACATATCATAAAATGACACAACTTAAATTTTTTGAAATCGGGGTTTTTTCATTAACCGGTACACAGAACATATTGACGGCTGAGAATAAGGACGTTATTGAAACAATTTTTGAAATAGAGCGTTTTTGACGAAAAGTAGCAGTAATTATATACTGTTTTTACATTAAAATTGTTATTGTTTATACGAAATTGATAGTTTTCGTCAGCCACAAAAAAATCGTATGCGAGTTTTCGTATGGTACGACGATATGTATGTACAATGTACATTGTACATTAATAAAGTAAATACAGCCTTGAATATAATTTTGACATCATTATATGAGTAAAAAGATTCTTATTATTATATCTAAACTTATGACGCGAAACAAATTCGATCAGAAGGATACGCGAAAATTATTTCAGCTCGAAAGAATCCGCCACCTTCGATTAGGAAATTCTTTGTTCCCAAAGGTGCTTTAGATTTCTATAGTACATCGTAGTGCTGGAAAACCATCGATTGAACTATCGATACTATCGATGGGGCCGATGCCATAGCGATTATCGATGGTTTTTTTTTTAACCATCGATAGTATTTTACTTGGTACATAACTACAACGTCTGTTAAAAAAATTAATCAAAAAAACTGAGATTTATAATTTTTAAGGTACTTGATTGGAATATGTGGGCTGTGAATATATAAATAAAAGATTAATGAATAATTTTATGAATAAACTTGCAAATAAAGCGGTTTTTTTTTATTGAGACTTGAGCAATTTAGGTTTTGATTTCGCCTCTCCTATTATTTTGTGGACAACTGTATACGTACAAATGTGTGTATGTAGTATTCTTACTTTGAATAGTTATTGATTTATTTTTTGTATTGAACTTTTTACATAAACTTTGGTTTTTTATTAATTTTATAATATGTTTCTAGTAAAAATTTATATTTTTCTTTTAAATATAAGAACGTAAGTACAGTCATGCATAGATATGTCTGTATATGTGCATTAAATATTTGAGTACCACCTTTCCCTCTAACGGGCCACCTACGTACATATATTAAACCTTCGATACTATCGATGGTTGCCTTTAAAACTATCGATGGTCAATCGATGGGACCACTATCGATGGTTTTCCAGCACTAGTACATCGTACACTCAAATGATCGATTTGGGCCCATTTTGAATTACAGAGCCACCATTAGGGACACGAATTTCGATACGATACGATACCAAATCGATATTTTTTGCATTTGATACCGATACTTTTTACTCGATTCTTTTGCAACGATATTTTTTGGTATCGAGTACTTCAACCACGGTATCGAACAAATGAGTACATTCAGTGATACAAAATTAAAATTGTGTCATATTTGTCCAAAAAATTGTGCAACGCAAAATAGTGCCGAAAATCTGTCGAGTGTGCAGAAGTGACAAGCTGCTTCCTAAAGGGCCGAAAATTAATTTTCACTGGTACATATCGAAAAATAGGTCTGATCCACGTGCTGAAATAATTGCAGGTTTTGGCTACTTCGTAAGGTTTTTTGTATGAAGTTTATTGATTTTCACATTAAACGAGGCGCACACTTACTTCCGAAACTTGCTTACAATTTGCAATTACCATGCGATAGAAATAATGATAACTGGAGATAAAGGATTATATATTTTTCATTTTCATACGATAATTTGACGTTTGCAAATAAAAAATCATCATTTCAGCGAAAAAATCGTCAATATCTTTTTTCTTTCTAATTTTACTAACAACACGTTTTAAACAAAAAAAGGGTCTGTTTTCCATTAATGCCCCTATGACACTACGTTTTTTCCTGTATTCTACAAGGTTTTATGTGTGATAGAGGTGGTCAAATACAGTTTTGTGTTGGTGCAAGGGAGTAAGCTATGTTGGAAAAAACCAACGAAATACCATCTAGGCGGTTAAAAACCAATGAGCTAGCTTGTACTTCGATAGGTTTTTTGACATTCGGCTCTGTTTTCTGACAATTGTTTCAATTTGACAACTATAAAATAAATTATTTTTAAAATATAAAATATATGGAAATACAAATTTTAAATTTGCCTCTTGTAAGCTTCTGCTTTGGCCGTAAGGGGAAATAAGTCCGGAAGAAAAATCATACTGCGCAATGGCTTCTCTTTATAACACGGAATGCACAGCTATTCTGCCACTTGAGTTTCATCATTATTTTGTTTCGATAATTTAAATTCAAATTTCCAAAAAAATTCAATGATGGATACATATAATCTCAATGAAAATGAGTTGTTAATGTTAAGTATATAAGATGTTTATTTTTCAAAATACTAAATATTTTGCAAATATCTTTTTACAACTGTGATTGCATTAAATACACCTGTTGTTTTGTAAAAGCTGTTGATTTGTAAAAAATGTTTTCAAAAACTTAATAAACTTGTATAATTTTTTTAATCAGCTTGAACTATTCTTATGAGTTGGAAAAGGATTTACGTCAAAATCAAAACTTTGGAACCAGCCATAGCATACTATGCCATGGAATTAGCACTAATACAGCGATATGCGTATGCCTCAGGATGCAGTTTTATTGCGTTTTTGGTAACTTTCTAGAAGGCGGTGCAACTTTAAACCGTTTTAATAAATCTTTTAAATGTGAAAAAATCTTTTATTTCCGCTTTCGAATTCATAATCAGAACGCGTCGATTTGTACCACTTTTAACTATTATAGAGGAAATTTTAAGGTTGCACCTTCTATAAAATTACCGCTTTCGATACCGATACTTTGAATATCGAGTAGTTTAGTTTCGATATTATCGGGTTCGCGATTCCTTTTAACCGATATTTTAAATGAGTACCAGATCGATGCTTTTGATTCGATATCGTGTCCCTAGCCACCATGCTTGCAAATTTATTCTGATACGGACTTGCAGGAACTACAAAATTCTAATGATGTTATAAAAATACCTGGTTAATATTTCCAAACAGCAGTGATTGCTAATAATTATACTTATTATAACCTATTAATTTACTTGGATTTTCAATGCTATTCTCAAAATACTGAGCGATTTGTTCACGTAGTAAGTGATTCTTGTGCAGAAGTTGTCAACGAGGAACAGCAAATTAGAGTCAAGGAAAGATTTAGCATAAATGCATTACATTTACATATTTCTTCATTATATGCAGGTAAATATTCTTTTTTTCTAGTTTTCAGTAAACAATGTTTTTTCAAATACAGGGTGTTGGTTTTACTAAAAATAGAATAAAAGCTGAACTTGGCATAATGGGCTAAAAGTTTCTATGGATGAAATATTGCCTTGGTGAATACCTTTCTAAAAATGTATCACTTTTGAAAATCGAACGTAAAATATAGAAATTATAGGAAAAAAAACAAATTTCGCTGTTTTTACAGGGTGACAAAAAAATTAAGAAATCTTTTTTTTTTTTGAAAACCTCATAATGTAAGTGTTCAAACGGAGGGGGAACATTTTCAACTTTTTTTTCTCCTTACTCCGTGATACGCTCTAATGTACATATCTCTAGCGACTGCCAAAAAAAACTTTTCAATAAGTGTCTCCTTTGACCGAAAAATACCCATTATTCGTGGCTTTTTTCCAAACGATTGCTTGTCAAGAAAAACCAAGAATGGAAAATAATTATTATTTTTAAAATTTCGATGAAAAAAAATCGGTATGCTCCCACTATCACAAAATAATTTGAGGAGGTCCATAACAAAACGCAATAATTCCACCAAAACAATTTTTTGGATAAACGAAAAAAACTAATTTAAGTCAATAGGATATATATTTTTTTTAAACTGTTGTTGTAGTTTAATAGTTATCTAAAAACAATACAAATCATAAAAAAAAAATTTTTGTCTGGCAATTAGTTTTTAAGTTATTTAGATTAAAAAAATGGAAATTTTGCGTTTTGGTCCGTCCAATAGTATTTATTTCATTTTGTTCTGAACATGTATGGAAATGTTGCGTTTTGATATAAACTAGGTTTGGAATTTTGGCTTTTTGCTTTAAATATTTTTTTTTTATTTTAATTGCTTATACATATTCTATAGGAAAATTAAAAACTGTTTTATATCAACGGCTTTTATTGCATTTAAATCACTATATTAACATACAAGTATGTATTACAATAAATTCACATTATATTACACTTTCATTGCAGTGTCCTCCTCCAAACAATCACATAAAGTTATATCATCTGTTCCATTGGCACTATTTCCCTGCTGATCTAAATATATCTTGGTATAATACTATAACTCAGATATTTTGGACCACTGTTCGCCAAAGTTTTCTCAAAATATTTAGCATAAAAAGAATTAGCAAATGTGTTTACAATATTAAATGCAAAGTAGTTATTCACAAAGGTAGTTTAATCAAAGAATATTTCTAACAACCATAAAAATAAAATTAATTTAATTGGATAGATATGGAAATGTTTCATTTTGGTCTGAACTAATATTTTTGGTGTTGAATAACTGTAAAATTATTGACCTTTGGTATGTTTTATAGCAATGGTTACATAGGTTTTAATGCGTAGAATTGGATTTAGTTAAAAACCCAAAAAATTTGAAAAGTGGAATTATTGCGTTTTGTTATGGACCTCCTCATTTGTAATATGCCACTATATTTATCTTTGTGTAATCTGCAGTAATCTGCAAGGATTTTTATTTTAAGTTGTATACATAAAAATCGAAAATAATAATTACAGCCTGAATATTATTATTTTTTTTTTTGATCTGGAATAAGTATTATGCTAAGATTTTAATTTTTTTACTCAATCATAATAATTATTTCTTGATTTTTACTTTTTTCCATTAAAAATAATTATTATACTCGATTTTTATTTTTTCTCTCAAAGCATAATGATTGTGTAATTTTTATTTGTTTTACTCAAGAATAAAAATTACAGTCTGATTTTTATTTTATTTTTCATAAAATAAAACTCAAAACGTCCTACAGCTTGAACCATTAGGATTTTTGGCTCAAAATTTGGCATGCACTACTACTTCCGAAGAGAAATGGTTGGAAATTTGATTATAAATGGTGGAAAATGTAGCTAAAGTATGCATGTAATTTGCTTTAAAATACTAAGCTAGTTTTACATACATATAACTATTGCCGTGGCGTATACGCTACATTTTTGTAAGAATTTGTAAGTCTGGTCAAAATAATTTATGAAGAATCTACTTTCATTAATCCTCTTCGAACGATTTAAATTAATTTCTGTATAAAAAAGCATTTAGTCTGCCAGAAATGAGGTCTTAAGTAAATGACTCAAGAATCGACCTTTTCTTCGAAAATTAATGTATACCTACCACTAAGACAATAAGTTATATTTAAATTAATATTTATGAAAACTTATTCATTGATGTCTAATGCACCATTCACTCCTCCTCAAAGGAGGAGAAATTTTTCATTTTTTGCCGACCAGTGTTACATGCTGATTTAAATTATTTCGCTTATAATGATTACCATACCTGGTTTTTATTGTTGGGGGTAATTTTGTTAAGTTCACGCTGTTTTTTGGTAGAATGTATCGAAAAGCTTTTGATGGTAAAGCGGTTGGTTATCCAGTTACCCAAATACGGTATTAATGATCAATACAAGCTTTGTTTAAAGCTTTCGCTATCATTCGGTGGCAGAGAATCGTTAAATAAGAACTCAATTTTAAAATTAGTATTATTATTTATTAATTTATAATATATATTATTATGTTTATGCCTTAGAATTAATTAATTATTTTTAGTTACAAATAGACGGGGTATTTTTTGTCTTCTGTTTTTTTTTTCTCCTCTTTTCTTACTAACGTTTGGCAAATGATATTTCTAATACTACTAACATTTTTTTTTTTTTTCATTTTTATATACATATATATGTATGTATGTATGTATGTTGCATTATGTACATACCCTGCAAAAAAATGTGCGATTAATCCCGAAAGATATTTGTCCCGGAATGATCTCTTTCGAGAACAATTGGTCCACAATTAGTCCCCGATTGTTCCCGTACGGGTATAAATGTAGACTAATTGTAGACCAATTGTTCCCGAACGGGTATAAATGTAGACTATTTGTAGCCCAATTGTTCACTAACGGGTATAAATGTAGATTAATCGCTTTCATCCCGAACGGGTATAAATGTAGGTTAATCGCTTTCATCCCGGACGGGTATAAATGTTGATTAATCGCTTTCATTCCGAACGGGTACAAATCTAGATTCCTTAAATGTAGAAATTTTACAAAAATATGCAATGTATTTAAAAAATTGTAGAACAACCGGTAAAACGAATTGAACACCCTTTCTTTTAATAACAATGATGAATAATAATTTTTACAAAATGTCTACAATATCCTATGAAAAATCCTTTACATTACGCTCATATAATGCATACTCAAAACTTACAATTTTTTTTAATTTATTGAGATTTTTTTACAAAAGTAAAACATTATATAATCTTTATTTATATATGCATGAACATTTACAATTTTTTAAAGATTGTTATTAAAAATTGCCTTGGCGAACAACTTGGAAAAATCTACATTTGTACCCGTTGGGGATGAAAGCGATTAATCTACATTTGCACCCGTTTGGGATGAAAGCGATTGATCTACATTTGTACCCGTTCGGCATGAAAGCGATTAATCTACATTGGTACCCGTTCGGGTATACAAGTTGAACAATTAGTCTCTTCATAGGACATGCTCGAACAAATGCGATCAATTCACTCCATATAAAGGGATGTAAAATTGTATTAGTCGCATGCTCCCTTGCGATTGATCCCGGACACGTCCCGGATTAATCGCATTTTTTGCAGGGTATGTACGTATGCACCAATTTATTTCAAGTGACATAAAGTAAGTATGCGTTTTATACAAACTCAAATGAACTTTAAAATCTATTAAATATGAATATGCTTACATAAGTACTTATTCATTTTTAAAAACATTAAAATATTTTCAAACATTATTTTTGCGTTTACATAAAATAAATTATGCTTAATGGAAGATTTAATTTTTATGAAAACAACAAATTGCAAATTTTCTTTAATTTAATTTGTGGTCTAACTTCTTCTTTAGCACACATATAAAAACTTCTAAAACGTACTCTTTTTGTATATACGGTATGTATTATTAGCTGCCCTACTGAATTCATCGTTGTCTAGAAGAAATCTTCTATGATTTGGCCTTAATTATTTTCAATCTTTACATATAATAGAAGAATTAATAATTTAAAAATTAAATAAGACACGAGGCGGTCTCGTTTCTATTTAATATTTGCATATAAATATGTGCCAAGTGCTGGTCGAATTTAGTGCCCGATGCGATATTACAAAATTGTAGGGGTAGTGGGGTAGTAATTAAAAAATACTATAATATATATATGTATATATACTATACTTAAATTTAAAATTTACTTTCACAAAAGTCATAATGAAGTAACAAATCTTAAATAATTTCTGGTTTGAGAAGAAGCATTTGACATTTATTTCTTATTTCTTTTTAATTTTTTTTTTTGGAAATTATGTGTAACAAATTTTACTAAGAAAAATGAAAACACAATTAGAGCCGATTTCATAATCAAATTAAAAGTTCCTTTATATTCTACAGGAGCCTTTAATTTGCTGATCGATTTCATCTTTGTGAAGATAAAGGTTCCTTTAAAGCAACCAAAAACGGGCATTTAAGTTATCTAAAGGTTCCTTTTGCCAGAAAAAATTTCATTTCTGCAGTCTGTCAAAATCAAATATCAAAAATTTATTAAAATTATCAAAAATTTATTAAAATTTTTTAACCGATTTTGTTTGTTGTTTTGTTTATTGAGTCCTATAAAGCAATATTCATCTTCTTCTCTTTTGTGAGGTTGGATGACCGCTTCCTATTCCACAAGCATGTTTTACTTGTTAAGCGAAAAAAGCATAGAGCTGAATTGACGAAATTAAATCAAAAATACATAAGTATCATTTTTAAAAACGCTCTCCCACCCTGTCTTGTATGTCCAATATTTATATGTACATATTTCTTATGTTGTTGTTTGTTTTTCCGACAGGGTAGGTATATGACATTTCTCTTAATCAATGATTATTTTCTATAAACAACGATACTCTATATCTGTGCACAGCATACCGTTGAGTATCTAATAATATTCAGGTATTCCACTCGACCATAGACTACCGTACTTGTTGTTTTTTTTTTCATTCTATTTGCTCGATGATTATTTTCTATAAACAACGATACTCTATATCTGTGCACAGCATACCGTTGAGTATCTAATAATATTCAGGTATTCCACTCGACCATAGACTACCGTACTTGTTGTTTTTTTTCATTCTATTTGCTCGAACTGATTTATTCTGTTAGCGCATATAAATCTACGTGATTTTAAGTATCGCACATTAAATCGAAAATACTCACAACTCCAAATTTTTCATACTCATAATTTCTTTCTATAATAAATCGGTTTGCAATGAAATATAAAACGATATCTAACTGAACCCATTCGCATGTACAGCATCAACAATTTTAGCTTTCATCTGAACACCTAACATTTGCTGAATTGTGAATGTTTTTGATTTAAAGCTACATTTTTGGCTAACGTACGTACTTACAAAATTTGTCAAATTTTGTCAATAATATTTTCTTACGATTTAATCTACATTGTTGCTAATTAAATATTTAAGTATTAGTGTTTATTAAAAAAAAGCACACACAAATTCTGTGAGCAGTCGTTAGAATGTAGCTATTAGTATGCGATCTGTACACAACGGGCGGTGTGCGCCAAAAAAACGTATCAAACATGATTTTCGATGTTTTCTTTATTTTTTGGAAATCAATATTTTTTAATTTTCTACCAAAATTTCAGAGGTGTGAAATGTATCGTTTCGAAGTTTGAGTCTAAATAACTTTAGTGAGTGCATACAAACTGTATGCAATGAAAATTAAAAATAAAAACCGTTCCTGTAAAATTTCCATTTTGGTTCATACGTCTTTATGGCGCACACGACTCGATATGTATACCTTTTATATTTTTATTATATTTTGTTTACATACATACATATTTATATAAATCTATATTCTATTTATTATTTAACTAAAGCCTATCGCAGTTCACATTCGACGTCTGTCATTTCTTTTTGATGCGCTGCACGATCCATTCGAGACCCTGATAGAGACTAAAAAAAAGGGAAAGTATTATTAAGACAACAAAAGCAGTGCATATTCATGCATATTCATATCTATCGATCCAATTTAAAAGGCGAGAGATATGCGGAATTAGCTAAATAATGGAACTATTCTATAAAAGCCCAATGAATCCGGCTGAAACTGTTGGTGTTAGCCTTCGTCATTCGGCATGGCCGTAAAAGTTTTACAGAGGAACCAAACTCAGACATATCGGCATATACTATAAATATATCCCTGCAAAAAAGTTTTGCTTATTGTTGACAAATTAGATCTAAACAAGTACAAGTACAAGTTATAAAAGTCTGTACAGCAAGTTTCGTCATAATATCTCAATTATTTTTCGAGTTATGGGCTCCTAAATCTCGTAGATTCTTTTGTCTAAAAAGAGGCGGTGCCACGCCCATTTTCCAAAATTTTTCTGTTTTCTACTTTCGGTCTATTGTGGAACTCACGTCATAAAATTTCAATAAATTATCTTTATATTTGTCAGAGATATCGCTTAAAATGTTTGTATTAGGCCACTTTATAGTTCCCATATATAAAATTGGGCGTGGTCGTCAACCGATTTTGGCAATTTTTCGTCCATATATTTGCCTAAGTAAGTAGATAACGCTTTCCAAATTTCATCGATATATCTGGTACGGTTTCTGAGTTATGACATATAAAACTTTCAATGTTTGCCACTTAATAAGTGGGCGTGGCACCGCCCGTTTTCCAAAATTTCACCATATTTCTTCCTAAGGGACTGAGTTCATTACGTGGATGTAATTTTATCACTCCAGCTGTATTAGGAACCGAGAAACCAGATTTCCGATTTTTTGTATATAGGAAAAGTGGGCGTGGTCATGGTCCGATTTCGCCCATTATCAATACCAACCGTCCGAGTCTTGATATAAACTTGTATTCCAAATCTCATCAAAACATTTCAATTTTTTGCGCGAGTTAGTGTTTAAGACGCACACTGGGGCCACTTATATATATGAGGACGCTCAAAATTCTGAAATCAACTTTTTTACATCAGAATCGCTTTATCTGCACTAAAGCTGTTAATCTATAGCATCTTAACCCATTGACGGCCATGAGTTAAACCGTTGGTGACCTATGTTTTTTATTTTAGTTTCGAGTTTAATTTTCTTGAATCAGAATCGGTATATCGATACTAAAATAGTAAATCCCAAGAATTTTAACGACCACACATTAACCTTAACGACCACACATTAACCCATTTTTAACCAAATTTTTTCACTTAATTCTTAGATCAAAATATTTAAATCATATTATGGCGTTTTCTTTTCTGCAAAAAAATGCTGCCCTTCTATATCCCAATTATCGAATTTCGTAACCTAACTTTCTATAAAATGGCTAAATTTATAGATAATGGTGCCCTCTTGCTTAGTTAGAGGTCAATATTCAGTAAAATTAACAGACATGCTTGCAAAATAGCTAAGAAAATCAAAAAGGGCAACATTTTTTCGAGAAAAGAAAACGGCATTAGTTGTATCTACACTAAAACCAGTAATCTTTGGAATCTTAACCCATTAACGGTCATGAATTAACCTATTGGTGACCAGTTTTTTTTTAAGATCTGTAAATAAATTATTTAAATCACAATTGGTATGTCTGTGGTATGGTGGCCGCAGTGGTGCAGTGGGTAGAGTGCTCGCCTGCTATACCAGAGGTTTCGGGTTCAAACCCCAGTCCGAGCAAACACCAAAAAAATTTTTCTAATTAGTAAAAATCCAATTATTGGGTTTTTTAAGAGCAGCGGTCACCTCTCGGCAGTGGGCGGCATACCCTCCGATAGTATTTCTGCCATGAAAAAGCTTCTCAAAAAAAATGCATCCGCCGTTCGGAGCCGGCACAAAACTGTAGGTCCACCCAATTGGTACGAAAAACAAAAGGAGCACACCTCGAATTGGGACAGAAGCTCGGCCATAAAACTCGTCAGAGTTATAATAGCGCCATTGTTTTATATTATTATTATATTAGTATGTCTGCACAAAAATAGCCAATTTGTATTATATTAACCCATTAGCGGCTATTTATTAACCCATTGATGAAATATGTACATATGTATGTATACAAAAATGGTTTTCTCCAATTTTTTGTTTCGAGATATTAAAAGTTTTATGTTGTCACAAGTATGTTTATATGGGAATTAGGAGTTTCAACTTTAGCGTTTTAAGCAGAACACGTATTTCCCCACACATTTTCATGCCTGACATAAAAAAAATAAAATTGGAGTAACACAACTTGTGCTTCAAAGAACTCATATTCTAATCCAACTTACAAGTCTAAATGAAAGAAAACTGGCTTGACAAGTAAGCTTAACCACAATTTGTAATTAAAGTAACCAGTAAATAATGGATGAACTAAATTTAAGATAGAACAGAATCAAATTCAACCAGATATAGGTGTTTTTTGTTTAACTAAAATTGGAATGCAATTTTTAAACTCACTTTTTTTTAAAATGCGCACTTTGCTTTAGGTTCTGAACTCGGATTCTTTGTCACAAAGTACCATATTTTACTGCTGCATTTTTACATTTGCTACGTTTTTGCGCAAATTAAAAAAATCCATTGTGAAAAAAATATTTAAAAAAAAAAGAGGTACGTTTAGTTTTATACTAAAAATTAATTTTTTAAAACATCTAGTTCCAAAAAAAACATTTATCGATTATATAAGCTTCACTTAATGTTATGGAAAAAGCAGAATAATAAAATTTTATATCCTTCTCTTGCACCAACTATTTCAAATACACATTAAAATTACTCACTTTGAAAAAAAAATTATTTTTTGGAAAATTTGCCATGTTTGTGTATGGATAAGTCAAAACTGAAAAACGATAGAAAGCTGAAAATTGGGCCAGAAGTGTAGAATTTTATAGGGAACAATACTGCGTTTTTATTTTTTTGAAAACCTGATTATTTAAAAACTGAATTTTGAGCACGCTCGGCCCCAGTGTGAGACGGACGGACGGACGGACGGACGGACGTGGCTCAATCGATTTCTCTTTTCACCCTGATCATTTTGATATATATAAGTCTATATCTACCTCCATTATTTCATACTGTTACAATCCACCGTTATGTAATTAAAATTATAATACTCTGTGTACTAGTACTGCTGAGTATAAAAAGGAGTACGCTGGCAGCGCTGCCTCTGTTATGCACTCACTCTGTCTGCTCCTAATTCTCTAATACTTATAGGCCTAGGCATGGCGGATAAGCCTTTGGAACAGGCCCAGGCAGCTAGTGGTACAATTGTACGAAGAATTGAGAACCAAATTCACACAGATTATTACGCTCTTTGTTTGCTTCGCTTGTGTGAACGCTACGATCAATGGCAAATGCTACACTGTCAATATGAATCGCGATATTTGAATCGCGATTCATATTGATGGTTTGATGAATTGCAAACTGGTGCTACACGTTCAATATGAATATTGCGATATTTTTCTCGCTCTGAGATTCAAAATATTTTACTTCCGTCCTTTTCCCACTTTCACTTTCAATTCGTTTATTGCCAATATTGCGATCCAGATCACGGATTTCAAAATTTCTAAAAATACACGCATTTTGATGGATCGCAAAATTTTCATGCTATACAGTCAATCCGTATTGTCAATATTGCGATCCGGATCGCGGATTTCTAAATTTCTAAATATACACGCATTTTGATGGATCGCAAAATTTTCATGCTACACAGTCAATCCATATTGTCAATAATGCGATCCGGATCGCGGATCGCAAAATTTCTAAAAATTCGCGATCCAGGATCGCGATCCATCAATACTCGATGCTACACTGTCAATATGAATCGCGATCCACGGATTTCGTCAATATATATTGATAATGTAGCATCTGCCAATGAAGTGCTGTCGTTTGTTTCTGTTCAGTGGCTTATTATCAAGCAACAAGACAACAGCATATGCGGACACCATGAATGATTATAATTATTTTATGTTGATGAATGCGTTTGAGCAAATGCAATGCATATTATGCTACAAATCTTTTTCAGGAAATGTTTTCTCAAAAGCATTTATCAACATAAAATAATTATAATCATTCATGGTGTTATAATTACGTATTTATTGCGCATTCATGATATTCTTCCGCATACGCTGTTGTCTTGTTGCTTGATAGTAATAGCCCAGTTAGTCGAGAACGTAAACCCGTGTACCGTGTCAGCTGATCCAACCTATTTAATGGGATTTGTATGTAACCGATTATTCAACGACGTACGACGCAGAAGCCCGTACCGCAGAAATCAAAATCATTTTGATTTTTTACGTAAAAACGTGGCAGCTGATCGCTCGCATGGTTGCAAGATAGAAGGGTTGCCAGTTGAACATTTTTAGTTATTAAATATTTAAACAGTAATTTTCTCAGCATTATACAACTAACTCAACAAGATTGTAAAATGTTATCGAATATACATATATGTGTTCACATGGAAAAAATAGTATGTCTACTTAAACTAACCATTTATTATTACTTTAATTTTTAAAAAGAAAGGAAAGAAAACGTTTATAAATTTTTTTTAAATCCCAAACAAAATGTAAATATATACCCAATAAACACAACGGATTCGCCTCGAATTCGAGACGAATTCGCTTCTCTGATTATATTATCGCGGCGATAGTTCGCGACGATAGATCGGCGAATCCGAATTCCCAGGCGAGTCACCCCTCATTAGCGATTCGCGCATTTTTATATTCTCGGATCGTTGGCGATTCGAGATTTATGCACATTGGCGAATACATTCTAGAAAATCTTCTTCTGCGAATCCACCTCGAATTCGCCACGATATCATCTGAGCTTTTCAATCTCTTGAGTAGAGTTTTAAATGGTAAATTAAAGCCCAACAGGGAATTTTTTCGTGTAAAGCAAGATTTAATAAAATTAATAAATGCTATTGCGATAATTGATTTTTCTCGAGTCCATCTCGAACTCGATACGAGTCCGAAAAATTACATTCACCTCCGCGAATTCTTCTCGAATTCGCCGCGATATCATCCTCGCCTCTGTGTTTATTGGGTATATATAAATTAATAACAAGATAATAGCTTTGTTCAACAACTTTACTTGCAAGTACTTGCAAAAAGAGCGTCAATGTCAAATTAAGAGTAAAAACGAGAAAAAGAGAAAATTATCAACCAAAGTAATTGAACACAAAATCGTAAACATTCGCAAGAAAACAGCTGATACGCTGTTTTGACAATTTGATTTTTAGGTTAGGTTGTAATTGAAATTTTTGAAATTGGAAATGAATGGAAATAACTGAATTAGCAAAACAAAATACTACTTTGGCTATTCCACAACATCATCAAGATTCGTTTTTGCGCTAACTTATTTAGTACACAATTAGAAATTTGCGTTTAAAATGTTTGTATATTTCCAATTGAAATTTTTGTGATCATATATTTTTGACAATTCTATTTTACTCTCTCAATTTGGCTCTCTTTTACGAATTTTTTGGGTTATTGAACATAAATTCGTAACTATTCGTAAAAATTTTGAGATATTGAACACTCCTAATAAATGAAGATATTACTGAAAATTAAAGCAAAAATTGTATTTATCCACAATGGTGGCTGTATTTTCTTAATTTATAACTCTTGGTGGTCCTCTTCTGCAATTTTTCAACATTAAAAAGTTATAAATTGCCACAATAAATCTGAGTTTCTGTAACAAAATCAATTAAAGTGATGTCACACTAATACGATCCACACTACCATGTCAACACCTATTTATACTAGAAAAGATATGAGTTACAGAAACTCAGTACAGATTAAACACAGATTTTTGTGAGAATCTTGTTGCTTACCAATATAATTTTTTTATGGATTTTCAATTGTAAATTTAATGTTCTGACTGTGTCTTTTGTTATTTTATATTTTAGTCCTTGATAACTATCACCAAGGTGTGATGGAAATATATTGGTCAGCAACAAAATTACAAGAAAAATGTGTTTTAATTACCAACTAAGCCGTAAAAAAGTAACTAAATTAATAAAAAAAAAAAAAGTCGTCAACGACAACTTTAAAAAGGATTAAATTAGTATTTTCTTGTCATTTGGCAAATAATGCACAGTTGTGTATTGAAGAGTAATCCGCATAACACTTTGAAGATTAGTAAAAATCTTGTTTCTTCAAAAATGACTAAATGGCAACCCTGCCAAAATGTAAACAAACTATATATATATGTAAATATGTGTGAGTAAAACAGCTGATTGCTACGGGCTCAAAAAATCCTAAAAATTGCATACGGGCGTTTGCGTCAGCGAGCGGACCACACGTTCTCGACTAACTGGGCTATAAGCCACTGAAGTTCAGTGACTGAACAGAAACAAACGACAGCATTTGATTGGTGCGCTCACTGCGCTCTTACTAACACTACCTCAGTTAGAAAAATGCCTGGGCCTGCTTTGGAATAAGGCGTGCTCTCAGAGAGAGAGTACTCCTTATGGCCCGATGACATCAACACAGGAAGATCAGCCTTATTTTAAGCCTTACGCCATAAAAATTGGCTACCCTTATAATTTTCAGGCGTTATTTCGTAAGCCTTTAAATCTGCTGTTTTAACTCTCAAATAAGGCTTAGATTTTTTGGTGGGATATTATGGTACCAAACACAACCTTAGAGCGGAAACACGAATAATATGTAAATACCCAGCCAGCAAGGTACAGTACATTTTACGAACATTGGGATTTACGAGCTATTCTCGAATCAGAAAACAATAACAAAAGAAACTTTTTTCTATCATGTCAAAAGAAAAAAGAAAACGAAAAATTTCAAACTGAATATTTTAAAAGTATGTATGTATGTTTATAAAATTTCTACATTAACGATAAAAAAAACGGACGTAAAAAGATTCATATACGAGTGCTTTTTCGATACATTTACGACACTCGTAGGCAATGAACATTTTAAAGCGAAACAGTATTCGTAGGCGAATCGTAAACGGATTTCGTAAGCGATATTTTATTAGAGTTTTCTTCGAGAAAACATCAGTTTACGAGCTCGTTTACGATGATTTTGCTGGATGGGTACATATGTACTTATTTATGTATGTACAGCTGTGTTCAAAATAATAATAGTGCTATGAAATCAATGTGCAACTTTCTCATAAAAAGTTTATTTTAATTTCTTTTTGGTTAAAATTGGGTTCAAAAGTAGCATAGAGATTCATTTCACTCGTCACAAAAGTTTTACGGTGTTAAGTTGCAAGATAACCGATTTATAAAGACAAAGGTAAAATAACTCAAAAATTCCTTGTTCAAAAAAATAATAGTATTTTTATTCTAGTTCAGATAAATATTTAAAAAAGGGCAAAATCAAAAAATTTAGAATATGCAAAATAAAGTAGCGTTTAATATTAGTTCGTGAAACCATCATTGTCTAAAAACACCTTACAGCGACGCGGCATAAAATCGACTAATCCTTCACAGCGTTTCTTGGGTATTTTTTCTCAACAATTCTTTCCTACTTCCCAAAGTTCACGATTATTGGCTGGTTTCCCATTTCTTCATGTCGCCCCACAAGTTTTCTATAGCATTGAGTTCGGTTGATTGTGCAGGACAGGACATTACCTCAATTCCTTTGAACTCCTTGCCTAGCCTACTCGTATGTTTTGGGTCATTATGCTGATGGAAGGTTCATTCCAGAGAAATTTTGTATTTTGCATAAGGCAGCAGAGTGTTCTGCAAAATACCCACATAGGCACGTTGATCCATGGTGGTGTCAATACGATCTATGTGCCCAAGACCATAAAAAATAAAACATGCTCAAATTGATATTTTCAGCCCACCATGTTTAACCTTTTTGGTTGTGTATCTAGGCTTGTATTCAGTATTCGGTGGACGACGGACATACTGTTGAGAACCTGTGCCTCGAAAAAAGGAGGGACGAAAGCAAGAAATCAGCTAAACGTTGTGGGTCGCAAATATTAGTTTGAGTGTGTTTTACTTTTTATGGTGTTGGACCCATAGATCGTATTGACACCACCATGGATCAACCTGCCTGCGTGGGTATTTTGGAGAACACTATGCTGCCTTATGCGGAATACAAAATTTCTCTGGAATGAACCTTCCATCGGGATAATGACCCAAAACATACGAGCCGGCTAGGCAAGGAGTTCAAAGGAATTGAGGTAATGTCCTGTCCTGCACAATCAACCGAACTCAATGCTATAGAAAACTTGTGGGGCGACATAAAGAAATGGGAAACCAGCCAATAATCGTGAACTTTGGGAAGTAGGAAGGAATTGTTGAGAAAAAATACCCTAGAAACGCTGTAAAGGATTAGTCGATTTTATGGCGCGTCGCTGTAAGGTGTTTTTAGACAATGATGGTTTCACGAACTAATATTAAACACTACTTTACTTTGTATACTCTAAATTTTTTGATTTTACCTTTTTTTTTTAAATATTTATCTAAGCTAGAATAAAAATACTATTATTTTTTTGAACAAGGACTTTTTGAGTTGTTTTACCTTTGTCTTTCTTGACCGGTTATCTTGCAACTTAACACCGTAAAACTCTTGTGATACCTGAAATGAATGTCTATGCAACTTTTGTACTAAATTTTAACCAAAAAGAAGTTAAAATAAACTTTTTATGAGTAATTGATTGATTGATTTCATAGCACTATTATTATATTGAACACAACTGTATATATGTATGAGCGCAAATTAAAAGTAGACGTCATGTTTTTTTATGTACGTAACGGAATTAAATGTTGTTATTTATAAACAGCAAACATGAAGATTATCTCTAGAGGTTACATATGTATGCATAATAAAACCTTATTTAAGAGTAAACAGATGTTCTTGAGATTAAATACCATACATGTACCTACATATATATTTATAAATACATATGTATGTATGTATAAATATTCATAGATTTACTTCATCCTGTCTCTCTTCTTCACATTTGAGGAAATATTTTTATGGTTTTTTAGTTTCTTTTCTATACATAAATATGTATGTATGTATATATGTATGTAATTACTTACCCCTCGCCGGTGAGCGCACAACATGCTTGTATATGCCATTGATGTTTCTTAATCGACGTTAAATCCAATTGACGTGATATCTCCGCAGCTGACATTGCACCTTTGAGATCCTGTAGCGCAATAAGACAAAAATATTATTCAAATATATTTTACAAGAATCAAAATATCAGCCACAATAACAACAAATATTATCCAACTAACCTGCTTATTTGCATATACTAATAGACTGGCTTTACACAAATCTTCATGTTGCAACATGCGATACAATTCTTCACGCGTCACAGCCAAACGTTCGCGATCTGTCGAATCGATTACCATAATGATGAACTGCAAAGTAAAAAAATTAAAAGCTATAAGAGTGTAGCAGTATAATTTTATAACAGTATAATAGTATAACAGTATAATAGTAAAACAGTATAACAGTATACCATTATAAAAGTATAAAATGCAAATCCGCGTATCTGTCAGCTACACATACGCGATTTTACACCTTAAACAACCGATCGGCACTTGCATACCTCTGTATTTGTGTAATAGGTACTCCAGGCGGCGCGTAAACTCTGTTGACCACCCAAGTCCCACACTAGAAAATGTATATTCCGCCACACCACCTCCTCCACGTTCGAACCGATCGTTGGGCTGGTGTGTACGACTTCGTTCATTAGAAATTGATAGAGTATTGTTGTTTTGCCAGCATTATCCAAGCCAACCATAACTAATTTGTGCTCTATAAACAATAGAGAGAGAGAGAGAGAGAGAGAGAGAGAGAGGCAGATAATAGAGACGTAAATTCACAATTATTAAGTTGTTAATAGTTTTTACAGCAATAACCGAATTTTATTACAATAAAGAAATTGGTTTCATTGATTTTTTAAGTCGATATGTTCAAAAGAATATGCACATTTTTTTGCCTTTTTGTAACACATATTAGATGCGTTTTTTTTCGGCAAAGTTTCTCAGATCTTCCCTCCGGCCACAGAATATGAGAATAGGATGTAGTAGGATAACTAAGCTGATTTTTATTTTTGAAGTTAACTTCTTAGGCGGCGATACAGAGTTTTTATGGAGAGTGAAATTTTAAAAAGGAAATAGCAGGTACACTTCCGTTGCACGGAAATAGCAAACAGGAAACAGGAAACAGCAAAAGATAAAAACGTTTACCCTTATGTCATATCATGTGATGTCATGATGTAATGCCATGATATGATGTCATGACGTGATGCCATGATATGATGTCATGATGTGATGTCATGATGTGATATCATGAAGTGATGTCACGATGTGATGTCATGATGTGATGCTATGATATGATGTCATGACGTGATGCCATGATGTGATGTCATGATGTGATGTCATGATGTGATGCCATGATGTGATGTCATGATGTGATATCATGTCATGTAATGATATGATGTCATGTATAATTGTTAAAAATTAGAGCTCTCGATTTTTTTTGAACATTTTCGAGTAGCCCGAACAAATGTTGTTCAAATGCTCGAACAGTCGTTTGTTTGTTTATTACCCGTTTGTTTGTACGGGCATTTGAACAATTCGGGCATTTTGAAGTTTGTTTTTTTCTTTTGTTTATTTTTTTTTTTTCTTCTTCTTTTATTTTTGTTTTTTCGATACACATTTTTTCGTTTGTAAGCTCGAATGCTCGAATGTTTGTACGGGCATTTGAACAACAAACGGGCTTCAAACAAAAACGATCAGATCGAATTGCTCGATACCCGGGTATCTAGAGCCCTATTAAAAATATTAACTCTTTCCTATTGACTTTTTGAGTTTAAATTTCAAAAATAACTCATATATTCCATCCCTGGCATCAAACGAAAGGTGTCGAGCAGGGCTTTTACATAGATATGTACCGATTATGATTTCTGGGTCGGATCCCCATATATGGGTCAAAATGTGAACCTAGATAACCCTGAAAGATTTCTGAGCAATATTGTTATCAAATGAAAGTTGTTGACGGAAAAGGAGGGAAAAGGAATTTAAATTTTATGTTTATCACTGCAAATATTGTCCTTTTAAACAGACCATACTTTCTCCTGATTCACCTGTACCCGGATTTTATAAATCGCTATCGCTAAATTAGATCGCCAAAATTTGCTAAATTTATATCAGACGCACCTAAAAATATGCAATATCTGGTAAAATATCTGACATACAAAACTGACTCATCAATGCAGCCAGCATGCTGCAGCTTGAGACGATATAAATAAATAAAGAAGATACATACTTTTAGGCGGGTCTGATATAAATTTAGAGATTTTTGGCGATCTCATTTGGCGATAACGATTTTTAGAATCCGGGTGCTGTATGTATTTATGTATTTAATTTCATCATAGCCTAAAATTATGCAACATATTAACAATGCAATTATGCAATTTTTCTGAAACCATAAGCTTTATATTTGTATAGCATACGCCACTTCAATTTGAATAAATTAAACATGGCTTAAACAACTTCATAAAAATAACACAAAGTAACAAGCTAATGCATCATTTCAGATGTTTTCTTTATAATTATGCTTAATGTAAGAAGTTAACTTCTATCACGTGTACTGTGCTACACGCGGCTTTTTTTTAGAAAGAAAACTGAGTGGGCTACTCCAAAAACAGCGCTTTTTTTTAAATTTCATGATAGGTTTAGATTCATATATGAAAAAAACCACAGAATTAAAAATAAAACAACAAAAGATATATATTCTCATGTAAAATTAACGGCTTTTTTTACGTATATGTAAATAATAAATTTTCGAATTTTGTACTTGCAACAATAAAAAATGTTTTTCAATATGAAAGTTATTTTGGAATGTTTCATTTAAACCAAAGTAGCTGGACAAAAAAGCTCGATTTCGATGAAATAAACTTCTCTGAAAACTGCATTAATTTGCGCAGATTCCTGTATATTTTGATTAAAAAGAAATTTAAGGTATCTTAAAATACCAGGGTCCAAAGTCGTGACTAAAAAAAATAAAATTCCACTTTAGGCGATCTTGGTACCTTCCCTATGGCTCGCACTAAAAAACTGAGTACACCATTCGATTAAGCCGTCAATTTTACATGAGAATATATATCTTTTGTTGTTTTATTTTTAATTCTGTGTTTTTTTTTTTCATATACATATGAATCTAAACTTATCATGAAATTTAAAAAAAAAATCGCTGTTTTTGGAGTAGCCCACTCAGTTTTCTTTCTAAAAAAAATAAAAATCAGCTTAGTTATCCTACAACATCCTATTCTCATATTCTGTGGCCGGAGGGATATGTTAGATCAAAAACGCATCTAATACATATGTACATATTTTCATGCGGTGGTCCTTAAATGTAGGGAGAATATGTTTCTCAACCCCAACGCCTGTTCATATATGACTGATCTACTATAGCCGACAACATCACAAGAAACTTTGTGCCCGATTAGAGATTTTTAATTTTCACAGCGTAAATTGAACTCTGACCCCTATGCGTTACGCCTTTACCGTCTCCAATGCGATAAAACGTGTATATAAATAAAATCTTTGACAGCGCTATTGCTGAGTAAGGGGCTGAGAATAATACATACTTTTCGCTTCCAAATACCACCCAAGAACATAATTGTTGTTTTTTTTTTTTCGTGTTAAAAATGTCTTGAAACTCAACTTTTATGCTTTCGTAATTGATTACGTCAATAAAATTTGCCATTCATTTTGCAAAGAAAGTGTTCTATGTGCTATTTTACTTAAAATTCAGTGTGAAAGAAGTGGGATTCACGATGGGTCGTATGTAGCAACCAGTTAGTAGAGCTGTGGCGCTCTCATATGTACTTATTATTCAAATAAAACGAGTTTGTTATGTCGCACGTTTTATGCAATAGGGATTTAACTCAAAAAATTTTTTTTTGGGAAAACGCAAATAAACTTTTATAATTTCAAATAGTTTCCTTCTACGGCTAACTACTAAATCACTTTTATTTCCGCCATTTTTATTTTTTTTTTTGAGTATTTTATAAGACTAGACTCACAGGTATGACCCAGTTATTGAAATATATGGCAAAATCTCAGAAATCGAAAATTTCGAGTTAAATCCCTATTGCATAAAACGGGCGATGTATTTTCGTTAATTTTTTAGTTGAGTATACGGGTGTTGACCCATAATTAACTCTAATATCAATTAACTCGAAATGGGACAGTGATATTTTTCAAACAACAACAAAAATATTTATTTACTTATGCACATTTGGATGCTTCCAAACAATACTGTACTAAGTCGACTTAGTAGGCTTTCCCGTTTTTGGCGTTTTCAAGTATTACGTGTCTTAATTTTGATGCTGTCAAATTTCGGTATCAATCGGACAATCCAATCAAAAGTTATAAGCAAAAGTGTACATAGTATAATACAACTCGAGATTTTTACAGAATACAAACATTGCAAGCTTGCCATGAAAATCAACGTAGCAAGTTTTTAGTTTTTCTTATGGTTTTATGTAAAGCGTATCCTAACATAGATAGTATCGAGTTTTGGTTTTGGCCTTTCAATCCAAATAGAATTTACAAGCGGAGATATACATACTTAGCATACAACTGAAGTTTCATATCGAATTTAAACTTTGAGAGCTTCCCCTGCTTTTAGACTTAATACAGTATTGTTTGGAAGCGCTGGTAGGTATCTATGTGGATGTCTATAACTTCTTATCAAAGCACTTGATCTGACAAGCATGTTTTTTTTCGAAATTCCCGATGACATCAGAGTAAATGAAATGTTTATAAGAAGTGCAGTTACAGTCAAATACTGCTGGAGTGCAGTACTAAATGAAATTAGTACTAAATAAATATGTATATATGTACATACCAGATTCCATTACAATTACTTGTAAATGTATTTGAAAATCTCCAATTACAAATTACATGTAATTGTAATTGAAAAAGAATGTAATTGTGGATGCCCAGGTCTTGTATACATATACATATTAGAGCTCGTGAAAATCGATTAATCGAATATTCGAATTATTCGAATACCATGAAAATCGAATTTCAAAATTCGATTAGACGAATTCGAATAATTGTTCAATGTCGCTCGTTGTCAACTATTCGAATAATTGATGTTGAACGATTATTCGAATGTTGATGTGTATGTGTATGTATAAGTATAAAATTTTAATGTGTTCGATTTTTAGAAATTTTCTTTTTTGTTATTTTTTACATATTTTAATTCACACTGAATGCATAATACAGTTTATATCGGAAACCCATTTATACAATAGCGTCAGTATCGTTCATGAAGCGCTTATTATTATAACCCCAATAAACACAATGGATTCGCCTCGAATTCGAGAAGAGTTCGGTTCTCTGGTTATATTATCATTGCGATACTTCGCGACTATAGATCAGCGAAACCGAATACCAGGCCAGTCATTTGTCATTATTGATGCACGCGAGAGTACCCTCTACTCTACTAAATGGTAAATTTAAGCCTAATAGGGAATTTTTTCGTCCAAACCACGATTTAACAAAATAAGAAAATGCTATTGCGAGAATTGATTTTTCTCGACTCTATCTCGAACTCGAAACGAGTCCGAGAAAATATATTCTCCTTCTCGAATTCATCTAGAGTTCGTGTTCATCTTCTGTTATAGAACAGAAGCAAATAACGGCTAGTTACTTGTTTTTGTTGTGCTCATTATTTTTGGAATTCTCATAAAAACATCTATTAGTAACTTTAAATGTACTGATGGCTTAAAATGAGTCCACGACGAAACCAACTCTTCTATGATAGAACAGAAACAAATATCTTTTGGTTTTACAATACAAAAATATGTACTTGCGTAAAGAAATAAAAATATTCCGACACGTATTAGCCGTTGCGAAAAACTTTTTATATAACAGGGTATGTTCAGAAACGCAGCATGAAACGCAACAGTAGCAGTAATTATTTTTTTGATGATTGTGATGAGCGACGCTTCATGCTAAATTTACGTTTATGAACGCTCTGCTTATACTAAAAAAGCAGTTTGCGCTTCAAACTGAGTTTCTGAACAAAGCCATACCCATATTAAAAGAATTTGATTCGTCATTTTCGTTATTCTAATCATTTAAAAAAGATACAGTGACGTCGTCTAATATTATATATTGGAACTGCATTTGTAAGTACATTATATTTGACGAAGATAGGAACAGCTACGAAAATCCTTAATTTCCTACGAATTAAAAAAAAAACTGGTTACTTGCTTCTGTTCTACAGGAGTTATTGGGAAGGAATATTAAAAGACTTACATTTTGCTTTAATAAACAACTTCTCCATGGGGTGTCAATATATCCCGCTCGGGCTCTGCGAGGAAGTAGAGTTGTGAAAATTTAAAACAGATCCACAAATGGAGTGGGAAACTTGTTTGCCTTCACGGCCTTTTATAAAAAAAGTTCCAAACGCAAACAATATATTTTTCTTACATTTTTGCTGGGTTCAAAAATCGATTATTCGATTTTAACAAGTTATTCGAATAATCGTGGAGCTGCGATTATTCGAATAATCGAAAGAAGTCAACTATTCGAATAATGAAATTCGATTGGCAATCGTACAAAAATTTAAAATCGAATATTCGAATAATCGATTAATCGAATTATTCGAATAGATTTGAGAGCTCTAATACATATGTATGTACGTAGTATCCCAGCCAGCAAGGTACCGTACATTTTACTAACATTGCGATTTACGAGCTATTCTCGAATCAGAAAACATTAACAAAAGAAGCTTTTTTCTATCATGTCAAAAAAAAAAAGAAGAAAACGAAAAATTTCAAACTCAATATTTTAAAAGGAAGTATGTATGTTTGTAAAATTTCTACATTTACGATAAAAAAACGGACGTAAAAAGATTAGAGCTCCAGATTTTTTTTAACATTTTCGAGTAGCCCGAACAAATGTTGTTCAAATGCTCGAACAGTTGTTTGTTTTTTATTACCCGTATGTTTGTACGGGCATTTGAACAATTCGGGCATTTTGAAGTTTGTTTTTTTCTTTTGTTTATTATTTTTCTTCTTCTTCATATGTAATTTTGTTATTTTTGTTTTTCCGATACACATTTTTTTTTGTTTGTAAGCTCGAATGCTCGAATGTTTGTACGGGCATTTGAACAACAAACGGGCTTCAAACAAAAACGATCAGATCGAATTGCTCGATACCCGGGTATCTAGAGCCCTAAAAAAGATTCATATACGAGTGCTTTTTCGATACATTTACGACATTCGTAGGCAATGAACATTTTAAAGCGAAACAGTATTCGTATGCGAATCGTAGACGGATTTCATAAACGATATTTTATTAGAGTTTTCTTCGAGAAAACATCAGTTTACGAGCTCGTTTACGATGATTTTGCTGGCTGGGATATTAGGCACATAAACCCAGCCAGCAAGTTACGGTACATTTTACGAACATTGCGATTTACGAGCTATTCTCGAATAAGAAAACAATAACAAAAGAAACTTTTTTCTATCATGTAAAAAAAAAAAAAGAAAACGAAAAATTTCAAACTCAATATTTTAAAAGTAAGTATGTATGTTTGTAAAATTTCTACATTTATGCTGATTTCAGACAGAAAATTAATGTAGTACATTACATTTATAATTTAACAACAAATTTTTGTGTTTCATACACACTCAATTAACAAGGAGATGTCACATTTCATAAAATAATTTTTTGTTATTGACAAGAATTTTTGAATAAATAGTCCCAGTAAACATTCGGAGTCATAAAAGAGTCAGAAAGGAATCCTAATCCGGAGCGTTCACACTCATCATGAGCTCAATTTGGAGGGCTCACATTTTCTTCTGTCTACCAAAAGCTATATCTCCAAAAGTATTAATGTTTTTCGAATGAATCTTTCAGGGGATGTTAGTCGAGACTTTTCTTTATCTAAATTTATGACTTTGATAAATATTTTACTAATATTAATAATAGCAAATTGTTGTTAAATAAACTAAACCATTATCACCAATTTCTAAATTAAACACACAAATAATCCTTACTATATTTTCACACGTAGCTTTATTAAGCTGTTCGAACCACTTTCACACACTTTTTATTAATTTTATTTGCCGAATTTTACATTTTAATTGTTCGACCAACTGCTTTTGTACCTTTTAAATAATAAAAATGGCCACCAACATATAATAGTGATGCCACACCTTCCAAAAGGTAATTCACATGATAAGGTCGCATGCACAGTGCGCGATTCGGAGCCAATGAAATTAGTAAATAAAGGCGAAGGCCGCCTACGCTGAAGGGTGTACTACGCAGAAGGACATCACCGTGGCGGTAGCCACGGTTGGGGCACACGTCCGGACGGATGGCGTAGCCCAGGGTTATTTTTTATAAGCGCGGCCAAAGGCCGCCAACGCAGAAAAATTCAATACGACCCAACTCGTTTACCACTGTGACGACGGCCTTATGAAATAGTCGACTGCGTGTGGCAACACCGATGTTTCTATTTCATTGTTTCGCAGAGAAAAGTGAAGTTAAATTTGACTTTTTTTGCAACTTTAACTACAAATTACTTAAAAACTATACATCTCCGGAAGCCAGGACTTTTACATTTAGAATCAGGAGGATCTCCTCTACAACGTCCAATAACTCTTTTTTTCCAACGCGTGGTAGACGGTTGGAAAGTTTTCCCATTTGGAGTCCGAAATGTATGTGTTTCTGTTCTTAAGGTGGTCCCTGGCGTGGCCCTAATTTCATACATTTTATGAGCCTGAATAAGTAGTAAAACCAAAAAAAAAGTTCTTTTGTTTTTGCATTTTCCTTCCCTGACCCAATTCTCTTCATCCTCTCTCTCCATTCACCCCAGCTTGTTCTCCTCTTCTCTCATTGGTTGCCTTCAGAAGTCGCAACTGTTGAGCAAAACTGTTGTGTAGATATGACTGAGCGGAAAGTGATATAATTTGCGCCTTCTGAACGAGCTGATACATAAAATAATCAAATTATTATTATAATTATCCCCAACATAATCAGGAATAATTTCGCTGCTTTGAAACACTTTTATTACATTCAAAAATATATTTATATATTTATATTTTTGTACATACATATGTCAAAAGTCGTAAGCACATGTCGCCCGAAGTGAGCATAAAAAATTTATGATGGAAAAAAGTGTCCAAACTCACATCATGTTGTGTTGATCAGAAATACTCAACTTTGCGTTCAGAAGATAAAACACAACTGTTGCGCAACCGTTGGGATTCTGAACACAACCATTGTGGAACCTTCATTGCTTGCTTAAAAGCCCGTCTCCACATACCTTGATTCGCCAGCGAAACATCTCGCTAAATAACCCGTCTCCACTTGGCTGATCGTAATTCAGTTTAACATTTCTCTTTCTTGTTCCTCTTAAATGTTTATATGTTTGCTTATTTTTGCGGTTTTGTTTTAGTCTGTGTGAGATTTCGATAGATTTTCGATACAAAATTAGAGAAGGCATCGATATCATCGGGTTTGGCAAGAGGATTGAGAACGAAACAAGTGTTTCAATCTTCATTCGCTCTCAGAAACGTGTATGGAAATTAACGAGCTTCGGCTCTGGTTTCGAAGTCGAACGAAGATTGAGAGAGCGAATGCAGAAAAAAAGAGCGAAACACGTTATGTGGAGACATGGTATCATAGTGTTGTCTATTTGTATTTTCCTCCGGATTCGAACCTGAAATTCAATCCAACGCCATAATATAGTGGAACATTCAACATTGTATTAAACTTAAGTGATACTTTTATACCTACTTCCCATTTTTCGAATTACAATTATCATTTAAAAAAACAAGAAAAAAATCATAAAAAATTTTTTCCTAAGCTCATACATACTCGTATTTCACACATGTTTGTGATACATATCCGACTCCAAACTATGAGTTCTCTGAGAATGTTTGCTGGGATAATAAATTCATGCCAAAACTAATTGACGGTTGACATTGAAAACTTCAAAATGAAAAAAAAACGAACTTACCTCCCAGAGTTGTATTGAATTTTTATTCGATTAAAAATTCAATTAATTAGTAATGGATCCATTAATAATTGAACTTCTGTATGGAAAATCGAGCTTCATTATCAACTTAATGAAGAAAATGTGGATAATTACTCCATTAACCGCCTGTGTGAAATCAGTATTACGATAAAAAAACGGACGTAAAAAGATTCATATACGAGTGCTTTTTCGATACATTTACGACACTCGTAGTTTGAAATTTTTCGTTTTCTTTTTTTTTTTTACATGATAGAAAAAAGTTACTTTTGTTATTGTTTTCTTATTCGAGAATAGCTCGTAAATCGCAATGTTCGTAAAATGTACGGTAACTTGCTGGCTGGGTATGCATGGTGTCCACAATTAGCGTTGACTTATATAAATTAGGTAATTAAAACAAGTAGACCGCGGCTGTCTTCGGTTGTATGGGCGATATGTACATACATAACACATACATATGTACATATACATATGTACATGTGTATGTATCTTGTAGCATTCCGATCTGATCAAATGCGGCATATGAAAAATTTTCAATAAAACATAACCGTATACCGATGAACAAACGAGCGGTTAGAAGCATGATATGTAGCTGATCTCAATGAAATACTAAGAGATATGAGCTAACTGGGTATTATGAATAAACCATACTTAAATAAACGTACACAAAATTTTAAGTAACAAGTAAATAAATAAATTTAGTAACAAACTATGCCAGTTGTTCTTTTTAAGGGGAAGCAGCAGTATCACGAAGGCCTGAAAGAAGTGTCTTCCAACAATCCTTCTGGAATGGCTGCTCCATTTCTAAATTAGGCAAATGCAATTTTTTATTCCAATTTTTATGTGAGAATATATACTTTTTTGATTTTAAAGAAGAAAAATAAATTTAAGCCAAATTAAAAAAAAAATTAAAAATAAATTTTTTTAAAAAACTGTTTCTTACTTTAACGCGAAAAATAAATACATATAAACACAAATTAACTAAAATAAGAATTTATGTTAAAATAAACACTTTTGAATTTAGTCATATTAATATAGGTACATACACACAGATAGCGAACTGAGAAGGCCTTTCTAAAAGCACCTCTGTGGGAAGAGAAGCGGAAGGAATGCAAAAAAGAGAGGAATAGGTAAGGGAAAACGGCAGGCCTCCATTTACTCAAGAAGGCCTTTTAGAAGTGCTGCTTACTCCTGTAATAATCTACTGGGTTGTGTTAAGAGCAGAAAATGTTGTACTGTAGTCGGGGACAGTTTCGCGTTTTGTCAGTAGAACAAAAAACCCTGAACAAATTGTGGAATAAAGCAAACTAAATTTGACAACGCGGAAAAATGGAAATGGAGAAGTGCGACATTATTGCCAAAATAAAAAACGCTATTATTTTGCTTCTTTTAATTTTTGAAACACCCCATACTTGAATATTTAAATAAACAATTACTTAACTAATTTTTTAATTCGTGTTTTCACGTGCCAAAAATCGCACCCCAGACCTCTGCCACTATATGCGATCGCTCTACCCCTACTAAGTCATAGCGTTGACGTGAAAATGATCAGAGCTCTAATAGCTAAATATTCATGCAGGTGTAATTTGCAATATTTGTATAAAAAAAAAAAATAACTGAAACACAAAATATTTATGTATAACAATAGACAAACAAGTTGAAATCATGTAGAAATTCGCTAATTCGTGATGGAAACTGGTTTAAGAGCAACACAACTTTAAATAGCAAAAGCGAATAAATAAATAAATAAATAAAAGTTAGTGGAATGAAAGAGCGCGAAAACAGCAAAATATAAATTCAAGTCACATATGTAAAAAACAACGACGAAAACCAAATGAAAACATATTTTTGCCAAATCGAACACACAAACATAAAAAGAAAATATTTCTAACCTTTATTGGCTTTATTGGTACATAATAATGTACAGAAAAAAGATGTTTGCAAAATAATAAAAATTTCGCCCACTTCTTGAGTTCTATAAAATCTAGGGTATGTGAAGCCAAGCTGAAAAGAAGGAACGAAAATTCTTGGAGCTGCGCTATTCATTCTAGGCAGCTATAGTCCCATTAAAAGCGTATTTCCCTTATTGTTGTTGTAATAGTATTACTAAGCCCTGTTCAATCGACATCATTCTGTGAAAAGCTGTCGTCAACCTATGTACATATATATGAATTAAAATAAACAAATCATAATTATGGTTAGCAAGCGATTGCAACCGGATGTGATAGAATACAATACAGTATTAGGAAACTGTGAAAAGTAAAAAAAAAACAAGTAAGGAAGCCTAAGTTCGAGTGGAATCGAACATTAGATACTCAGCTGTATGCTTTAATTGTTTGTTTGCGTTTGATGGAAACACGGTGTATTTTATATAAACCGACTGCTGCATAAAGTGGGCGTAGCCACGCCCATTTTCAACATTTTTATCAGTCATCCAACTAAGCATATGAATATTATTCTTTGTGCAACATTTCATTCCTTTATGACTTCTAGTTACAAAGATGTCACGTTACAAATTCCCAAAGGATGTTCCAGAAATATCTTTGTTAAAAAGTAGGCGTGGTCACAAACCGAATTCAATAATTTTTTGCGTGTCTATTAACACAAGTTATAAAAGTGTATAAACCAAGTTTCGTCATAATATCTCAATTATTTGCCGAGTTATAGGCTAAGAAATCTCGTATATTCCTTTGTCTATAAAGAGGCGGTGCCACGCCCATTTTCCAAAATTTTTCTATTTTTTGTTTCCGGTCTATTGTGGAACTCATGCCACAAAATTTCAATGAATTAATATTTATATTTGACAAAGATATCGTTTAAAATGTTTTTATTAGGCCACTTTATAATACCAATATATAAAAGTGGGCGTGGTCGTCAACCGATTTCGCTAAAATTTTCAACATGTATTGCCACAAGTAAGAAAAGTGTACACACCAAGTTTCGTCATTATATATCAATTATTTGTCGAGTTATGGGCTCAGAAATCTCGTATATTCCTGCTTCTAAAAAGAGGCGGTGCCACGCCCATTTTCCAAAATTTTTGTGTTTTTCGTTTTATGTCCGCAGTTGGACTCCTGCCATAAAATTTCAATGATATATCTTTATATTTGACAGAGATATAGCTTAAAATGTTTTTATTGGGACACTTTATAAGACCCATATATAAAAGTGGGCGTGGTCGTCAACCGATTTTGGTAATTTTTAGTCCAAACATTTGCCTAAGTAAGTATATCACGCATACCAAATTTCATCGATATATCTTCAATGGTTTCTGAGTTATGACATATAAAACTTTCCATGTTTGACCCTTAATAAGTGGGCGTGGCACCGCCCATTTTCCAAAGTTTCATCAAATTTCTTCATAGGGGCCTGAGCTCAACACGTGGGTAAAATTTCATCGCTCCAGCTATATTAGTGACTGAGATACCAAATTTCCGATTTTTTCTATATAGGAAAAGTGGGCGTGGTCTTGGTCCGATTTCGCCCATTTTCAATACCAACTGTCCCAGTCTCGATACCAACTTGCATTCCAAATTTCATCAAAATATCTCAATTTTTGCGCGAGTTAGAGTGTTTACAGACGGACAGACGGACGGACGGACGGACATGGCTCAATCGATTTCTCTTTTCACCCTGATCATTTTGATATATATAAGTCTATATCTATCTCGATTATTTCATTCTGTTACAATCCACCGTTATGTGATTAAAACTATAATATTCTGTGTACTAGTACAGCTGAGTATAAAAATAAAACACAACAACGAAACTGCGAAATTATTCAAGCATGAAATATAAATTGATTGAATCGAACAATCTGTAATCTTAAACGAACAAAAGTGGACAACTTTACCTTTCAATATGAATATCCGCGTATGATTTATGTATATACATATGTACATTTGTATGCCAAGAATGCAACGAATAAGAATTTTTGAGAGCAACAATTTTTTGTCTTATCGTCCTTATTACTTACAATCTGTATCTAATTAGTTTACTTTCTAAGTAAAATGAAACTTGCTGCTAGCCCGTAACCGAAGAACTTATTATCGAGTCAAAATATAAAAAAAAATATGTGAATCACAATCTTTTTTTAATCTCCCATCGGTTTATTTATGTTTACCATATGTTGTTTTACCGTAAGTTTATGCAAACACTACTAACAGTTAGATATTCAAAGCAGCTGCATGACAAAAAGGTTTCGGAATTTGCAATATGAAACCGTGTGTGCCCCCGACCCTGCGTGTTTGTTTTCCAAGTGCATTCTTTTTTAATTTGTTTGCTTGTCTGTTGTCTGTTATGAGCATGACAACATCAAAAAAAGAAAAATAAAAAGAAAATTATAAACGCGATCAACCACAAAAAGTGACGATGCAGGTTGTTCACCTGACAAACGTATGTACATATTTACATAGTTCGCAACGATGCCGTGAGTATTGGAATTGCAATAGCAACGATTAAATTAATTGGCAATAAAACGCTGAAAGAAACAAAACAATGCTAGCTATATACCTCAGCTTCGATGTTGATAGTTTTCAGCTACATTTGTATATAGGCAATTACTATTCGTGCTATCAAAGCGGCTTTATCTCAATGGGCATTTGGGGTTAATCAGCTCTCATATAAAAAAATTATCATCTCGAGGCAAAAAGATTGATGCAAACCAGGGCCGTAGCCAGGAATTTTTTTCGTGGGGGGTTATCATCGTAGATTTTTTTTTTTTTTGCGTAAAATATATAACCTATTTCGTGCACTAAATAAAAATAATAAAAAAATCTGGTTTCTAAAGTGCTATTTAGAAGAAAAATTTTTTTACAAAACTTGATTTTCACATTAGGGTTTTTATAAGAAGTTTTAAAAATCAGGAAACTTTTATTCATTTAAGAATTAGACTGTTCTATTGCAAACACGATGAATACTTTATTTTTGGATATTTTATCCAAGTGAAAAAATAAAGATATTTTATGGACGAAAAACTCGGTTAGATTACCCAACCATGTGGGAACGAAAACAGCTGTAAAAGTCCGCCCCAAGATTTGAGCAGGGTTTGAAATTATTTTCAACTTTTTTTTTTCATTTCCATTGAATTTCATTTTCATTTGAAAATTTTTAAAATAAACAGCGCAACAGAAGTATAAAAAATAAAAAGTTTTACTCTACTGCGCGCAGCCTTAAGTTTCTAAAAATTATAGTCGACTGTTGCTGTATTGTGGAAATTTTTACAGCACTGTTGTTGTTGTGTTTTTTTTTACTTTATGGGAACACAATCGAAATTGTAATGTACAAAAAAAAAAAAAAAACATTTTAAAAAGCCGCACTGAAAACTAAAATTCTGTTTATCTGTGCTTTGCTGTCGACTGATCTGTTTGAAATTACACAGTAAAGCAACAGCACAAATAAACAAACAATTATATTCGACTGTTATGTCCTTCGACTTCAGATATTTTCAAAGGAAATCGAAATTCAAAAGTTCTCAAAAAATTATGATAACTTTCGCAGACAGCAACAGCTTATTTTTTGAGACTGTTGCTGTTATGCTGGCAAACAGTGCTTGGGAAGTTTTATATTTCCCTCTAATGTCCTTTGATCTGTGAAGTCGTTTTCATACAGTTGGGTCACCTAACCGAGTTTTTCGACCATAAAATATTATTTTTGTTTCATTTGGAAAAAGTCGCCAAAATAAAGTATTCATCGAATCTTTTTAATATTACGGTTAAAATGTTTGCAATAAAACAGAATAATTTTAAAAAGAATAAAACTTTCCTGATTTTTACAACTTCTTATAAAAACCCCAATAAAAATCATATTTTTTCAATAGTCGCAAAAAATCAATAAAATGTTGACTTTGAAAAGTTAGTATTGAAAATATGTGAAATCGGACTACATATAACAACTCACACATCCCATATATGGGATCTTTCGAAAATCACACAAAATATTATAATTCAGACACTAATATAACCCGAGTAATGAATTTTCAGCCATGCAATGACTATGCAATTATAAGGAAATATGCTAAAATTTTAGAAAATGTGCGATGATTGACTGCCTTATTCCGGAGTGGTAACATAATTTAATTTATAAGTGGTATGTCGTTAGAATTTTTGATTGAAGTTATAACCAAAAAAACCCAAAATTACGTTATCTCAAAACCCTAACGATAAAAAAATGGCTTTGAACTCAGCAGGTTCATGCCAGCCCTCTCCTATACCTGAAATTCTTGGTATTTTCTCAAATTAATTATTTGTAAACAGTGTTTCCAACATATAGCTTTGAATATGACAGAAGTAAAATTTATCTACCAGAATTTCGTGGGGGGTTCAAACACCCAAACCCCCCCCCTAAATACGGCCTTGATGCAAACCAAACTTTAAGATTCGGCATTTAATGAAAAAAGTGTTAAGTGATTTAAATAGCAAACTCAATTGATTTACGTTAGTCCATTGAATTGGTAAAACGAGTAAAGCTAATCCTTTAAAGACTGATGAAGATTTACATATTGGTTTCCTGATTAATCAATGATTTTCATAATATCAATGTTTAAAGACATTTGTATAGTATACCTAAGTATAATGTATGTATAATGAATAATGCTTACCCTCATTGCCAAACATACTCCATAGCTTTGAAATTAACAGCCCCATGTTGCTGTAGGTATGTAAATATGTATGTAGGTAGTAAGTATGTACGTTCAAATGCGTCGCCTTGAAATTCCAGTTCGCCAAATCAAATAATTTACTTATTTGCTTCCAAATACAATTTATTTATTTGTAATGATAATATTGATGCACTAAGTAATGCTTATACATTTGTACATATTTCCTTCACACTTAAGTTAAAAAAAAAGAAATAAATAAAAATATATGCATCACATACATTGGTACATATCGCACTCTAAATCATAAAGTGACACAACTCAAAATCATAAAATTTCAGTAGTAATGATATAGCAAAAAGCCACGTATAGAGGTTATTTTTCTGTCAAAAGCGACACGCTAGAGATTCATATGTGTGTACGGAATGTGTACCGGTTTATGAAAAAAAAAAACTATTTCAAAATATTTTGAGTTGTGTCACGCTATGATTTAGTGCGTGTACTTGCATACTAAATACGTCATTGCTACAACAAAACGCTCATTTTTAGATACATATGTATGTATGTCAAGTATTTTTTATACAATTATGTATGAATTTACATTAATACACACATACATAATTTATTTATTCAACGATTCTAGTGAAATTAAAGCCAAAGGCGGTAGGGGTTGGCGGTCGTTGGTAGTCACGTCATTGGCAAGATCGCTTTTGGCGCTCTAAAAAATCCATACATACATAAGTATATTACGTAAATTGGGTACCTATAATGTGACAGTCACCCCTCTAACTCCACAAAGCGAGTATACAAAGTGGTATGCTTATACCCAAAAGTACATACATATGTACATTAGACCGTACCGCAAAAAATAAAGTTCGCCGTACGTATGATGTCTTTTTGGAAAACATTTCCGGAAAAGTTTTTTATTTTTTTTTTGGACGCCGCTAGATGTCGCTAAAATCTATTTTTCTCACATCTTCGATATTTATAGTCCGATCTCTAAGTTTAGTACACCAATGCCTTTGGCTTGAAAGGGCGGCTTATACTATGGAATATTATTAACCCTATGTGCGCCATTGGGGTCACTACCACCCAGTACTTACTTTATACCACCTTAATGTACCTTTTTTATGTCTGCATGTTAAACGTAGTCAAAAATCATTGATCTTTTGCAAAATAAGTATTTCGATAGCTTGAGCAGAACTCGAAATAAAACACGTTCAACATTCCGAGGAATATAGGTTTTTCGGTTCCTTTGGTCTTTTAGGTTAATTTTACAGAAACATTTTCTGATGAGACCCTTATAAAATTGTATGCCAAATAATTTTCTAGAACATTTTAACCCTCTAGCGACCTTAAAAATACAATTTTTCCTGATATTCTAAAAAATAGGGGTTAAAATAATCCTTTATTTGCGGTGCTAGTGGGTTAACATGTTCTATTATTCGCCATAAAATTTCAGTAGGGGTCTCCTCAGAAGAAATCTTTGTAAAATGAACCTAAAAGACCAAAGGAAGCGAAAAACATATACTTATTCTTCGCAATGTTGAACGTGTTTTATTTCGGGTTCTGCTGAAGCTATCGAAATACTTATGTTGCAAAAGATTAATGATTTTAGACTACGTTTAACATGCAGATATAAAAAAGTACATTAAGGTGGTATAAACTAAGTACTGGGTGGTAGTGACCCCAATTACGCACATAGGGTTAATAATATTCCATAGTATAAGCCGCCCTTTCAAGCCAAAGACATTGGGTCATATTAATAAAAGCCGAGCATTTGCTTTTGCTTCAAATTTGAGACCTTTTACTCAAATTTTGAAATTTGGTTCATACAAATTGATGTCAAATTTCTAAAATCTTGAGTAAAAGTATTTGCTTCCTTTTTATTAATACGACCCATTGGTGTATTAAACTTAGAGATCGGACTATAAATATGGAAGATATGAGAAAAAAAAAATAAAAAACTTTTCCAGAAATGTTTTCCAAAAATACATCATATGCGGGGGCGTACGGCGAACTTTATTCTTGCGTCCCTATAAGGCGAGACGGCCTAATGTACATATGTACATACATATATAGAGTAATGGGGTACATACTCGCAGAGGTACGCACTTGTGTCTCACTACATATCACTCATTTACTTTAGTAATGTCATAACTCAGAAAACATATTTAATTAAGTATGTATATGCACATACCTCCATATGTACATTAGAGTGCGTTTAATTTGTATGAAAAATTTAAAAGTTCATAAGAAGACTATATCGCCCACTCAATCTGTAGTAACATGGTGAAAGATATCACACATAAATTTTGGGCCCGATTGGTGGCGGTTAAGGCGTCGCGCATTAAGGTCAAAGTTCAGAAAACTCTAGGAAGGGTCAAAAAATCAAAATATTTTTTTTTAATTAGCTAATACCCAAAATTAATACTTCTATACCCAATTATAACAAATATAAATTTTGGTACCGATTGATGACGGTTTACTGCTGTTTCAAGGGGGTCAAAGTTCAGATTACCATATGCGACACTAAAAATGTAAGTCTTCTATATATTGATATATTATATCAATTGAAAGCTTTAAAGTGCTCTCACGAAAATCTCGTTATTTGAGTTATGACACTATTTACTTAATTAGCAATTTAATTAATATCTGATTGTTGCTCTTGGATGGCAAGCAAGACAAAATTGTTTAATAAGAAGATTGAGTAGGTACGATCGAAATTTCAGTAAAGCGGTGGCGAGTTCGAAAAAAATGATTTCAGTGAGAGTATACTCATAGGAGAAGAATTTTTAAATCAAAACTTTGAACTTACGGTAATTATCTAGTTTTGCTAAAATAGTTCAAATCGGTCAACGCTGCCGACAACGCAAAAATACTGTGGATTGGTCCGTAAGTATTACTCCAGAAAGATATGTAACCGCACTACGCTGCAATTGAGGTGAACTGCGCGACACCAGGCGACGAAGTTGACCAACTAGGCAACTTCGTCGTACGACAGAAATTTATGCAGTTACAGCGTCGCATAGTTCGGTATAGGCAACTGCACTTCAAAATATAATGAATGCTAAATATTGTTGGACGAAGAAAAGTTAAATTTGTTAGTGAGTGACAAATAAATTATTAAGTTTTTAGAGAAATAAATAAAAAAAATTGTTCAGCGAAGTGTCGCGCAGTGCGATATACCCAAAAGTGTCTCACCGAAAATTGATGTGTCGCGACAGTGTAGCGTAGTATGGTGCGTTTCAGGCTTTAGCCAGCAGAATTCTCTTTCTGGGGTAATATCCATGGACCCATCCAACTACCAACAAATTATCAACAAATATCTCGTGAACCGTAAGTCTCCGGCAAGTTTTGATTTTAATTTTGAGATCTGAGAGAGCTCCCCCTGCAAGAACTGTGCAGGTCATTTGACCGGTCATATGACCGGCAGGCATGACCAAAAGTTTTGGGATATTTCCTATCACATTCTTAAGGGCATCGGGAACTTTTGTGACCGTTTCATTCTTCACATTCCCGTATGTGTATTTTCAAATTCCATTTTATCCTTATCTATCCCATTGGTTTTGAACTTGGCTAGAGCACATACGAGTGCAAATGTGTTGGTAATATTATATTTTTGTAATAGTGTTAGTACTTTCGGTCACACAATTCTAGCAGGGCCCCTACCCACCTGAAAAAGTAATTTTTCTGGGACCGTGCCCTGCAAGAACTGTGCAGGTCATTTGACCGGTCATATGACCGGCAGGAATGACCAAAAGTTTTGGGATATTTCCTATCACATTCTAAAGGGCATCGGGAACTTTTGTGACCGTTTCATTTATCACGTTCCCGTATGTGTATTTTCAAATTCCATTTCATCCTTATCTATCTCATTGGTTTTGAACTTGGCTAGAAACACATACGAGTGCAAATGTGGTGGTAATATTATATTTTTGTAATAGTGTTAGTACTTTCGGTCACACAATTCTAGCAGGGTGGTTCCTTAAGGAAAAACTGGCCCGCTTAGCCTTTTAGGGTTCGGCACTGTATTCGAAGATGAATGAAGATTTTGGGAGCGAACACTGATAAAAAGAGCGAATGAAGTCATGCTTAGACATCCCAACAGACCAGGATGTAAGCGAAATGTAATAGGACTTGAGAACAAGCTTATAACAATTGTCCATTTAAGCTTATTGCAATACAGTTTTTATAAGCTTAATTGTAAGCCTATTCACAAGCATTATTGTAATAATTGAGGAACACTTACTTAAAAAGCTTGAAAATAATATTACAATAAGCTTACATCCCTGCTAGAATTGTGTGACCGAAAGTACTAACACTATTACAAAAATATAATATTACCAACACATTTGCACTCGTATGTGTTCTAGCCAAGTTCAAAACCAATGAGATAGATAAGGATAGAATGGAATTTGAAAATACACATACGGGAACGTGATGAATGAAACGGTCACAAAAGTTAAGAATGTGATAGGAAATATCCCAAAACTTTTGGTCATGCCTGCCGGTCTTATGACCGGTCAAATGACCTGCACAGTTCTTGCAGGGATTACACTTGCAATGAAAGCTTAAAAAACTATTAATAATAACATTGTTTTAAGCTTACTGTAAAATTTTTTTAAATTTTGGTTTTACAATGATTCATGCAATTCATTGATTCCTTTTTCCGAAAAGGGAACTATAAAAGCCTCAATAAAATTCAATGTAATGTTGAATGTCCCACTATATGATTCCGTTGGATTGAATTTCAGGTTGATGTTATGGTTCGAAACAGGAGGAGAATATAAAATAAAGAACATTGCAGTAAAGTTGAAGAAGGAAATAAAATGAAAAGAAATATGCAAATAAAAATATATTTTTTTATTTTTTCTACTATTTATACATACAGTTATATTTATAAGCTTACAACAAGCTTTCACAAGTAATATTTTTCTACAATTACATTTGTAAGCTTATAAAAAGGGTGCCGTTTTGATTTTTCTACAATTGTTCTTAAGTCTTTCTCAATACTTTACACAAGCATTCCTCAAGCTTAGCGCTTATATTTGTAAGCTTGTTATAATATTATTCTCAAGCCTTTTGGTTTATTGGGATGCTATTATGTATGTATTATGTAGTTGTGTAGCAATGGTTGAACGTTTATAGAAATTACTTTCAAATTGTTATTGTCTTTGCTTTTTATTACATTTGGTGTTTTTCTAGCCACTGCCTCTCACTTTATTTTGCAATACATTTCCGCTGCTGGGGCTGCTTTTCAACACAATCGTCATATTAAGTTGTTTCTTTTGTTGGTCACTTTATTATTTCATTTTTGTATATGCATCCATATTTATACAGTAAATATTCCCAAGTAAAGCAAAACTTCTCACTTTTCAATATAAAAACTAATTTTTAGTTTTTAATTAATTTATAGCTAAAAACAGCTTTTAAAGCACAGAAAAATTTACCAACGTCACGATTGATTGCTGAACAGAAAACCACAAAAGAGACAAATAATTTTGACAAGCTGTGGACGAAAGTATATGAAAAGAATTGACAAAAATCGTGCTGCCAGACAAGGAGAACGTAAAATTAGGACCCTGGAGCGGAGCGGAGCAAAGGAGCGCATACCTAACGAGATAAAGGTCCCCACAAACAGAAGCGATACGATACAGCCCACACAGCAAATTCTGCTGCCACCGATTCAACTCAATAGTGAATACAACAGCTCAATTCGAATAAATCAATTGAGTCGCAAGTGTGTATAGGCTCTAAGGCGGATTCATCGTTCGAGTTCAGTAGGCCTATTTTGTAACCAATTTGCGACAATTTTCGGATCGGTATCGTAAATTTGCGATTATGCCATTCCGTACGATTTTTCAGTCGATTTCTATAGTATATTTTGACAGATGTTTCCGATACTCTTCGCAGAGGTATCGAGGGAAATTTTTGTGTCGGTAGATTTTGCGATTATCGACCGCAAAGTAAGTTACAGAAGCCGCTTTCGATTCACAATTTCTCTGCTGGCTATAAATTTCCTTCTGTCAAATTTATATGTGAATGATAGCGAGCAGAGGGAAATTTTTATCGACCAGTTAGCGAGTATGGCTACTACTCATTATGGGTTAAAATATTTTTGTTCGATCCGACCTCGCATGTGTGATGGCGAATCGAAAACGACAAGAATTCCAGTGCAGAGCTAAAGTTGAATTTGACTTAACTAATAAAATTAGTTCAGAACTTTTCGGAAATCCTCTCACACTCCGAAAACACAACAACAACCACATGGAAAAAAAGTTCTGAACTCGAACGATGAATCCACCTTTAATCTATATAGCCCGTGCGCTATTGGCTTTAGCTGCAAAGCGAAATTCCAGATGCTACAGCTAACTTAAGGGCCTTTTCACAATAACACTGTAGGTAAATTTTTAACTTTTGAAATATCAGAGAGAAACGCCGAAACAAGTCAGCTTAACTTTTGGCTGTAGAATACGATGGCATTTACAGAAAGTCAAAGTTAGCTCTTGTTTTCGAGATATTTAGGAAAGAAGTTTCAGAGCTCTGAAGGTATTTTTTTTTTTTCATCTATAAACTTTACTCAGGCTTGGAACCCTTTCCTCGCATAAAAATTTTGACAGATGTTCTTACTTATAAAATCCTCAAATATGCATATATTTTCTTTATTTAAAAACTGTATAATAGTTCTTTTAACTCTCTGTAAGACGATATAAAGATCATCTAATTCATTTAATACGATATGAGTTATTGGGCTTGAAAAAAATGCCTATGGTGAAATTTCAACTTTGGTTGCACAAAAGTGCAATAATTGATGCAGATACGTGGAAATCGTATATGAGAAAATTTTTCACCTATTAATTTTGAATGAAAGTGTTTATGTTGCTTTTTCACGCAGAATGACTATTTTCGGAGTTATAAGGAAATAAATGTGCAAAACCATATATCTGAACAATCAGTTGTATGGGAGCTATATGTTATAGTGACCCGATCTTGACAATTTTTAGGGAATAGATTAAGGTCAATACAAATAGAAATTCTCCTAAGTTTCATGTCCTTAGCTGTTTGAATAGCGAAGCTATACCCCAAAATGTCCACATCTGAAAAATCGGTTGTATGGCAGCTATATGTTATAGTAACCCGATTTCAATTATTTTCAGAAATAGTTAAGGTAATACTGAAATATTATCACGTGCAAAGATTCGGCAATCTATCTCATAAACTGACTGCGTTATTAACAAAAAAGTCCAAATTTATGGTAATTTTTAAATACCGTTATCTCGAAAACCGGAGCCAATTTGGGAAAACTAAAGGCGGTATTGAATTTAGAATGCCCCAATTAAGTAAGAGCCTATACACACTTGCGACTCAATCGATTTGGTCGAATTGGACTGTTGTATTCACACTACTCCAACTATTTAGTCGAATCGGTGGCAGCTATTCACACTTGAGACTAAATAGTCGTGCGATTGACAATGACATAGTGTTGCCAATGTTCACATTTTACTCAGCAAATTTTACATTAGTGGTCTTCATATAAAGTGATGAAGTATTAAATTGTTAAAGTTTATCTGCATTCTTACATGAAAGCACCTTCTTGTCAGCTGTCAACTTGATTAATAAATAAAAAACAATAAAATAAACAAAAAGTGCATACATTGTTTGGCTTTGTTTCTTATTAAACTAGCAACTAGCTGTCAAGTAAATGAAAAGAGAAAAACGGAAGGAATTACGCTCATAAAGGCGAAACGAACAGAAGTACAAGAAACGGAAAAATAGTAAAAATCAGCCATTAATAATTTTCATGAAATTTCATTTTCATTATTTCTATTTTAAAATGCGATTAATGACATTTGAAGAGAACAACAATATCAAGAAACATATGAAAACGGAAGTAAATATCCTTAGTTAGATAATTCTTGTCTATAACTACACCATTTCCAGATGGATTTTAGAAAGCGTCAACTGGATTTTAGAAAGGGGAAATTGGATTTTAGAAATGTCGATTTGATTTTAGAAAAGGGAAATTGGTCTTTAGAAACTGTAAATTGGATTTTCGAAAATTTATATAATTATTAATTTATACTTCGAAGAATTTCTATTCGAAAAATTCTGTGTAAAATTTATTATAAACGCACATTCTGAAATCCAATTCACGCTTTCAAAAATCCAATTTTGTTTTCTAAAATCCTTTTAACGCTTTCTAAAATCCAATTGACATTTCTAAAATCCAATTTCCCCTTTCTAAAATCCAATTGACATTTCTAAAATCCAATTTCCCCTTTCTAAAATCCAGTTAACGCTTTCTAAAATCCATCTGGAAATGGTGTAGTTAATAAGAAACGAACCTTTTGTTTTTAAACATTTTGAAAATATTAATTGAAATATTCAATCTCTACAATTTACCAAAAGTGAAATAAAAGTAGTTCTGTCAGCATGGCAACTCTTTCCACTACGAATATCACTGTTGTTGTTATAGTCGTTCGACTAAATTGTCTCAAGTGTGAATACGTAGAAGGGCGCCTTGCTGATCAACCAGTTGTACAACTGTTTCAGTTGGAATGAAATTGGGCTGCAAATCCAACTGTTTCAGTTGTACAACTAATTGAATGTAGTGTGAATGCTTCCATACATTCCCATGCAAATCAACATTCGACTAAATCGATTGAGTCGCAAGTGTGTATAGGCTCTAAGAGCAACTGTCAAAATTTTTATGCTCGTAAAGGCAAGGCAGATCTAGGAAGGTAGGCCCGGTGGCGAATTCAGAAACTACTTTTTTTATATGCAAAGGTAGAGTGTAATGTCAAAATCCAAGCGAATTCACATCATGGCCAATAGGAATGAACGAGCCCCAAGCGAATTCAGATTTTAACCACGGCGAAATATCATTTTGACATTACACTCTACCTATTACAATAACAAAATACATGGGAAATTTCTGAATTCGCCACCGGGCCTACCTTCCTAGATCTGCCTTGCGTAAAGGGTTCCAAGCCTGAGTAAAGTTTATAGACGGAAAAATTTACCTTCAGAGCTCTGAAACTTCTTTCCTAAATATCTCAAAAACAAGAGCTAACTTTGACTTTCTGTAAATGCCATCGTATTCTACAGCCAAAAATTTAGTTGGGGTGTCTCGGCGTTTCGCTGTGATATTTTGACCTCCCTACAGTGTAATCGGTACGACTTCGAATAGACATTTTTTACTCGGTATTTTCAGCTTACCGAAACGATTCCGCGTTGCAATGTTTTCGCACTTGTGGAAATACTTTCGGTGCGTAATCTTCAGAAAATAAGAAAACAAACATCGAAATCTACAATATACAATTTTAAAATTCAACAAATCACTCAATAATAGCAATAATGTCTTCTAGCGAAGATAGCTTGCTACATTTATGGCCGAAACGACTTTCTTCTTCTTCTTTTATTATGCCGAAAAAAATTATGCAGTAATTCCTTAAATTTTACTGACCGGTCTTTCCGCGTTGCGGTATACCGAAATCAAATGTTCCTCAATTATTTCAATCATGCTTGTGAATAAGCTTACAATTAAGCTTATAAAAACTGTATTGCAATGAGCTTAAAATGGACAATTGTTATAAACTTGTTCTCAAGTCCTATTACATTTTGTTTACATCCTGGTCTGTTGGGAACAGACAAAAATAATATTTTTTTGTGAATTTTTTATTATTTTTTATTAAGAAAAATTTAAAAAATGTTTTGGTAGAAGTTATGGATCCATTTCGGAGACCACCACATCTCCTCATCAGAGACTGGCCAATAGCTCATATAAAATTCACATACAAATAATTATTAGAATTAAACGGCCATGTAAAAACAAACGTAAATATTTTTTTTTTTTAGTGAGTAATTTTAATTTTTTCTCTCTTCCACTGATTTTATTTACATTATGGTATAAAAATTCAAACTCCATTTTCTACCATGATTTACATGTAAAAAAGAAAAATTGGTGATAAAAAAAAATAAACAGTATCAATTTTTGTTATTGAGTTCAGTTTATAAGTTGGGCTCAGAGCTGGGCGCTAAGGATTACGATTACATTTTGATTACTTACGATTACAATTACTGTAATTGTAATCCTTAAATTTTTAGGATTACGACTACTGTAATCGTAATTGAGATTTTTACGATTACGATTACTGTAATTGTAATCCTTAAATTTTTAGGATTACTATTACTATAATCGTAATCATAGAACGTACGATTACAATTACTGTAATCGTAATCGTTAAATTTTTAGGATTACGATTACTGTAATCGTAATCATAGAACGTACGATTACAATTACTGTAATCGTAATCGTTAAATTTTTAGGATTACGATTACTGTAATCGTAATCATGGAAAGTACGATTACAATTACTGTAATCGTAATCGTTATATTTTTAGGATTACGATTACTGTAATCGTAATCATAAAACGTACGATTACAATTACAGTAATCGTAATCGTAAAATTTTTAGGATTACGATTACTGTAATCGTAATGGTATATTCAATGATTACGGTTACAGTAGGTACTGTTGATAAACACATCTCACACTGAAAAACTCTCATTCAGTTTATGAATACATATACTTTCCCCATAAAGGAGCCGTCTATATACATACATATATGAAGATTTAGAAATTGAGGAACAAATGCCCTATTTCAAAGAAATATTGCAATTTTTGCCCAAGCATCAGCGCTGTGCAAGTCACACTCTGAATTTGCTGGCTAACACGGACTACCTCAAAATTCTCAAAGAAAGCAACGATCTTTACCAAAATCACATTCAGGTATTAAGCAACTAACTAAAACTGATAATTAGACTGCGGATCTTTATGCAAAAAATTAAAAATGCTTTATTAAGTGTTATATTGATTCAAAACTATATATTCGCATTCCAAAACGAATTTTCTTGCTCTGTTTTGAATATGCAAAATATATGCAACTTATATGCAAGTTATATGCAAGTTATATGCAAATTAAAAATACACCTTTTTCATATAAAATATAGAATTTCAAGTGATATACACAATAAGTAAATACAGTTGAATGCAAAAATCATTTGTTGTATGCTGGAACATTTGTTCCATGCAAATAAATAACCCATTAACACCCAAAACAAAACTGTAAATGGTAACTAATTTTTATTATAATAATTTTTAATGTAAAGTGATAATTTTAGTTGTAGTTAAGACCACAATATACTACAATTGTTTTCTTCAGATTCTGAATGCCGAAATTGTGACGCTTATCGGTTAATATCAGTTTATACATATGCTGAAAATGAACGCTCAAATTTGGGTCTTTAATATTGTCAACCCAATTTCGAAGCTTCAAACACTTTCTCTTCATTGCTTTTCCCATTGCAAATGCAGAAAAATAAAATGATAAGCTTGTTAAACGCTGAATGACAAATTATTATTAAAAATTAAGCCATTAGAAATGACTCATTGCAAAATATATTCCATAGAATTCATCAATTTGAAACAAATTATCGCAGTATGAAAACGCCAAAGTGTCTCACGATAAAATATATATGCAAATTTTCAATTTTTATGTAAATATGCAAGTTAAATGCAAATATGCAAGTTATATGCAAATATGCAAGTTATATGCAATATGCAAAATATGCAGAAATAAATATGTAAATTTAGAATATTTAATTAATAACATTCATTTTTCTCTTTTGAGCCATATCGCTACCTCTTCTCCTTAAAAATATGCAATTGCATAAAGATCCGCAGTCTACTGATAATACATAAAAATAAAATAGAGATTCTCTTGAACTGTATATCGAATCTTTTCGCCTCATAAGCAGAAAATTAAATATTTTTGAAAAGGAATTTTGATAAATATAAATTTTCGGACCAAACTAGTAAGCGCCCAAAAGGAAGAGAGGTGATATAGTAAACCGCTGTGCGATATCCCTTAACCATCTCCGATCGGGACCAAAATATATATTTGGTATCCTTTAGTGCAGGACTATCGATTTTGGGCATTAGATATACGAGAAATTAAATTTAATTTTTTCAGTCTCCATAGTTTTCTGAAATTTGACCCTGTGCGACACCACTTAGCCGTCTCCGATCGGGACAAAAATTTATATATGATATGTTCGACTATATTAGCATCGACCTTGGTGGTGAGGTTCACGAAATATGATACGCAATTTGTTTCCATACATTTGGGGACCACCCTAGTATACATATATGTACATTTACCCATTTGGCCCAACGGTACTACAATCATCAATACTTTTCTCCTTACATTTCCGTTAGGGAAGATAACAACTTCCATGACTATGCCCCATGACTATGATCGCCTTTGCATGAATGACTTTGTATAGTAAAAAAAGCAATGAAGCGAAAGCGTAAGGTTTTCATTCCAAGCCGCATGCTTCTTTCATATGGTCGTTATTATAATCTTGTTAGGTATTCACCATGAATGGTAGCATTATTGTGGTGCTGAATATACAGCTGTCTACCATCTAACTTTGTTATGTACTTCATTCGTATTCATTTTTCTGTTTCGGTTTACTCTTCTTAACTCCTACTTTAACAAAAACACATTCCTGGGGTTTGTCGATACGAGGTATTGCAATTTAAACGACGATATGTAAACGTTATTTAACTATGTATATCGTACTACTAATTTAATTTTTATTATAAATCTTTGTCATACATATCTAAATACATACATACATATCGTCGTACCATACGAAAACTAGCTCACAATTTTTCTGGCTGACGAATACAAGCACATTAAATTTTTGGCTGACAAAAAGTAGAAATTTTGTTTAAAAACAACAATTTTAATGTAAAAACAATATATACATACATATGTTTGCTACTTTTCGTCAGCCAAAAGTCAAATGTGCTATTTTTCGTACATACGTGTATACAAACTGTCTATGTAACCACATATGTATGGATATATGTACATACATATGTATAAGCAGTTAAGGGGATGTTCTGGTAATGTATAAGAAGTTTTACTGTACAAAATATACCCCCTTATTATGGATTGTCATACGATAGCTATCGGCCGCTTGCAAGCGTATCGTATAAAATGAGTTTCCATATTATGAATTCCACACGCCCGCTAGGTGCACTATCGTGAATCACATTTGTTTAGGGTTCAATTAATTATGCGTTAACCTTATTTCCATTACAGTCTATCGGGTTTCACACGATAGAAATTATTTCGTAATACGAAATACCCGACTGCAAGCGTTTAGCGTGTATCGTATTAATTCGTAATAGGCCCGATAATTAAATCGTAATCAAAATTTTTACAATTACAATTACTGCAATCGTAATCCTAAAAATTTAAAAATTACAATTACTGTAATCGTAATCATAAAACGTACGATTACAATTACTGTAATCGTAATCGTTAAATTTTTAGGATTACGATTACTGTAATCGTAATTGAAATTTTCGCGATTACGATTACTGTAATTGTAATCTTTAAATTTTTAGGATTACGATTACAGTAATCGTAATCATAGAACGTACGATTACAATTACTGTAATCGTAATCGTTAAATTTTTAGGATTGCGATTACAGTAATCGTAATCGTAAAAATTTCAATTACGATTACAGTAATCGTAATCTTTAAATTTCTAGGATTACGATTACAGTAATCGTAATCAAAATGTAATTGTAATCCTTAGCGCCCAGCTCTGGTTGGGCTATGCTCTACATAGTGGCTCCATATTGCCCACAACAACATCATTTTTGCTCAGCTTGGATCCCAATAATAAAACGCTTCAAGCACGCAACGCTGGAACACAGTAAAGACATACGATATAATCAGACGGACAGGGGGATATGGATTAATCGACCCACGCTAAGCATGAAAAAGTACATAATTATTTTTTGTTTATTTTTTTACTTAATTTGCTCTTTTATTTACATATATGTATATGGAATATTTAAGAATAATCGAAATATGTATGTACATATAAGCGAATATAGATATATATTTTTAATACTGAAGCAGGTACTAATTCACTGATGGAAATATGTAGGTAAATCTTTTATCCAATACACCGATTTCGCATGAAATTTATTTGAGGTTAATGTTTTTTCCATTATTTAGAATTCGTTGGTAATTTTATGAATTTTCCAGTTGCATTTGTGGTTTATAGGCCAATTTGATATAAAGATCGGCTAAAGTGTTCGCATGGACCTTTTCTGAAAGCGAAAGAATAATGAAATAGTATATAGGAAATAAAACCCAAAAATATACTTAAATGGTAGGTATGTACATATGCAAGTATATAGTACATACGTAAATCATTTAAGTTATCTTACTTCGATTCGAATTCACTGCCTGTAAGTGCCTTCAAAATTGCTAGGCCCAAAATTGTTCCCTGCACAATTAAAAGGTAGCCATGTTTTATATCTACTTTGGATTTTGCCTGCAGTGCAGATCCCATTGCTTTATGTGCTGATAGCCTTTGCCAGGACAAACGATTTACCTCGGGAAATTCTTGTCGCAACTGTTGGTCATCTATGCGTAAGTTTGCTTCCCGTTGATCTTCATGAATTTGTATTGTACTGTGTTCGCCACGCCGCTCTCGGTCATCGAATCGTTCTCCGATTTTATTTCGAATTTCTTGCCGGTTTTCATAGCGTTCTCTGAGTTCACGTTGTTCTCCACGGTTGACGGTGGTTGTGGATTCCTCTAATCGCTCTTCCCGGCGACAATCGATGCATCTGCTGAGTTCAAGTCGCTCTTCACGGTGGTAATCTACCAATTGGTAAATACGAGCTCCATGACCTTCAATACGGTTATCAGTATGTCGCTCTTCACGACGTACATCACGACTGTTGCTCATTTCACGTCCTTCACCGAGGATGGCGGGGGAACTGGATTCCTCTAATCGCTCTTCCCGGCGACCATCGATTCGTCTGCTGAACTCATGTAGTTCTTCACGGTGGTCGGGGGTTCTGGATTCCGCTAGTCGCTCTTCACGACGGACATCAAAACGATTGTTGAATTCAAGTCGTTCTTTACGGTTGGCGAGGGTTCTGGATTCCTGTAAATGCTCTTCACGGCGGTCATTTTCTAAGCGGTCTACACGCCTTTCATCACGTTCAATACGGTTGCCAGTATGTTGCTCTTCATGACGGACATCGAAACGATTGTTGACATCACGTCGTTCATCACGGTTGTCGTTCATCACGGTCTTAGATTTATTTAATAGCTCCTCCCGGTGACCGCCAACACATCTGCTGAGTTCACGCCGTTCTTCACGGTTGGTGGAGGTTCTGGATTCCTCTAGTCGCTCTTCACGGCGGTCATTTTCTAAGCGGTCTTCACGTCCTTCATCTCGTTCAATGCGTCCATCAGTACGTCGCTCTTCACGGCGGACATTTTCTAAGCGGTCTTCACGTCCTTCATCTCGTGCAATGCGTCCATCAGTACGTCGCTCTTCACGGCGGACATCAAAACGATTGCTGACTGCACGGGAGGCGGGAGCTCTGGATCCCTCTAGTCGCTCTTCACGGCGGTCATTTTCTAAGCGGTCTTCACGTCCTTCATCTCGTTCAATGCGTCCATCAGTACGTCGCTCTTCACGGCGGACATCGAAACCATTGTTGACATCACGTCGTTCATCACTGTTGTCAGGGGTCCTGCTGAGTTCACACCGTTCTTCACGGTTGGTGGAGGTTCTAGATTCCTCTAGTCGCTCTTCACGGCGATCATTTTCTAAACGGTCTGCACGCCCTTCATCGCGTTTAATACGTTCATCAGTACGCCGCTCTTCACGACGGCTTTCAAAACGATTTTTGACATCACGGTAAGCAGGAGTTCTGGATGCCTCTAATCGACCTTCACGGCGGTCATTTTCTAAGCGGTCTACACGCCTTTCATCACGTTCAATACGGTTGCCAGTACGTTGCTCTTCATGACGGACATCGAAACGATTGTTGACATCACGTCGTTCATTACGGTTGTCAGGGGTCTTAGATTTATCTAATAGCTCCTCCCGGTGACCACCAACACGTCTGCTGAGTTCACGCCGTTCTTCACGGTTGGTGGGGGTTCTGGATTCCTCTATTCCCTCTTCACGGCGGTAATTTTCTGAGCGGTCTTCACGTCCTTCATCTCGTTCAATGCGTCCATCAGTACGTCGCTCTTCACGGCGGACATCAAAAGGATTGTTGACTTCACGGGAGGCGGGAGTTCTGTATCCCTCTAGTCGCTCTTCACGGCGGTCATCTACTAATCGGTCAACACGCCTTTCATCGCGTTCAATACGTTCATCAGTACGTTGCCCTTCACGGCGGTCATTAAGCCGGTTGTTGATTTCACGTCGCCATTCGCTGTTAACAGAGGTCCTAGTGTCTTGTAACTGTCTGTTAATGTCGCGGCGTCCATCGAGGTTTTCGCGGGTCCTTGATTCTTCTAATTGCTCTTTAGGCTGGATATGCATGACTCTGCTAATTCCATATCGTTCTTGGTGGTTGGCTCTTGACTCCTCTAGTTGCTCTCCACGACGTTCATCGCGTTCTGCACGAACATCGAAACGACGCAAAGTTTCTGTTTTCGTTGTTGCTCTTTGTATTCCGCTTTTGTGATTTGCTTCTTCGTACGATGAAATAGTGTTAACGTTGGAAGATAAAATCCTACCCTGCTTCATGAACTTATAACAAAAGTCTTCATCACAATCGCGTGACTCGTTTCTTGCAGAAATTAAAACTACCAATAAATTGATAAGAATTATGGCTTGCAACGGCCACTTACTAAGTTCCATATTAACACTTGGCTCAAATTAGTTAGCTCTTTTTTATTCAAGAGATTTTTTTTTTTTTGAATTTCAAAAGATTTTATTATTTAATTCTCGAATGTCCTTGACGCGCTTCTGGCTCCAACTGTACTGACTTGCCAAGCCTTTCAAGTTTGCTTTTATAGCAAAATTGTAGCCGGTTCGGTATTGCTTGTTGTGGTGCTAATTTCAATTTCAATTTCAGTTTCCTTTTTTTTCTGCTTCCTTCGATGAACTTTATTGCTGCGCTGATTGATTAAATTTTCTTATCACACATGTGCACCACTGCACCAACACAAAAGCGATTTGAGTAAATGCGTAAGTGGATTTTAAGGACTATGTTCTTTTATATTGAGATAGTGGCTAAAAAAGGTTAAACAGTATTTTTTTACATATGTATACTTTCGAATACAAAAATGTCAAATATTGTCTTTTATTAATAAATTTCACTAAAGCAGCCACAATGACGTCAATGCGAAGGCGGTTTTGTATGTCAAGGGGTCAAGTATGTATATATGTGCATACGTGTGTAGGCTGGTAAACATTTTAAGGGCTAAGTACTAACTAAACCAACGTTTTAAATATCCAAAACTCTGACAAAGAAGATCTTCTCTCTTATACTCATTCTCTGTTCGCTGAACCGAAGTTGATACTTTCCAGATTATAATCAGTAGAAAAATTACAATTTTATAACTAAGAGACTTACAGCCGCACTCAGACTCATTTAATCATTACTTAAGACATTCCTTAGTAAAGATTTGAAAAACTTCACTCTCGGAGTAAGTTAATAATTCTTAGGTTTGTTTAATGACACTAAAAATAGATTAGAGCAGCTCAAGTTAGATCAAAATAGAGCAGCTGTCGAAAAACAAATAGAGCAACTCAGAGCAAACATCTCATTAAGTCAGCAATTACGAAAACATTTAACTGATTGACATTTCAATACGGATTTACATATAATAAATGCGAAGTCCTGGCGGAATTACTTGTTAAAAATTTGTTACTCATACGCCACGGCATACTTGTAAAATAATAGTAGTGCACCCACCGATGATAATAAAATTAAAGCAAATAAGGAAGCCTAAGTTCGAGTGGAATCGAACATTAGATACTCAGCTGTATGCTTTCATTGTTTGCTTGCGTTTGATGTAAACACGGTTTACTTTATATAAAGCGAGTGCTGCATAAAGTGGGCGTAGCCACGCCTATTTTCAGCATTTTTATCAGTCATCCAACTAAGCATATGAATATTATTCTTTGTGCAACATTTCATTCCTTTATGACTTCTAGTTACAAAGATGTCACGTTACAAATTCCCAAAGGATGTTCCAGAAATATCTTTGTTAAAAAGTAGGCGTGGTCACAAACCGATTTGAATAAATATTTGCATGTCTATTAACACAAGCTACAAAAGTGTATAAACCAAGTTTCGTCATAATATCTCAATTATTTGCCGAGTTATAGGCTAAGAAATCTCGTATATTCCTTTGTCTAAAAAGAGGCGGTGCCACGCCCACTTTCCAAAATTTTTCTATTTTTTGTTTCCGATCTATTGTGGAACTCATTCCACAAAATTTCAATGAATTATCTTTATATTTGACAAAGATACCGCTTAAAATGTTTTTATTAGGCCCCTTTATAGTTCCCATATATAAAAGTGGGCGTGGTCGTCAACCGATTTTGCTAAAATTTTGAACATGTATTACCACAAGGAATAAAAGTGTACACACCAAGTTTCGTCATAATATCTCAATTATTTGCCGAGTTATGGGCTCAGAAATCTCGTATATTCCTGCTTCTAAAAAGAGGCGGTTCCACGCCCATTTTCCAAAATTTTTGTGTTTTTCGTTTTATGTCCGCAGCTGGACTCCTACCATAAAATTTCAATGATATATCTTTATATTTGACCGAGATATCGCTTAAAATGTTTTCATTAGGTCCCTTTATAGTTCCCATATATAAAAGTGGGCGTGGCCGTCAACCGATTTTAACTACTTTCCGTCCAAATGTTTGCCTAAGTAAGTAAATCACGCATACCAAATTTCATCGATATATCTTCAATGGTTTCTGAGTTATGACATATAAAACTTTCCATATTTGACCCTTAATAAGTGGGCGTGGCACCGCCCATTTTCCAAAGTTTCATCAAATTTCTTCATAGGGGCCTGAGCTCAACACGTGGGTAAAATTTCATCGCTCCAGCTATATTAGTGACTGAGATACCAAATTTCCGATTTTTTCTATATAGGAAAAGTGGGCGTGGCCATGGTCCGATTTCGCCCATTTTCAATACCAACCGTCCCAGTCTCGATACCAACTTGCATTTCAAATTTCATTAAAATATCTCAATTTTTGCGCGAGTTAGAGTGTTTACAGACGGACGGACGGACAGACGGACAGACGGACGGACATGGCTCAATCGATTTCTCTTTTCACCCTGATCATTTTGATATATATCAGTCTATATCTATCTCGATTATTTCATTCTGTTACAATCCACCGTTATGTGATTAAAACTATAATACTCTGTGTACTAGTACAGCTGAGTATAAAAATATTGATTTTTTATACTAAATTTTTATGTTGAATTTATTATAATAAACTACTACTAATAACAAATACATCATGCATAAAACAAATAATAACACTTGATCCTCCATGTAAATTATGGACGGATGTATCTAAAATCGTGTTGTATGGGACAAGAAGGACGCGGTCATGCAATGGCTTGTACGGTCTCCAGACCTCAATCCAATAGAAAATTTATGGTGCAACGTAAAGAGGGAAGTAGCCCAGTGCAATCCAACAAACAACAATCAACTGTGGGAAACGGTAGAGCAGGCATGGAAAGCAATTCCTAATGATGTGAAACACTCATATACTCGATGCATCGGCGATGATGATGCTGTTATATCTAAAAAAAAGATATGCTATGAAGTACAAAACCTTTCAAAAACCTTTCATTGTTGCTTTATTATTAATTCACAATTAAAATCTTTGCAATAAATAGTTAGTTTAACTATATTTTTAATAAAGAAGATCGCACTACTATTATTTTGACCGTTGATAACTATTTTGAGGTCAACGTGTAAAATGTTATTTTAAAAAAGTATAAAGAATTAATTTACTAAGTTTTTCTGCACGATGTATTTGTTATTAGTTGTAGCTTATTACAATAAAATCCAACATAAACATTTATTATAAAAACTCAAACTTCTTTTAATTTTATTATCAACGGTGGGTGCACTACTATTATTTTGACTGCAACTGTATGTACCTACGATTGTTTTGTATGCAAAAATGTAGTTCAAAGTATTTACTTTTAAGTTTACCAATTGCATATGAGCCTTTGAAATTCTTTATCAATATCAAACTCATCTAATTCATAAATCTCAAAACATCGAATGAAATACCTAATGACATTTTTATCAAATATCGTTTAGAATCCCTCTCAGTCAAAATCTTTGACTTTCGCATCAACAGTATCATACAAAAGCATCTACATAATTTATGCCAAGGACCAGAAGGAAAAACCAAGAAGCATAATAGGGAGAAGAATATTAATACCATGCAATTTTTTTCAAGCCCTTTTCGAAATAGCTACATATATACCCCAGCTTCGTTGTTATTAGTTTTCAGCTAATTTTCCACTTACCCAAATCAATTTTCATAACTGTTTAACTGTTGTGTTAGGATATCACATATTTACAAATAAATAAATAAAAATAAAGGAAAGGATGTTATATTGTGGAATTGTGGAACGATTTTCCGTCATCCCTTGTCAAGTTTGGTTTGGAGACAAACCGGTTTCGGCTAATATGCGCCATCTTCAGTGTCTTCAGGATGTTAGCTATGGAAAGGCTGGACGAGGGGAACCCAGTATGGTATACCCAGTGTAGTATCTACTTACGAGTACACAAACATATCTACAAATTTATAAGTATATGTATGTATGTATGATGTACTAAATATATAAGCAATTTGTGGTGGTTTTTGTGTCACTGGTACACATTTGTGATAAGAAAAAACCAATCAAGCGAAAGTGAATCTACTGCTATAACGATTAATCTCGTTTATTGCCGATTCTGCGGCAAAAGTGGAAAACAATAGGGCATTTCTCTCAATGTAGAAACACTTCTTTCGTTGTTTAACGATTAAAAATTAAAAAAAAGAAGTATTTATTGTGAATGCAGCGCATACACTGTTGTATTAGCGATGTAAAATTTTATATCATAATAATAAATAACATTGGTAAAATTTCCAACCGAAAAGTTTCTTTAACGTGTATTTTTTTATCGTAAATTTACTCCCTTTTGTAATGCTTTGTGGACTGCCCTAATGCTGGAAAATTCAGTTGGGCGGAAAATTCAAAATGAATTTATCTATCAATATGCATGTACATATATATGTACATATGTGCTTATGTGCGAATGTACTTTATATTATATTCACTACATAGTGAACTTCGATAGAAGTACCTATATAAGAGCGAATTTATTGCGACTCAGAGTTTAGTTAAAAGAATGTTGATCACTTGTGATGAAGTAAAATTAATAGAAAATTTTCCGGAAGGAGCTTTGCGAAAGCGCAGTGGCTTTGCTTGCCACCCACTTTTTATGAATAAGATGTGAAGTGGCAGAAAATGGGTAAGTTTCGAAGTTGTCTGATATATATACATACATACATATGTTCAGAAATGCAAAATTAATCGACTCTATTAAGCTTAAAATTGCATTCCTAAATTTAGTGTTAACACATATTAAATTATAAGTGGATCAAAATTTCCCAATAGAAAAGGGAGTAAGTAGCTATGAAATTAGGAGAATATCAATAGAACACGCGGTTGCTTTATGTGTTTTGTTTTTTATTAGTAAGTAGCAGATATGGGACAAAATTTTGCAATTACAATTACATGTTATTGTAATGGATAAACACGAATTCCATTTACATTTACAATTGTAATTGAAGTTTTTCGATTGCAATTACATGTAATTGGCATTGAAAGGTGTCAATTGCAAGTAATTGTAATGAAACGGGTCAATTAAAATTTTTGTAGTTTGTGAAAATATAATTATAAATTCGCGTTTATAAGAAACTATGGGTTACGCGCGGGTTTCACACCACGTCCTTTTAAAAATATTAGCATATTGAATTTGTTCTAAAAAGTTACAATAGAACAAATATCATTCCTGACGTCAAAAGTAGTTTCCTTAATTTTTTTTGTCCGTTGAGTATATAATTGTCTCATATGACCTCACACAATTTTCAGTACTCTACTACAAATATTTCAAGAGATTTTCGCTGTGAAAGTTTCAGTTTATATGGAATGTGCCCATTTCTGCTTCCCCAAGACCTATTCGTTGAGCACGTAATTATCTCATATGCCCGCACACCAAACTTCAGTACTCTAATATATATATTTCAAGAGATTTTCGCCCCTCGTCGGAGCTGTAGACTAGAACTCTCTCGCAAAGTAACGTATAATTAAATATACATATTTATAAGGTAGAGGGATCGAACAAATGCGTTAGCTGCGAAAAATTCATTGAAATAAACCTAAGAACACTTTTTTCTGTACTTCCATAAATAAATTTGATATTCCTTTTCCAATTCCATGCCAAGGCAGATCTAGGAAGGTAGGCTCGGTGGCGAATTCAGAAATTTTCCATGTATTTTGTTATTGTAATTGGTAGAGTGTAATGTCAAAATGATAATTCGCCTTAGTTAAAATCTGAATTCGCTTGGGACTCGCCCATTCCTATTGGTCATGATGTGAATTCGCTTTGATTTTGACATTACACTCTACCTTTGTAAAAAAAAAAGTAGTTTCTGAATTCGCCCCCGAGCCTACCTTCCTAGATCTGCCTTGTTCCATGCAATGCATTCCGCAGTTCCTTTTTCACTTCCATTCTATAAGTTCAAGTTCGTTGAGGTATTTTTCTTGCATAATGGCAACATAATTTTAACCAAACGTTAAATTCAAAAAAGCCGAGAACAATAGCTTGTTTTCTCACAGTTCGGTGCATATTTGAAAGCCAGCAGCCTACGATGATTCTTTGATAAAGAAGATAAGTTGACAGACCACCTACACCTTTCATTTGATATCAATATCGTCCAACAACATTGATTGATTGATGATTTTACTCTTTACCCCACAAAAGAAACAATTTCAAAATTTATTAGTACACAAAAGGAATTGAAAAAGGAATGCAAAAAGAAATTGGAATGGAAGGGAATTGCAATTGAAAAAATAATTCACCATTCCGAAAAAGAAATTAAGGGCTGCATTTCAAAAACGCAATTCCAAGAATGGGAATTGCATGGAATGCATTCCGAAAATTTTTTATTAAGAGTCGCTCATCACAATCATCAAAATAAAATGTGGCTTTGTTCAGAAACTCAGTTTGAAGCGCAACCTGATTTTGTAGTACAAGCAGAGCGTTTATAAACGTAAATTTTGCATTAAGCATCGCTCATCACAATCATCAAAAAACCAATTACTGCCGCTATTGCGTTTTATGCTTCGTTTCTGAACATACCCTATATAACAAACTTAATTTCAGACTTCAATACAGACGAAGAAGCTATTGAAAGTTATTTTGTGCTTTTTAGAAAAATATATGTATGCCCACCGAATTAATAAAAGATGTGTATATACATATTTCTATTTTCAGAATGGCCGACATTTTTTATAGAGACCAAAGTGTTTTGTTTCAAAGTTTATACTTTGGTCTATTTTTTATTGGTTAGTTTTAATTTTTTTGTTTTATTTAGTCAGAATGATTTTAATTCACAATGCTTCGCACTGGCAGCATCAGCTTAAAACCATCAGGAGAGTACCTAAACATATTTTTAAAAGATTGAAAAACAAATTTAATTGCCCTTTATTAAAAAAAAACTAATCATCGTATGAAATATGTAACTACATAACTTTCGAGCGCTGTAAATTGGACTACCCTACTAGATGGAAATGTGAATCACAATAAATTAATTTAAAACAAGAAAATTATGCATATATGTATATATAAATAACACTACACTTATGTTTCAACAATATACATACATGTATGTAACTTAATGTAAACGTTGGGGGAAATTCGCATAACTACTACTTGTTGCAAAAAAAAGAAAGAAAGTAAAAATTCATGTTGTAAAAAAAACTTAATTATTGCATTTGTGAAATATTATATTTATAAACATAAATAATTGTTAAAACTTAACTGAAACACAAATAAAAAATTATATTGTGTGTGTGTATTAATTAAAATTTATTAAGCTCTAATCGAACCTTGAAGAAAAAGAAACATATAAACAACTGTAAACAACTATAAACACATACATAACTTAAATCATGTTGCTGTTGTTTGGAATTAACTGAGAACTTGGCGAAACAAATAGGTTATACTTAACAAAAAATAAGAAAGAAAAAAACAAAATTATGCAACATCAAGCAGAATAAAAAATCCAATTTATGTATAACGAGTAAATTAATTATTGTCCAATAAAGCAAAACTAAGCCAAAAAATGGTTGGTATAAAAAATGGAAAGCATTGCCAAAAACTGGGCGTTTAAAAAAAACTATTTCATTTTTAAACAAAGTACTGTGTTTAACTATATTTGTGCTTTAATTGTACATAATATCAAATAAAATTATTATATGTGTTGACTCAACAGCAATGTTGAGTAAAAAGAATTTGTTTTTCTTTACTTAAGCATTTAAGTATTTATTTGTACTACAAAATCAGGTTGCGCTTCAATAATGGCTGTTTCTCAATTAAAAGAGACACCGACTGAAAAGTTTTTTTGGAAATCGCTAGAGATATCTTTTGCGTTCCGTTTTATGATAACAAACCGATTTCGAAAAATTTTAAGTTGTGTTACTTTATGATATAGGGTGCGATATGTACATTAGGCCGTCTCGCGTTATATGGACCAAAAACAAACAGTCCACCGTAGGCCCCCCTCCCCCCACAAATATTATTTCTTTTTCGAAAACATTTCTGGAAAAATTTTTCTTTTTTTTTGGACGCCGTTAGATGTCGCTAAAATTCATTTTTTCATATCTCCAGTATTTATTCTCCGATCGCTAAGTTTGTTACACCAATCTCTTTGGCTTAAGAGGAGGGTTCCTACTCTATAATTGCATTAACCGTATGTGCGCCATTGGGGTCACTTCCACCCAGTACTTAGTTTATACCACCATAATGAAAATTTTTTTGTTTGCCATTTCTTCAGGTTAGGAATCAGAAAATAATCGGAGGGGGCTAAGTCTGGAGAATATTTTGGGTGGGGTAGGAATTCCTAACCCAATTTATTAACTTTTGTCATGGTGATTACACACGTGTGCGGTTGTCGAGATGAAACAGAATTTTTTTTCTTGCCAAATGCGGTAATTTTTGCTTCAAAACAATACCGAATCCGACCAAAAGCTCCGAGTAATATTCGGCGATAATTGTTTACTCTTTTCGAGATAATCGATGTGAATGAGGCCTCGTACACCAAAAAAAAAAAAAAAAACAATGGCCATATCCTTATTGGCCGACAGACCCACTTTAAAGTACCATATGACACAAATGCGCTGTACGGTGCAATACATTGTTCCAGAAAATCGTGATATGAGTGATTAAAAGATGTAACTTAAGTATAATAAAACAAACATTTTTCAAATTATTAATTAATATATGTATGTATGTATATTTATTATGCGCATTGTAAATATAGTACATATTTAGTTATGCACCTATACATAATGTACATATATTTTTATATGACAGTTTGGTAATATTTAACAAAATACAGATATCATAAATAGAAAAGAACCATAGTATATTTTTCATAATAAAATTTAGTAAGTAGCACTTTTTTCGAATATTAATTAACAGATAATAACAATAAATAGAATGTATTTTACACTTACATATACAGAATGTGCTATTTATCCACATAATAAGTATGTACTACTATGTATACATGAGGATAGTTGACTTTTTTGTTTTAGGGTTTTTACAGAAAATGTGGATTCACTGAAACCGAGCAGATAAAGGTAGTGATTACGTATCTATTATTATTTATGTGTAAAAAGAATTAATTAATTTGGGGTAGAACCATGCCCATTTCTATGCATGTATATTATTAATATTGGAGTGTAATTCGTATGCAAATTTCTTTCTGCAGAAGAAAATACTAATTTACGAAAACAAAAAAGTTGCCCGCCTCATTCAGATTTAACGGCGATTAATATAGAAAACGGACTGCAACAAAAGGCTTATTTTTTAATTTACAAAATGCTACACGGTCTGATCATTAATTTTTACTGTTTAGCTTATAAAAAAGGCTATTGTTAACAGAAATTACTATATAAAGAGAAGACAAATTTTAATCAACGACATAAACAGTCTACTGTGGTAACTTAATTGTTTTTTTTTTTATCAATAATTATTGACTTTTTTAAACAAGTAGGTTCAATACCGTTTAGAAAAATCTGTTTAATTAATTTAAAGTATAATTTAAATGTGATCCGCCGATTTCTTCATATTACGAGATTACTTTTTTTTTGCTTATAATTTTGTCAATTTTCAGAACATAGAAACTAGTTTTTTCTTTTTATACCTTTCATGAGAATGAAATGGTATTATAACTTAGTGCCAACAAATTTTTGTCGAAAGTACCAGAAGGAAGCGTGGGGGACCCACCAAAATATATACCGATATGGACAGAATCACGAGCTGAGTGGATTAAGCCATGTCCGTCTGTCCGTCTGTCTGTCTGCCCGTCCGTCCGTCTGTGTGAACGCAAACTAGTCCCTCAGTTTTTGAGATATCTGAATGAAATTCGGAACACAGGTATGTTGTTATATGCAGCTGATCATTTGTCGGAACCGGCCGAATCGGACCACTATAACATATAGAAAACAACCGATTATTCAGATATACATGAAATTTTTGGATGTAATTTGTGCATAACTTCCCAATTTAAACAGCTAAGGACGTGAAACCTTGAAGTAAATGTACACATTTTGGCCCAAACAAGGTTACCGAAAATTGTCATGATCGGACCACTATAACATATAGTTCCACAACATCCGATTATTCAGATATACACATTTTGGTGTATAACTCCTCCATTTTAACAGCTAACGGCCATATGGGCCCAAACGGGATTACAGAAAATTGTTAAGATCGGACAACTATAACATATAGCTCCCCTACAACCGATTGTTCAGATATGCACATTTTGGTGTATAACTCTTCCATTTTAACAGCTAACGGCGTGAAATTTTGAACTATTTGTACCCATATGGGCCCAAACGGGATTACCGAAAATTGTCAAGATCGGACCACTATAACATATAGCTCCCATACAACCGATTGTTCAAATATGGACATTTTGGTGTATAACTCCTCTATTTTAACAGCTAACGGCGTGAAATTTTAAAGTATTTGTACCCATATGGGCCCAAACGGGGTTACCGAAAATTGTAAAGATCGTACCACTATAACATATAGCTCCCCTACAACCGATAGTTCAGATATGGACATTTTGGTGTATAACTCCTCCATTTTAACAGCTAACGGTGTGAAATTTTAAAGTATTTGTACCCATATGGGCCCAAACGGGATTACCGAAAATTGTCAAGATCGGACCACTATAACATATAGCTCCCCTACAACCGATAGTTCAGATATGGACATTTTGGTGTATAACTCCTCCATTTTACCAGCTAACGGTGTGAAATTTTGAAGTATTTGTACCCATATGGGCCCAAACGGGATTACCGAAAATTGTTAAGATCGGACCACTATAAGATATAGCTCCCATACAACCGTTTGGTCAGATATGGACATTTTGGTGTATAACTCCTCCATTTTAACAGCTAACATGAAATTTTCAAGTATTTGTACCCATATGGGCCCAAACGGGATTACCGAAAATTGTCAAGATCGGACCACTATAACATATAGCTCCCCTACAACCGATAGTTCAGATATGGACATTTTGGTGTATAACTCCTCCATTTTACCAGCTAACGGTGTGAAATTTTAAAGTATTTGTACCCATATGGGCCCAAACGGGATTACCGAAAATTGTCAAGATCGGACCACTATAACATATAGCTCCCCTACAACCGATTGTTCAGATATGGACATTTTGGTGTGTAGCTCCTCCATTTAAATAGCCAAGACACCATTTTTTCTAATAAATATTTCCATAAATAACCCACAGAATTAAAATTATAAATTAAACTTAATCAGGCTATGTACATACATAGGTAACTTTTCATTTCCCCACTCATGAAAGGTATGAAGTCTTCGGTACGGCCGAAGACAGCCGCGCTTTTACTTGTTTTTTTCTATTTCCATTCTAATTTTTATACTCAGCTGTACTAGTACACAGAGTATTATAGTTTTGATTTCCTAACGGTGGATTGTAACAGAATGAAATAAACGAGATAGATATAGACTTATATATATCAAAATGATCAGGGTGAAAAGAGAAATCGATTGAGCCATGTCCGTCCGTCTGTCCGTCTGTCCGTCTGTCCGTCTGTACGCACGATAACTCGCGCAAAAATTGAAATATTTTGATGAAATTTGGAATGCAAGTTGGTATCAAGACGAGAACGGATGGTATTGAAAATGGGCGAAATCGGACCATGACCACGCCCACCTCCCCTATATAGTAAAAATCGGAAATTTTGTATCTCGGTCACTAATAGAGCTAGAGTGATAAAATTTCACACACGTATTGAGCTCAGGCCCTTATGAAGAAATATGGTGAAATTTTGGAAAATGGGCGGTGCCACGCCCACTTATTAAGGGGCAAACATTGAAAGTTTTATGAGTCATAACTCATAAACCGTTGAAGATATATCGATGAAATTTGGTAGGCGTGATATACTTACTTAGGCAAATGTTTGGACGAAAAATTGCCAAAATCGGTTGACGACCACGCCCACTTTTATATATGGGTATTATAAAGTGACCTAATAAAAGCATTTTAAGCGATATCTCTGTCAAATATAAAGATATATCATTGAAATTTTATGGAAGGTGTCCAACTATGGACATAAAACAAAAAATACAAAAATTTTGGAAAATGGGCGTGGCACCGCCTCCTTTTAGAAGCAGGAATATACGAGATTTCTGAGCCCATAACTCGACAAATAATCGATATATTATGACGAAACTTGGTCTATACACTTTCACTACTTGTAGTAATACATGTTCGAAATTTTAGCGAAATCGGTTGACGACCACGCCCACTTTTATATATGGGTATCATAAAGTGGCCTAATAAAAACATTTTAAGCGATATCTTTGTCAAATATAAAGATAATTCATTGAAATTTTGTGGCATGAGTTCTACAATAGATCGGAAACAAAAAATAGAAAAATTTCGGAAAATGGGCGTGGCACCACCTCTTTTCAGACAAAGGAATCAACGAGATTTCAGAGCCCACAACTCGACAAATAATTGAGATATTATGACGAAACTTGGTTTATACACTTTTATAACTTGTGTTAATAGACACGCAAAAATTTATTGAAATCGGTTTATGACCACGCCTACTTTTTAAGAAAGATATTTCTGGAACACTCTTTGGGAATTTGTGACATCTTTGTAACTAGAAGTCATAAAGGAATGAAATTTTGCACAAAGAATAATATTCATATGCTTAGTTGGATGACTGATAAAAATGTTGAAAATGGGCGTGGCTACGCCCACTTTATGCGGCACTCGCTTTATATAAAATATACCCTATATCGAACAAACGCAAACAAACAATGAAAGCATACAGCTGAGTATCTAATGTTCGATTCCACTCGAACTTAGGCTTCCTTACTTGTTAATTATGTATGTGTGTAGTTCATTGTTTGTAGACAATAATTTAAGGTTGAGTCTAAATACACTACTCGACACCAAAAATCACCAAGAATAAAATAATACTTTTCTAAAGCGAAATTTTACGCTGATTCCGAATATCATCTCCATTTTTTTGTGGCAGACCCAGTTTTTGAGATATTGGTAAAAATGTGGAAAAAGCCATATATGCAAGACATTGCATCACATAAGTGCATCAGAAAGTTTTATTAGACATCGTGGCGATTTGACATCTAGGAAGTGATGGTAGAGGGAGCTCCAACAAACATTTTTTGCCTTCACGCCCCAAAATTGGTCAAGTAGTTTGATTACAATGGCAAAAATGATGAAAAAAAATTCGAAAAAAATCGAGTTTTTTTTTTACAGAAATTTCAGATTTGACTGTCCTAAAATCAGAAAAATTGTATGGGGGACAAAAAGTTAACCCACCTATCCTATAGAGAATTTAATTGTGAACATTTTAAGACTAATTGCGCAATAATCGGATGTACCATTTTTTATATTTACCTATTTTTATTGAAAGACCTTAACCAAAAATTTTCCGGAAGAGTAAAATTTCAACAACAAACTTGGGTTTATTCATTAAACTTTATTAAGGAGTAATACTCAAGATTATTTTATTCCATTTATTACGTATTTTGAAGTGCACAATGTCTCTCAGAACAGCGATTAATAGGGAAAAAAATTAATTGAATAAAAAAATATCTGCATTTCGCCATTTTAAAGAGAGGATAAACAACGAGCGATGTTAGTAAGTACTTTTGACTGCTCTTTTGTGATTTTCTGCATTTGTTACACGTATGATTGTCCAAAAAATAGTCTCCCATCATATCCTCGTACCAATAGTTCAAAAACTATTAAGTCCTTATGAAATCTCTCACCCTGTTCATCGCTTTCAGCACCTAAGCTTGTAGGGAAATTATCAATATGTGAATGCTAGAAATGAATTTTAGGCGGCATATTACTTTCCTTGCTATATAGTTTTGAAATAAAGCAGCTTTTTGTTGTCTAGAAATCCACAAACAGAACAAAAGTTCTAACTATTTCACGATAGATCGGGTGCTTTTTGTTACTGCTTGCAGCAGTTTTTAACAAACTGTTTATGGATTTCTAGGTAACAAAAAGTTACTTCATTGCAAAATATTTTAATATGCCGCCTAAAATTCCTTCACATTTTCATAATTCCCTATAAACTTAGGTGCTGAAAGTGATGAACAGGGTGAGAGATTTTATCAGGAGTTAATAGTTTTTGAATGGCGATATCAAGGGTCTTGGTACGAGGATATGATGGGAGACTATTTTTTGGACAATCATACGTGTAACAAATGCAGAAAATCACAAAAGATTAGTCAAAAGTACTTACTAACATCGCTCATTATTTATCCTCTCTTTAAAATCGTGAAATGCACATATTTTTGTATTCAATTAATTTTTTTTTTTCCTATTAATCGCTGTTCTGAGAGACATTGTGCACTTCAAAAGACGTAATAAATGGAATAAAATAATCTTGAGTATTACTCCTTAATAAAGTTTAATGAATAAACCCAAGTTTGTTGTTGAAATTTTACTCTTCCGGAAAATTTTTGGTTAAGGTCTTTCAATAAAAATAGGTAAATATAAAAAATGGTACATCCGATTATTGCGCAATTAGTCTTAAAATGTTCACAATTAAATTCTCTATAGGATAGGGGAGCTAACTTTTTGTCCCCCATACAATTTTTCTGATTTTAGGACAGTCGAATCTGAAATTTCTGTAAAAAAACTCGATTTTTTTCGAATTTTTTTTTCATCATTTTTGCCATTGTAATCAAACTACTTGACCAATTTTGGAGTGTGAAGGCAAAAAATGTTTGTTGGAGCTCCCTCTACCATCACTTCCTAGATATGAAATCGCCACGATGTCTAATAAAACTTTCTGATGCACTTATGTGATGCAATGTCTTGCATATATGGCTTTTTCCACATTTTTACCAATATCTCAAAAACTGGGTCTGCCACAAAAAAATGGAGATGATATTCGGAATCAGCGTAAAATTTCGCTTTAGAAAAGTATTATTTCATTTTTGGTGGTTAAAGTTGATCAAAATTTGTCGAGTAGTGATATCTGAACTTTTGCGCTTCTTTATTTTAAGCAAGAATTGAACTTCTTTTTTTTTTTATAAAAATTAAATTCTTATATATATTTTATTTTACTTTTATTCTTCTTTTGTTTTATTTTTAATTTTTTTTTCGAATTTTCATTAAAAATTCATGTTTTAGCACTACTATCAACTATTATAAAAACAACACCTTCATCAATTCGTTTTTTTTTTTGTTTTTGTTTATTATTTTATGTGATATTTTTTATAAATTCTACTTAATGATCTTATTAACTTATTTGGAAGGAAACTGACTGCAAGTGACGGTTCAAAATTGCTTATTTTGTGGCTTTTGTGTGTATGTACATATGTCAAATTAAGCTTCTTACTCTTCTTTTTTACTTTCTATATATGTAATGTGTGTATAGGTATCTACATTTTCCGTAATTATACTTGTTTTGATAAATAATATTGCAAATAAGTGACTTTTGTAGATATTTTATATAACAAGTCTCGATTATACCATTCCGTTTCGCGTTTATGACTAACTACAGGCCAAGTTAAAGGACAGCACAAAGTTCTAGATCGAAATGTTGTACGCGAACTCGTCAGAAGATGTTAATCTCGGTGTCAATTGTCCAGCAGAGTTTGGTTCCTTTCCTCGAGATAGCTAGTTGCAGCAAGAGACGTTATAAATATAATATTTTTTTGGTGTTTTAACTGAAGAGATTGTGCTATTTATCGACCTCCGGAAAGTTTAGCAGTAGACACATGCAATCGGAATTTCGGAATGTAAATAATGTCGATGAAATTTGAACATGTACTACGATAAATGCCTGTATTCTGCTTTTGGGCAGTGAATATTTGAATATTCGCTCGCCCGCTCTTTGTTAACCATTTTGCTTGAAAAATTGATTTTCTTGATAGCACTAGTATCTAGTCTGGTATTAAAGCTTTTTCGCGGAAACATTTAACTTCAGTTTAATCAGCTTGGAACCAACAGGATTTGGTGCTTTTGCTGCTTTTGTTTTTATTAAATTTTATTCTGCTAAATTAATATTTCTCTACATACCCTGTAGGGAAAATCTCTAGTTCCGAGCTAGGTCGCTTCTAGTGCATTTTTCGACACTACTAGTGCGAGCTAAATCTCTTTTGCATGTTATCAACTGGCGAATTTAACACGGCGATGTCCTAGGCGGTGTCAATTGTCACTCTCTGCACTACATTTTCGATAGTTCCGAACTAGTACTAAATTCTACAGTTTACACTAGTTCGTTTATTGGCACAATTTCGATAGTTCTGAACTAGCTGCAAGTACCTACAAATTCTACAGTTTTACATCTGCCGCTTAAGTGCAGCATTTGACACACTTCATGCAAGTGGCGCGATGGCCGACTGGCTAACGCAGGTGCCTTTCAATCTGAGGGGCGAGGGTTGGAATCCTGTCGGTGTCAAGGTGGATGATATTTTTTTTTAAATTTTTTTTTAACTAATATTTTTTTATTTATTTATTTAATAAAAATTTACAATAATATTTAAAAAGTAATAAAATAAAAAAAAATTAAAAATAAGCCTGAGGGATCGGAAAAGCATAATTAGGGGAACATTTCATTTCATACAAGATGGAAATAGAAAACTCTTTATATAAAATGCTTCACTAAACATCTGAGAATTGCAGAAATATACAAAGCCGACGGCAATTGAACGAACGAAAAATTTTCATAGAATTTTTGTCACTTCGAAATTGCATACAAATCAAAGTGTGTCTTATAATGGTCACTCAATTCACTCCTTCTGAACTGGTGAGGGTCTAACTACAATTGATCTAGTTCCCTTTTGACACCTTTTCGCTAGTTCGGAACTAGAAATTTTGCTCACTAGTTATTGAGTTCCCTGCAGGGTACATATAAACCACTACAACTACACACACACATATTTATACATATTTGTATTTGATAAAACTCTGCCATTCTTAATATTTTGCAACATTTTAAAATTCAGTCAGTGTTTTTTTGCATTTTTTCTTTGTATGCAGGCGGCATTATTTTGGACAAATTTCTTAAATTGAGTTATTGTAGATACATACATATATACATACGTATATATTTATTTAAAATCCTGCCTAGCAAACTAGCTTCAAACTTTTCACATATTTCTTTGCATTTTCTCATATCTTAATTATTTTGGATGGAGAACGTTTTTTTTTTTTTTTGCATGAAACGACGCAACTAAAATATAAAATAAAAAAAAATAAAAAAAGATTTTTTTTTTAACCTACAACTAAAACTAAAAGTTGTACTTTTGAAATGTTAAACTGCGCGTTGTAAGCTGTGTGAATGGGGAAATGTTCCGATCCTTAGCTTTTGATACTTATGTAGGTAATACTGTTGAGCTTTTGTGCTTTGTGTTTCACACTTTTATGTTTTGCACTGGCTGGCTTGTTTGTTTATGTTCGCTTTTAGGTACTCCTTTGATTATTATTATCGCCGAGCAAATCATCTATAGCACCTGTTAAACGTCCTTTGCTCAGCGCATCTACAAGCATGCGCAGACGCTCTTCTCGTTCCGAATGGCGGCGTTCCAATGATGAAACCTACATATATACATATAAATATATATATATGGGCATATATAGGATTATGGAAGAATATAAAATCAAAGGCATTTAAAATGTATAAAGGTAAAATTTTTTATCACAAGATTTTCTTTCAATTAAAATATGAACCGATACATATATATGTACAACTAGTACACATTAGTTGCAGTTCCAGGCAACACCTGCTTTTTTTCTTATTTTCTTCTCTTTGCCTGCGACAACTTTCTAATTCTTCAACATAATCACATAATAATCATCATCGGCAACAACATCCAGATCATCACCTTTAAAATTATTCATCACACTCACCTTAGCTTTCAGCGCATAATAATCAACTGGCAATTTTCGGCGCTTTTGTGATGCAAACGCCTCCTCGCGTTCATTTAGACGCTGCTGCAAGACGCGCACCGTTTCATGGCACGAGGCCAACTCACGTTCGTGTGCACTTTGTAAGATTTTCAACTTTGTACGCATTTTATAAAATCAACAGAAAAGAGGAAAAGTAACATAAAATATGATATATAAAACATTTCAATAGTACTAATCTAGGCAACGGCTGATATATAGGTAGATAATTTAATTATGAAGTCACGTGTATTTTCACTAATTTGTAATTTGTAAATACTACTTACATCGTTCAAACGCTTGTCATGTAGCATTTTATAATCCGTTTGTAGCAGCTTCAGCTTATTTTGCGCTTCGCGTAGCGCCTGACTTTCCGTTGTGGCTGGCATTTGTTCATTATTCGATTCGTGATTGCGTCGTGTAATGTTTAAGCAAGTATAACTATTCCACTGCGATTTATCGGATTTCAGTGCTGCGAAATGAAAAATAATAAACAAAAGGCATTTTAGCAGTGAAAAGGTCATTAAATTTTTTCTAGAATTCATTGAGACAATAAAAGGTAACGTTCTCTGCGGAATAAAATAAATTTATTTGAATTTAACTAGCACAAAACTCAACCTGTCCCTGGGTTTTATGAAATTAATTTATATAGAATCAAAGTATCCATGTATTATTCGGTGCTAATAATGAAAAGATAGGGAGAGCAGAGCAAATGCTTTGCTACTTTCGCTTTCGAACTGCCAAACAAAAAAGTTCAAAAAGAAAACTTTATGTGACTTAAATATGTATGTATGTATGTATACATTATGCGTTGTTTCATTATTCAAACGACGATATGTATTATCTCTCCAACGGTTTTTGTAACATGCGTAACATGCCGCTTCTTCTTCAAACCGTTTGTTGTTGCCCTCACTGAAATAGTTGCAAATTTATTGCCCACGCGCAGGCGCAAAGTGTCGTATGGTTGGCACTGTATATTTTTACCGTAATAGTTTTATTCAAAGCATGCAAAAAGGGTGTGTTATGAATTTTACAAATATGCATTAGCATATACATACATAGGTAGGTAAATATCTGAATGAAAATTACTACCGACTTATGTCTGTACAACTATTATCGTTAAAAATGCTAGCCCACAATGGACATGTAAACGTCAGCAGAGAAAGTGTATTAATCAATGCCTTAAATACAAACATCAGCCAACAAAGAAAAGAAATAATAGTCGCCAATTCGTAGGTATATGTATATATGCACATACATACATACATACATATGTAGGTAGTATGTATGCATATCGCACATGCAAATCCGAACGACTTAGTACCTTTTAAATCACGGTAAGATGAAGTGCGAAAAATGGCAAAGGGAGAGTAATAATCGTTCGAGAAATACCTACTCATTAAAATCATTATTTCTCCGTTAATTTTAGTAAACATTAATTAAAACTCCCAGATCCTGTTACATAATATTTAGGCAGTATTTTTTTTATTACAATAACAACAATAACTACACGCAATACATACACTTGAATTAAACTGTCTGGGGGCGATCATTCCATACTATGTAGTAGCATAGCCCATCTGGCAGACAAACAACAAACCACAAACTCACCATCTTTTTCGCGTTGCAATTTCTTTATAGTCTTCTTGCACTCCTCCAATTCACGCGTCAATCGTTGCATTGCCTTATCCTTTATCGCCAAATCAACGCGCATACCACGAATAGTGGCCAACAGATGTGCATCCTCTCTAGCTGCCACATGTGCCGTGTGAGCGCTGTGATGCGCCGATAGTGACATATCCGAATGAGAAACGGGCAATTTTGAGGCCACAGCAGTGCTGAGTGAACCCATAGCGGCGGTAGCGAGCGGTTTTCGTATGCCGCTCTGCTTCGAATTGGGTCGTGAGGTGTTTGGCGTTGAGTTGGCGGTACTGCTGGTACTCGAACTAGCCGAATGCACAGCACTCGATGTGCCGATAGTATTGGTGCTGTGATCGCGTGTGTTCTTAGTTTCGGTTATTGTCTGTGTTGCGCTTGATTTGATAGCGCCCTCCACTGCGGTGGCAACAGCTGAGCTGGCGCACTTTGTTATGTCGTTGCTACAGGCCGACGCCACGCCTTCAGCTTCGCTCATATTGGCATCGGTTTGTGTACAATTATTGTAGAAGTTCTCGGCTTTCTTTGATACAAAGTAGTCCAAGGTGCGCACTTGTGACTCAATTTTCTCATTGAGTTTCGTATTGATCTCTTGAAGGCTGCAAGAGTGATTGAGAGAGAGAGAGAGAGAGAGAGAGAGAGAGAGAGAAAGAGAGGAAGGTAACAAGAAAACTTTTGTATTTATGCTTTCGATTAACTTACCTCAACACCTGTGTCTCTAAATCGCCAATGTGCGTCTCATATTTGGCCTGCACAGAATTGAAGCGCGCCTGAACATTGGCGAGTATTTGTTGTGCTTTTAGATCTTGCTCCTTGGCATCGGATTCTAGTTGAGCTATGCGCTGTTCCAGAAGCTTTCGGCTGGTCTCCTGATCACTATTCGCACATTTTCCGGGGCTTTTGGAAGCGACTGCAAAATTAGGCAGTTAATTACATTCAAATTTAGCCCAAGTTTTATAAAACAACCACATAAAGTCATCAGAGTTACACCGGCTTTCTTTTGAATTTTTTTAATGATCAAATCACACTCACCTATTAACGCCGACACCGAGTCCGGATGTTTGCGCATCAGTATGCGTTCCATTTCGCGACATTGCCGCTGCAGATCTTGTATAGTTTTGGCATCCTTGTCCTTCAGCTCTTGGGCGCGCTTCCTCTCTTGTCGACTCTCCTCCAATTCGCTTTGCAGCGTCTTCTGCAGCTCTAGCGCCTCGTTGCGATCTAGACGCGCCGTTTGCAATTCGCTACGCAAAATATTGGCACATTCATTCAAATGTTGTACATCGAGCTTCAACACTTCGGATTCCTCTTGCAACTTCGTATTACTCTCACGCAAATCGCGATGCAGCTGCGACAACGAGTCGTGTTGTATGCGTAACGATTGTAATCGCTCCTCGGTATCCTTCAGCTTCTCTTGCAGCTGTTCGATTTCTTGCTTGAGCACATGCTCACGTCCCACATTCGCTGTTGCAAACGGTTCGATGGGTGAGGTGAGTGTTGAGATCAAACGCTTTGGTGAACTGTTAACTGCTTTGTCGCAATAGGTGGATTTGGCCGCAAGAGGGGTGGAAATGGTCCGATGCGGACTGTAGGGACCAGCCGGGGAGCTGATTTGTGACGATTGCATTTGACTAAATCCGCTATCCGGTGTGGTCATCGAAGAGCGCTGTGTAACACCACCACTAGCGGCGAAACCGAACGAGCTGCGGCGCTCCAGCCTGCTGGGACTGTTGAGCTGCTGTTGCTGTGCCGATACCACGCCAAAATTGCTGTACACGCTGCGATGCGCCGGACTGCCAGCAACACGCGCTTGCTGTGCGTATATGGATTGCTGCTGCTGTGGCATCTGCGAAGCATCGCAACTACGTCGGCATTCCATCACGTTCGACGAGCTCGCTTTTTCACTTTGACTTGTGTTTTGTGTGTGCGATGCGCTGATGTGTGAGAAGGATGATGATGACATTGACAAATTATGACTATTGTTAAGATTTTCTGTTTTCGCAACGCCTTTTGCACTGCTTGCATCGTCATCGCTCATGGCTTCGTCGGCTTCGGCATCTACATAGACATCGTCATCTGAGTTAGCTTCGTTGGTGCAATTGCTTTCGAACGAGTGATCATCAGCACTTTTCGATTGTTTGGTATGAATCGTTGAATTAACTCCTTCAGGTGGACTATCGGCATTCAATGGAAGTTCTATGCTTTCTATACCTTCAGTGATTTCTTCGATCTGGTTGAGCAAAAGGAAGTGAGGAGATGACAAGAATATTAAAATTTCAAAACAATAAAATACAATTGTATACAATTGTATATAAATATGTGTATATCGGTATTCGTATTCGGTATTCGTGTTTATCCACTCTTTCACCATGTGGTCTACGTATGTATGTACATAAGTATGTATGAAAAAAGGTTCTCAAAGATTATTGACATCTTGAACAGTCCAGTAACAGTTAAATTGGAGTTTCCCTTTCTCTTCTTCTTGCTCTTTTTTTGTGCAACATTTCGATGAATTACACATATCTCTCGAAAACAGTAAATCAAAGCTTTGGCTTATTACACTCCTAATTGAGGCTTTGGCCAACCAATCATGTACATTGTTACAATGGCGCCTAATTTCATATGTTCGATCATTATTTTAAGCGCCAAATCTTCTTTTATTTATTTTCTATTGCATTTCATTTGGACATACATATATACATAGGTACATCTATTATATAAAAATAAGTCGCATTTTCCTCCCTGATGATTTAACTCCAGAACGGCTGGACTGAATTAAATGAAATTTTGCACGTAGTTTTCGATTGAGCCCGACATGGTTTATGGCCAAAAAAAGTATAAGAATCCGGGAAGGTTTTGGAGATATTCCACAAAATGTGGACCAGGGTAACCCTATAACGGGTTCGTACGATATGGGTATCAAATGAAAGGTGTTGACAAGTGCTTGAACAAGGTGTAGTTGTTGGTCCCATATAAGACCCCGTATTCGAGGTATTTCCTGAAATATGAACCAGATGTGACCCCAAACGGGTTTTCTACAAAATGGGTATCAAATAAAAGGTGTTGGTGAGTATTAAAAAAGAGGTGATTTTCAAGCCCCTATGCGACCCGTTTTCCGAGATATCGCCCAAAATGTGGACCAGGGGTGACCCTAGAAAGTCTGGAGGGATAGAATAGGCATAGGGATAGGGCTAGAGATATGGATAAGGATAGGGATAGGTATATGGATAGGGATAGGGATATGGATAGGGATAGGGATAGGGATAGGGATAGGGATAGGGATAGGGATAGGGATAGGGATAGGGATAGGGATAGGAATAGGGATAGGGATAGGGATAGGGATAGGGATAGGGATAGGGATAGGGATAGGGATAGGGATAGGGATAGGGATAGGGATAGGGATAGGGATAGGGATAGGGATAGGGATAGGGATAGGGATAGGGATAGGGATAGGGATAGGGATAGGGATAGGGATAGGGATAGGGATAGGGATAGGGATAGAGATAGGGATAGGGATAGGGATGGGGATAGGTATATGGATAGGGATTAGCGATTAGCGATTAGGGATTAGGGATTCGGGATTACGGATTAGGGATTAGGGATAGGGATTAGGGATTAGGGATTAGGGATTAGGGATTAGGGATTAGGGATAGGGATAGGGATAGGAATAGGGATAGGAATAGGAATAGGAATAGGAATAGGGATAGGGTTAGCGATAGGAATAGGAATAGGGATAGGGATAGGTATAAGGATACTGATAGGGATAGGGATAGGTATATGGATAGGGATTAGCGATTAGGGATTAGGGATTCGGGATTATGAATTAGGGATCAGGGATAGGGATAGGGATAGGGATAGGGATAGGTATAGGGAAAGGGATAGGGATTGGGATAGAGATAGGTATAGGGATAGGGATAGGGATAGGGATAGGGATAGGGATAGGGATAGGGATAGGGATAGGGATAGGGATAGGGATACAGCAACACGGTAACCTAGGACTTTTCCTTTAGGCTTTATAGCAGGGCTGCTCACCTCATAGGCACTCAAAGCACAATTGTTTTTGTTTTGTTCCGAATCATAGGCACAGATACATATTTTCACTTCAAATAGGAAAATAAAATTTTCTTTGCACTCCCATAAGTACTCAGTTATAAAAAATTTTATATGTATGTGCCTATGAATCATATTGAATGTGCAGAGCAAAGGCACTTTGTATAGGAGCTCAAGCACTGCCGTAAGAAATCGAAATTTACAATAACAAATGTGTAACGAAAAAAAAATTTAAAAAATGCAAGCACTGTAAAAAATTTGTATTCAAAAAATTTTCATATAAAAAATAAAAAAAATTGTATGTACATATGTGATACTACCATTTGAAAATAAATTCTAAAATAATATTTTATTGTTATTCATAAAAAATTTAAATGAGCGAAAAATTTTTCAGTGCATATAAAAAAATTGTAGATGTATTGAGTTTTGTACTTCCCAGCAGTATTTATCAGCTGGAAAACAGCACATATTTCCTACCGAATATTCAGTAGAGATGTAGTTCTAAAATCTGAACTTTCTCTTTCGTTTTTATATAAAGGTGGCGTCGAAAATCAACTACCTGAAAACTGCAGAACGAGAAGGGAGAGTTTCTGTATGAAAAAAGGCCTGAATACGCAGGGAGAACTTCCATAGCATATATTTCAATACACCTGATGGCTTCACTTCGTGTTCAGTTATTTTTTCAGCAATGAATTTTGAACTCAGTTTGAGGTTATTTTTCATACTGAATATTCTACTGAATATGCACCTCCTTACCTCAAATACTGCTGGGTTTCAATACGAGAGCGTTGAGCAGGCCTGCTTTATAGGAATAAATTTTAGGCAGAACAACGTCTGGCGGGTCATCTAGTACATACATATATACTTATTTGCATATGCGCATACTAGGGATTCCAAATTTTCCGATTTTTACGATCCCGGGATTTTCGAGATTTTATTTTATAATCCCGGGATCCCGGGATTTGTCCCGGGATTTGGACATTAATTATTTTCCCACACTTGGGGTTGAAAAAAGTAAATATATATTTCGAGGAACGCTACAACTTTAAAGAGCAAAGAAAAATTTGATTTTTTTGCCATTTTTATTATTTGATTAGTAACAAAATAAAATAGGAACGTAAAATCATACGTATTATTTAATAATAAGAGTTACTTTAAAAAAAGCAACCAACAAAGGAAATTACATACATTTGGTGAACTAAACATTTGCCTTTACAGTTAGTGCTTCAAAGATATTAATAATAAAGCTTGTGATCTTTGATAATTTCCAATAAAAATTTTTAGAATTTAACGACGTACTTCATTTAAGTGAATATTTCCAAGCTTGCCGAAAAATATTGAAAATTAGTGCAGCATTTGAAAAAAATTAAAAATCGGATGCACAAATTTTGAGATGAATTCCGAGTATACAGCTGCGTATTTTATTTTAGTACGTAATGTGAAATTCTCAAATAAAATTAAACTTTTTCCTCGTTTTTGCTAGTTTTTATACTCAGCTGTACTAGTACACAGAGTATTATAGTTTTAATCACATAACGGTGGATTGTAACAGAATGAAATAATCGAGATAGATATAGACTTATATATATCAAAATGATCAGGGTGAAAAGAGAAATCGATTGAGCCATGTCCGTCCGTCCGTCCGTCCGTCCGTCCGTCTGTCCGTCCGTCCGTCTGTAAACACTCTAACTCGCGCAAAAATTGAGATATTTTGATGAAATTTGGAATGCAAGTTGGTATCGAGACTGGGACGGTTGGTATTGAAAATGGGCGAAATCGGACCATGACCACGCCCACTTTTCCTATATAGAAAAAATCGGAAATTTGGTATCTCAGTCCCTAATATAGCTGGAGCGATAAAATTTTACTCACATGTTGAGCTCAGGCCCCTATGAAGAAATTTTATGAAATTTTGGAAAATGGGCGTTGCCACGCCCACTTATTAAGGGTCAAACATTGAAAGTTTTATGAGTCATAACTCAGAAACCGTTGAAGATATATCGATGAAATTTGGTGCGCGTGATTTACTTACTTAGGCAAATGTTTTGACGGAAAATTGTCAAAATCGGTTGACGGCCACGCCCACTTTTATATATGTGTATTATAAAGTGACCTAATAAAAACATTTTAAGCGATATCTCTGTCAAATATAAAGATCTATCACTGAAATTTTGTGGCATGTGTCCAACTATGAACATAAAACGAAAACCACAAAAATTTTGGAAAATGGGCGGAGCCACGCCCACTTATAAAGGGGCAAACATTGAAAGTTTTATGAGTCATAACTCAGAAACCGTTGAAGATATATCGATGAAATTTGGCACGCGTGATTTCCTTACTTAGGCAAATGTTTTGACGTAAAATTGTCAAAATCGGTTGACGGCCACGCCCACTTTTATATATGTGTATTATAAAGTGACCTAATAAAAACATTTTAAGCGATATCTCTGTCAAATATAAAGATATATCAGTGAAATTTTTTAGCAGGAGTCCAAATGCGGACATAAAACGAAAAACACAAAAATGTTGGAAAATGGGCGTGGCACCGCCTCTTTTTATAAGCAGGAATATACGAGATTTCTGAGCCCATAAATCGACAAATGATTTATATATAATGACTAAACTTGGTGTGTACACTTTTATTACATGTGGTAATACCTGTTGAAAATTTTAGCGAAATCGGTTGACGACCACGCCCACTTTTATATATGGGTATTATAAAGTGACCTAATAAAAACATTTTAAGCGATATCTTTGTCAAATGTAAAGATAATTCATTCAAATTTTGTGGTATGATTTCTACAATAGACCGGAAACAACAAATAGAAAAATTTTGGAAAATGGGCGTGGCACCGCCTCTTTTTAGACAAAGGAATATACGAGATTTCTTAGCCTATAACTCGACAAATAATTGAGATATTATGACGAAACTTGGTTTATACACTTTTATGACATGTGTTAATAGCCACGCAAAAATTTATTGAAATCGGTTTATGACCACGCCTACTTTTTAAGAAAGATATTTCTGGAACACTCTGGGAATTTGTAACGTGACATCTTTATAACTAGAAGTCATAAAGGAATGAAATTTTGCACAAAGAATAATATTCATATGCTTAGTTGGATGACTGATAAAAATTTAGAAAATGGGCGTGGCTACGCCCACTTTATGCAGCACTCGCTTTATATTAAGTGCACCGTGTTTCCATCAAAATCAAACAAACAATGAAAGCATACAGCTGAGTATCTAATGTTCGATTCCACTCGAACTTAGGCTTCCTTACTTGTTTTTTAATATTGTTGGTATTTTCTTCCATTATTTACTTTTCATGGGAGGAAATTGCAAAAACCTTTGAAAAATAAATGGCTAAAAATCAGGAAATAGAAATTATCAAATGAATTTTACCACAGAAATTCTAAACGAATTCGGAACTATTATTTTTTAATGTGTTGTATTGTTAGGTTTTTGAGAGAACGGTAATTTGGTGTTTTTTTGGTTATCACTTCACTCAAAAATTATTTTCGGAAATCACAAATGCTATAACCACAATTAACCAGGCTAATTTTTAAAAGAATAAAACTTTGCTGAATTTTACAACTTCCTACAAAAAATTTAGTCTTACAATCAAAATGTTTTCAAAAATCGCAAGCAATTAACAAAAGTTTTATTTCGACCAGCTGTCACTCAGCGAGGTTATATCCTATTACTATAAGTTGTACATCGACAGTTTTAATTGTCTTTCGAACGAGGTACTGCTTGTGATTATCGCATTTGTGACTCCCGCGAAAATAATTTTTCAATGAAGTGATAACCAAAAAAACCTAACCATAAAAAAATAAAAAAAAACAATAGTTCCGAGCTCAGCAGGCCCATATCTATTCTCCCCCAAACCTGAATTTCTTGGTATTTTTTTTAATTATTTGTAGCCTAGTGTTATTAAATCAAAAATATTAATCCTTACTTTGCCTTTTTTATTCTGGCAAAAAAGTCAAACTTATTCTGCATTTTCTTCGGACTGTCAAATTTTTTTATTCTCTTCCACAAAGATTCCACACATTTTTTTTTGGACTGTTTGTTCTATTGACAAAATGTTAAACTGGCCCGACTAAGGGGTAACATTTTCCGTTCTTAGCACAAGTAAAGGGTTGCATTAATTTTGTTTCATTTACCACATGAAAAATGCACTATTTTCATAGGGCACAGGGCACATGTTGATAATTCTGGCATGTAATAATGCAACATTTTCGTTCAGAATAGGAAACGATATTAGTATATAGATCTGAGACCAAAAAAATTATATAAAATACAATTTAATAGGGGAATGTTCTCTCTTTATTTTATCCCGAAAATCCCGGGATGAAATTCTAGCGATCCCGGGATTTCCGGGATGTCAAAAAGGCCGGGATCCCGGGATCCCGGGATCCCGGGATTGGAATCCCTAGCGCATACATATGTACATACATACATACATATTGCTGCAATAAATCACGAATAACACTTTTCCTTTCTTTCTCAATTCTTTTTGTTTTTGTTTTTTGCCACCGCAAATACCAACTTGCCCAACAGCTTTTGTAGTCGCCACCATCATTTCATTGTTAATTTGGTCAGGTTCAGTTCAGATCAAGTGTACCGCTGATAGAAGAAAATCGGTAAAGTCTGCGACGCGCATCACCAGTGCTCAGCTTTGTGCTTTGCTCGATCGCTTTATAAGCTATAACTAGCAAGCTTAGTCAAGCAAATGAGTTAAGCAATTTTAAAGGAGTCTCGGTCATTTATGTGTGTTGCATGTTTGTACATTGTTTGGTCATACTCGTTTAACTAGCGGCTGGTTGATTATATGAGGCACAATGCGCTTTCGTTGAAAGTGACAAGATTTATCGTTGCACATTCAGACATACATACATATGTGAATACATATATACAGTTGTGGTTAGTTATTATAGAAGGTATGTCATCTTCGTCTTAGTAGATTTTCTGGATTTTATGTAGTTTTTATATTTACGACTCGTCCATATTTACATTGTATGTATGTAGCATTGTGTATGGTAGAAATGTAAACCACTCTTTGACATTTTATTAAAACACCTTTCTTCTTGTTCAAGTAAAATGGAAAGTGGTTTTGCATGGATTGGGCTAGTCTACAACAATACTATAATTTTTAGTCATATATGTTGTGAGTAGAAGTAAATTGTTTGTACCTACGCTGTACATATCCATGTATACACGTAAATTGTATGTTAGGAGAGTACATACATACATACATATGTATATCATACATGATGCTCAAACAAAACCCACAACTATTTACAAATATGACCATAAAAATAGATATTTAAATACATATATAATATAGTTTTATAATGGCAAAATGTGTTTGTATGTCAATAAATATTTATGCCAAATAAAGAGCATAAAAACTACTTACAACAAAAAAGTTTCTCACATTACACACAAATATGTTGAGTAAACAATTAATGAAAACGAAGCAACCCAATAAACACAGACGCGAGGATGATATCGCGGCTAATTCGAGGCGAGTTCGCGAAAGAAGATTTTCGCGAATGTAATTTCTCGGACTCGCCTCGAGTTCGCGGCAAGTTCGAGAAAATCAATTTTCGCGATATCATTTTTTCTATTTTTTTTTTTATGTTATTTTGCACTAAAAAATCATTATAGTTCTGAAATTTTACATTTATACCTGAACTCGAATATCACAATTCCGCAGATGCTATCGTGGCGAGTTCGCGAAAGTAGATCAAATCGGTTTATAATCAAATAGATACGAGTATGTAGAAACCCAATTCAAAATTGTTTAAATAAGGGGACTTTATTTATTGCTTAAAATTATTTGAAAAGCCTTTGTTATTTCATGAAAGTTAAACTTTCTTTATAAAAATATTTTAAGTGCTTTGTATTATTTTATACGGATTTAACCCATTGCCAGTAAACCAAACTCAGAACTTTTAAATTTTCGAAACGCCATTTACAAAAAAATCTCGAATCGCTAATGAAAAAATTTTCGAATCGCCAACGATCAGAGAAATTAAAAATTCTCGAATCGCTAATGATAAAAAATTCGAATCGCCAGCGATCCGAGAATGAACAAATTCTCGAATCGCTAGTGATAGGTGACATGCCTACGAATTCGGATTCGCCGATCTATCGCCGCGAACTATTGCCGCAATAATATAATCAGAGAAAGCGAATCCGACGCGAATTCGAGGCGAATCCGTTGTGTTTATTGGGAAGATCCCAATAAACACAGACGCGAGGATGATATCGCGGCGAATTCGAGGCGAGTTCGCGAAGGCAGATTTTCGCGGATGTAATTTCTCGTACTCGCCTCGAGTTCGCGGCAAGTGCGAGTAAATCAATTTTCGCGCTTTCATTTTTTTCTATTTTTTTAAGTTGTTTTGCACTAAAAAATCATAGTTCTTATAAAAATATTTTAAATGCTTTGTATTATTTTATACGGATTTAACCCATTGCCAGTAACCAAAATTCTGAACCTTTAATTTTTCGAAACGCCATTTATAAAAAAATCTCGAATCGCTAATGAACAAATTTTCGAATCGCCAACGATCGGAGAAATTAAAAATTCTCGAATCGCTAATGATAAAAAATTCGAATCGCCAGCGATCCGAGAATGAACAAATTCTCGAATCGCTAGTGATAGGTGACATCCCTACGAATTCGGATTCGCCGATCTATTGCCGCGATAATATAATCAGAGAAAGCGAATCCGAGGCGAATTCGAGGCGAATCCGTTGTGTTTATTCCCAATAAACACAACGGATTTGCCTCGAATTCGAGACGAGTTCGCTTCTTTGATTATATTATCACGGCGATAGTTCGCGAGGATAGATCGGCGAATCCGAATTCCCAGGTGAGTCACCTCTCATTAGCGATTCGCGCATTTTTATGTTCTCGGATCGTTGGCAATTCGAGAATTGGGATCATTGGCGAATACATTCTAGAAAATCTTCTTCTGCGAATCCGCCTCGAATTCCCCACGATATCATCCGAACTTTTAAATTTCTCGAGTGGAGTTTTAAAGAGTAAATTAAAGCCCAACAGGGAATTTCTTCGTGTAAAGCAAGATCCAACAAAATTAATAAATGCTATTGCGATAATTGATTTTTCGCGAGTCCATCTCGAACTCGATACGAATCCGAAAAATAACATTCACCTCCGCGAATTCATCTCGAGTTTGCCACGATACCATCCTCGCTTTTGTGTTTATTGGGTTGGGATGCTATTGAATTTTCATCATAGGGTGTTCCAATATGAACTCAAATTACATTGGAGGAGAAAATTCTCAGCTGAAATGTGGTCTCATGAAAAGTGAGCGCAGACTTGAAAACTCACTAAACCAAAATCGGGCCTTAAATACTTCTTGCGGCTAAAGCGGGAAAGCCTTTAGCCCTACTATTCCCTAAAATAAGTAAGCATACCCCAAAGCACATAACTTTAACGATAGATTGAAAGAAAAGTAAGAAGCAAATAACCGTAATGCAATTGATATATGTATGATATTTATGTACCTACATACATATTTATACATATGCCATAAGCGAGATTGGCGCGCGCAATTATGAATTCACGGAAAATAAAGTGAAAATATTAAAAAAAAAAGCATTAATATGCTTTGAAATGAAGATATCACTCAGAGGAATAGTATGGCCAGTAAAATATGAGAAAAATGTGCAACAAAAACGTACGCAATCGGCATCAGAATCAAAAATAAAACCGCGGCGTGCATGCGCAGAGTTCACGTGCCGCTGCGACATCGTGAACACAAAGTTTAATGGAGAACGACATACTGGCTGAGAGGGCAAAGAAGTGTGCACTTGTATTCGCCCGAAGGCAGTGTAATAGCCCAGTTAGTCGAGAACGTGTGGTCCGCTCGCTGACGCAAACGCCCGTATGCAATTTTTAGGATTTTTTGAGCCCGTAGCAATCAGCTGTTTTACTCACACATATTTACATATATATATATAGTTTGTTTAAATTTTGGTAGGGTTGCCGTTTAGTCATTTTTGAACAAACAAGATTTTTACTAATCTTCAAAATGTTATGCGGATTACTCTTCAATACACAACTGTGCATTATTTGCCAAATGACAAGAAAATACTAATTTAATCGTTTTTAAAGTCGTCGTTGACGACTTTTTTTTATTAATTTAGTTACTTTTTTACGGCTTAGTTGGTAATTAAAACACATTTTTCTTGTAATTTTGTTGCTGCCCAATATATTTCCATCACTCCTTGGTGATAGTTATCAAGGACTAAAACATAAAATAACAAAAACACAGTCAAAACATTAAATTTACAATTGAAAATCCATAAAAAAATTATATTGGGAAGCAACAAGATTCTCACAAAAATCTGTGTTTAATTAAGAAATCTGTACTGAGTTTCTGTAACTCATATCTTTTCTAGTATAAATAGGTGGTGACAAATTGTGGATCGTATTAGTGTGACATCACTTTAATTGATTTTGTTACAGAAACTCAGATTTATTGTGGCAATTTATAACTTTTTAATGTAGAAAAATTGCAGAAGAAGACCACCAAGAGTTATCAATTAAAATACCGCCACCATTGTGGATAAATACAATTTTTGCTTTAATTTTCAGTAATAGCTTTGTTCAATAACTCAAAGTTTTTAATTGCTTTTACAAATAGTTACGAATTTTATGTTCAATAACCCAAAAAATTTGCAAAAGAGACCCAAATTGGGAGAGTAAGACTTCGAGAGAGTTGAAAATAGTTGCAAGTAAAATTTTTACTTGCAACTACTTGCAGCTTTAAAAAAAATAGAAGCGTCAAAAACATATGATCACAAAAATTGCAATTGGAAATATGCCAACATTTTAATCGCAAATTTCTAATTGTGTACTAAATAATTTAGCGCAAAAACGAATCTTGATGATGTTGTGGAATAGCCAAAGTAGAATTTTGTTTTTCAATTACAACCTAACCTAAAAATCAAATTGTCAAAACAGCGTATCAGCTGTTTTCTTGCGAATGTTTACGATTTTGTGTTCAATTACTTTGGTTGATAATTTTCTCTTTTTCTCGTTTTTACTCTTAATTTGACATTGACGCTCTTTTTGCAAGTACTTGCAAGTAAAGTTGTTGAACAAAGCTATTATCTTGTTATTAATTTATATATATATATATATATTTACATTTTGTTTGGGATATAAAAAAAAATTTATAAACGTTTTCTTTCCTTTCTTTTTAAAAATTAAAGTAATAATAAATGGTTCGTTTAAGTAGACATACTATTTTTTCCATGTGAACACATATATGTATATTCGATAACATTTTACAATCTTGTTGAGTTAGGCACTCTGCACACGAGGCGAATCGTCATAGACGCGTATCAGACATTTTATGTAGCGTCGATTTCCTTACGCCTCAAGATCTGCACACGAAGCGACATGAAACTTCGCTGCACAAACAAACAAACAAATTAATAATACGGTATTTGCTTTAAATTTCGAAGCTTTAAATAGAAAAGATGATAACTTTTATGGAATCTTCCATTTTCTTTAATTTTACACTCATTTTTCCGATTTTTTACACAAATTTTACTGCTTTCTTAAATTTTACCAAGTGGAAAAATGTAAACAAACATCTTCTTCTTCCTGTTTTCTAAGCGTAGTACGCCTAGCTACTAGCACTGCTTTACGCCAAGCGACATGTAGCCAGCATACTTTGACGAATGCATGAAGCTGACGACTCGTGTGCAGCCCTCAATTGAAATATACGTGCGCGACATCAAAGCGTACAGCTTTCGTCTGTAGTATCTAATACGCGTCTAAAGCAGTACGCTCCGTGTGCAGAGTGCCTTAGTTGTATAATGCTGTGTAAATTACCGTTTAAATATTTAATAACTAAAAATGTTCAACTGGCAACCCTTCTACCTTGCAACCATGCGAGCGATCAGCTGACACATTTTTACGTAAAAAATCAAAATGATTTTGATCTCTGCGGTATGGGCTTCTGCGTCGTACGTCGTTGAATAATCGGTTACATACAAATCCCATTAAATAGGTTGGATCAGCTGACACGGTACACGGGTTTACGTTCTCGACTAACTGGGCTATAACACGAGGCAACAAACCAACCAGCCAGCGCATGAATGACACTTGACTCTCACAGCTCGAAGCAAAAAATAATAATTAATGCCACTAAGCCAACGAGAGTAAAGCGCACGCGCCCATCATTGTCATACAAAACACGCTCCACTAATTTAAAGTTTTGTTTTATAAAAATATAAAACAAACATACATACATATACTATGTATAAAAGTAAAAATGCTGGTAAACGCTCGCTAGGCGTAACAAAACTCCAGAGATCGCTAAGCGATGGCCATCTACGACGAGAGCAAACAGTATGCAAAATAAAAACAAAGCAAGTCAAACGATAGCCAGCGTGAGAAACAATAACCGGCTGAGAGTAGCGGCGCACGCCACGCTGCGGCCGTCTTAACGAACGAAAGCGAAAAGGAATCACTTTCCCATTTGTGGTATAAAAGCGCCACTACGGCAATGGGACATGTCTCATTAGTGTTTCGTGTCCGATTTCGCCAAGATGTGCGTCGGCAGATCCAAAGTATTTCGCAAAATGTCATCAACGCGACCAACGCCACTTTTGGCGCCTTTAACGCGTTGCGCGTACTTTACAATCGCTTTACTGTTACTTTCGCTCGCAGCAAAACGCGTCGCGTCAATGTCACTCGAACGTTTGAGTGTCAATCAGAATGAATTGAATTCGCCAATTACAGCGACCAAAAATGATGTAGAAATGTCCGCGGAATCTATGAATAGTGAAGATATGTTAGTGGACGATATGGAATTGGAGCCTGTACTTAGTAACGGTGATGTGGCAGATGCTTATTTACTTGTGCCCAGCAATGCGGGCTTAAGTGAACGTGAAAGTGTTGAAAAGAATATGATCGAAAATGCGTATGATGGTGAGGCGGTGGAGTTGGGGCCATATCCGAATGAGGCAACAGATATGTTAATGGTGGAAACGAAGGACACATCGCCTTTGCATGTCACACTTTTGGGAGAACCGGCGCCGCAGCATGAAACAATTGTCACAGAGGTGGATGCACAAACCCCCATCGAATTCAAAGAAGAAAACGCGGAAATGGTGCCCGTGTTAGCTGTGGCAGTTGAAGAACCTCAAGGATCTCAGAAAGAAGTATTTGATTCACCCTTCATTACCGGTGAGCAAAGTTCGGATAGTGAGGTTGCAGTGAACGGTGAAAATGGTGGCCATGTCGCTGATGTGATAGTGGATGCTACTTTGGAATTAAAGAAAGATAAGGCAGGTGTGAAAACTGAAACACCAGAAGCTCCTGAAAGCCCTATAAACGAAAGTCCTATCGACGACAATAACGTGAGCGAAAAAGACTATACGACGCTAAGTGCTGAAGAGGAAACTGCTGCAAAATTGGAAGAGGAAGAAGCCATTGACAGCCTATCTGCTATGGAAGGAAGTTTTGTCGTCGAACATGAATCGGCCAGTAATGAGCAAGTGAAGAGTGAAGAAAATGATAACATAATAGAAGAGACCACTAAGTCCGAATCTAATCTGAAAGATGAGTTAAAACCACAATTAGTAGAAAATAACGTAGCCGAAGAGATGGGAAGTAAACCAAGTCAAAGTTCTGAACAAATAGATTTCGTGCCTTTAGATAATCAAGTTATGAAAGAGGAAGAAGAACAAGAAAATCTTGAAGCACAAAACGAAACCAACCTACAAGAGATTGGAGCTCAGGACGATGCGCAAGCACAAAGCACTGATGAACAAAATGAGGAAAATAAAGTTCTTACTGAACCGCCAGAAAGAGAAGATGCGAATGAAATGCAACAAAATGCGCAATTGGGCGATAACAAAGAAGACACAGCTGAGGAGGCGGCCGCAGCTGAACCACCGGCAGAGAGCACGAAAAAAAGTGTAGTCGAAGAAATTGCTCAAATGATTGCCGAAGGAAACGGCGAAGAAATAACTGGGGATGCTTTAAAATCTGATGAAACTGACAAAGAAGAGAAAGATACGCCCGCTAAGGATGGTCAGACAAATAATGAAAACAAATCAGAAAACAATAGTCAAACTGTGGAGGACTTGGAAACGCCAACAGAAAATGTGCAAGCTGAAAATGATCAAATTGCAGAAGAAAGCGAATCGATGGCAGAAATTCAGTTTACGGAACAAAATCAAATAGAAAATGAGGAAACTCAAGGGATTGACGAGGTTGAGGATGGCGAAAAGCAAGAGACTTTAGACGAAATTAAAGAAATTGTAGAAAATAAGCAGCCGAATGATTCTAGTCAGTCGTACACGAAGGAAGAAGAAGCTACAGCTGCTGACGAAACGTTACCTATCGGCGAAGTATCAGAGATAATAATTCCACAAGAAGCAGCTGCTGAGAACATAACTGAGCAGAATACTAGCGATGAAGAAACGATAGTACTGCTAGTGAACAACGAACCACAAGAATTAGCTAATGAAAACAACAAGGAAGAAGAGCCCACAGATGAAGTGAAACAGCCGCAAGAAATCCAACTTCCGTTAAAAACAGCACAAGTATCAGATAATGCGGTACACGAGGAGAAAGCAGAAACGATAGAAATGACTGAAGAACCTCCAGCAGTGACACAAAATGAAATTCCATCGGAGAAGTTGGAAGATTCAGAAATAAGTGGAAGCAATACCGTAACGGAGGAAGAAAAACAAGAAACTGAAACATCAGAGCAGCTATTGTTACCATCAGATGACACAGGAGAAAGAGAAGAACACAAAGAACAAGAAATATCAGAGCAATTGGTAACAGAAGAACCAGAAAGAGAACAGTCCCAGCAACAGGAAATTATTGGTGAAAAGGAAAAGGAAGAAGAAAAGGAGGAAGAAAAGGAACAATCACAGGTTGAAACACAGCAAGCGGCGGCTAAACCACCAATTGTGGCAGAATTTTCGAACAGTGGTCCAATGAAACCAACCAATTCTTTGCTTACAACCATCATACAAATGCCACAACAACAACAACAAAATACACAAATTAAAGAGAAATATACACCTATAAAAATCGAAAATGCCGATGGGCTATCATCACCAGCAACAACAACAACACCCATCAGTCAAAACAACAGCAACAAACCACCAATATCAATGGCAACATCACCTCAAGCACCATTAAATGCCATGAATAGTGTTCTTAATTATGTGAATTCGTCATTTATGCAATCGAATAATAATAATAATAACAACAATAATAAACAGAATGATGGCAACGATGTTGATGATGATGATTTAAATTCACAATTAAGACGATACGATGGTGCTCAGGTCTGGAGAATTGTTGTACAAAATGATCACGATAGAAAAATGGCAGATGAATTGCAAACTAAATATGGTAAGTGCACACAAAAGCAACAACAACAACGGTACATCGATGCATCTTTGAAAAATAGTATAAAAATAGTATAAGTAGTAAACAATCGTTACTATTGTAAATACATAAGCGTACCTTGAATGGGAGACATTGTGCGGTGGTAGTCAAAGGGGTAAGAAGGATATTTATGGTGGTGGCAGTGAAAGTGAATGCATAAGTAATAGATCACTTGACTGGGCTGTGTAAGCAGCAATAGTGTAAAACGTGTGACTTTGAAAGTGAAAGGTGCAAGCAAATGACTTTAATGGCAGCAAACCGACAAAGGCAGCCCATGTAAATAAGTAATGGCGCGATATAGATATTATTTGTATGTGCATATATCGAAGTATAAAGTACATGTTTTTATACTCAGCTGTACTAGTACACATAGGGGATTCACAACCTGTCATATTGCGTCATATCGTCATAAGTCATAATATTTTGTTGTTGCATTCTGTGTTATATGTGTACTAAATAAATACAACTCTGCACGATATGTTTTTGGGTCGTCGTATTTGATCAGCTGTTTTTGTTTACTTCTTCACAGGGCTTCGGAAAAGTCTTTTGTAACTATTTCCGTGCAATATTTTAATATGACATATGACTTTATGACACTTTGTGAATCACCTAGGTTAGGTTAGGTTAGGTTGAGGTGGCTGTCTCCGCAATTCATGAAAGCGGGGACACACTTAGGCCGAGGTGGCCCATTGTGATTTGTGAATCACCTAACAGAGTATTATAGTTTTAATCACATAACGGTGGATTGTAATAGAATGAAATAATCAAGATAGATATAGACTTATATATATCAAAATGATCAGGTGAAAAGAGAAATCGATTGAGCCATGTCCGTCCGTCCGTCCGTCCGTCTGTAAACACTCTAGCTCGCGCAAAAATTGAGATATTTTGATGAAATTTGGAATGCAAGATGGTATCGAGACTGGGACGGTTGGTATTGAAAACGGGCGAAATCTGACCATGACCACGCCCACTTTTCCTATATAGAAAAAATCGGAAATTTGGCATCTCAGTTACTAATATAGCTGGAGCGATAAAATTTTACCCACGTGTTGAGCTCAGGCCCCTAGAAAGAAATCTGATGAAATTTTGGGAAATGGGCGGTGCCACGCCCTCTTATTAAGGGTCAAACCTTGAAAGTTTTATATGTCATAACTCAGAAACCATTGAAGATATATCGATGAAATTTGCTACGCGTGATATACTTACTTAGGCAAATGTTTGGACGAAAAATTGCCAAAATCAGTTAACGACCACGCCCACTTTTATATATGGGTATTATAAAGTGGCCTAATAAAAACATTTTAAGCGATATCTCTGTCAAATATAAAGGTATGTCATTGAAATTTTATGGCAGGAGTCCAACTGCGGATATAAAACGAAAAGCATAAAAATTTTGGAAAATAGGCGTGGCACCGCCTCTTTTTAGAAGCAGGAATATACGAGATTTCTGAGCCCATAACTCGACAAATAATTGATATATAATGACGAAACTTGGTGTGTACACTTTTATTACATGAGGTAATACATGTTCAAAATTTTAGCGAAATCGGTTTGACGACCACGCCCACTTTTATACATGGGAACTATAAAGTGACCTAATAAAAATATTTTAAGCGATATCTTTGTCAAATATAGAGATAATTCATAGAAATTTTGTGGCATGAGTTCCACAAAAGACCGGAAACAAAAAATATAAAAATTTTGGAAAATGGGCGTGGCACCGCCTCTTTTTACGCAAAGGGATATACGAGATTTCTTAGCCCATAACTCGACAAATAATTGAGATATTATGACGAAACTTGGTTTATACACTTTTATAACATGTGTTAATAGACACGCAAAAATTTATTGAAATCGGTTTATGACCACGCCTACTTTTTAACAAAGATATTTCTGGAACACCCTTTGGGAATTTGTATCGTGACATCTTTGTAACTAGAAGTCAAAAAGGAACGAAATTTTGCACAAAGAATAATATTCATATGCTTAGTTGGATGACTGATAAAAAAGTTGGAAATGGGCGAGGCTACGCCTACTTTATGCGGCACTCGCTTATGTAAAATACGCCGTTTCCATTAAACGCAAACAAACAATGAAAGCATACAGCTGAGTATTTAATGTTCGATTCCACTCGAACTTAGGCTTCCTTACTTGTTAGATACATATGTATTTACATACATATAATATATGTATGTAGATGTGACCATCAATGATTTTTTCTTCTTTATAAAGACCATTTTAATTAGTCTAATGGCATGGCTATGAAGGTTTTTTTTATTAATATATGTATGTACTTATGTACATACAATATATATAATCTTATGCATTTATATACATCCGTGCAATATTATATTTTATATGCGAAGCAATTGTGCAAAGCTGGAAAAACGATAAAACGGCCATTTAGATTTGCAACAGTTACAAGCAATAATAACAACATGTAAAATTTGCTGGGCAATTTTCAAAAGGATTGCAAATGCCAAAGGTTTGTTTTGCTTTGACTGAAAATTTATGACGCAAGCCAAAACTGGCGCGATCTACATATCGTCGCCTGAGAAAACGAGTGTCGTATGTGAAAATCGACGATTTCTAGTTTTTGATGCAGATTAACTAAATCGGACCTAATCTTTTAATTTTTCCTATCCATTTTTTTCTATCTCTTTTAGTTTTTGAGTTATTTAGTGTGCATTTGTCGTATGTTACAAAATTACTACCATTTGGGTATGCATTTGTCGTATGTGCCGCTGAGCTACTGGGAATAAACCAAAATATTGTATCGGAGCTATAGGTTATAGTGATCCGATCTGAATGATCTTCACTTATATTAGTCCGATGTGGTGGATTCCGACAAATGATCAAAGTATCATCAAAATATATTCAACTGCCAAATTTCAAGTCGATATCTAAAAAAATGTGAGCCTCATACCCATTCCGTTTTGGAAAAAGAGAAGAATTTTTGTCGTATGTGCTATTATAAAGACGTATTGCTGCTCAGACGTCACATACGACAAATGCATACTGAATGAAAAGTCGATTATCTCCCATAATTTTAAAATTACAGTTCAAAATATATAATACTCGCTACAGCTCGTCCAAATAACAGAAAAATCTGTTGTACATATATGTAGTTTTTGAGAATTTCCAATTTGAACTTCAAAGTCGATTTTCTCGAAACTAAGTTTTGTAACATACGACATTCGTTTTCTCAGGCGACGATATGTATATACACACATAGCGTCGGTTGGAAGGGCGCCATAGGAATGAAAGGCTAGAAATATGAAAATAATGTGAAGCGTATAAAATTTGCAAATAAAATGCTATGCAAGTCAGGAAAATTTTTAAAGAGCACGATTGGCTTTAAAAAACTGAAGCTTTTACTTTTTATTAATATTGCTGACTAGAAAACTCATTATTAAAATAAATTTACATACATACATACATACCATATTTTTATTTTGCTCACAAAGCAAACTCATAAACTAAAAGTGCATGGCAAATATTCAGTTTTATTTTCTCTCAGCAACTCTATAACGTTTATCTCCCTCGTATATCGTTAGGGCCTGGTTATGCTTACAATTTTGCTGGTCGAGCACCGTGAAATTGTTGTTGTGCACTCCGACGGTGAGAGAATTTTCGGACTCTCACATCCAGCAAATCTGCTGTGTGAAACAGGCAGCCAGCAGTCGAGGTTTCGGGGGTAATAATGTGTTATGTTGTGTATGTGTTCAGTAATAATCATGTGTTATGTTGTGTATGTGCGCTCCAATCATCAATGCAAGCATAACCACCTCTCACCAATCACGAAATGTTTCCGATTTTGATTGGCAATGTTGATTGGTACCATAACCACAGCATAAGCGAAATACAAAACAGTAAAGAATTTATACTGGCGCCCAAGTTTTTTCTCCACTTGATCTTTCCAATGCAGTGGATGCATCACTCGTTCTCTGCTGCCATCGCACTATGGGTCAAAATCGAAATATTGAGGAATTAAACCCAATTATTGACTTTTGATTTTCCCAAAAAAAAATAATTACCTTTTATTACACATTACTGCAGTAAATAAAAATACAACAAATAATGTCAGTTGGCTATCACTTGTTTGTCAGAAAGCTTTCAAAGTCTTGGTTTCGATTTTTGTATTCGTAAAAAAGATTTTACTCAAATTATATACAAATCTCAAGTGGTGATAAAAAGCTAACGATTTGAATAAAGTGTGTTTATAAAATGGAAAATATTAATAAAGGTATGTAAAATCAAGAACAACAAACTTTTTTTCTGAAACAATAATAATCGTTAGTATATTTTTGAGTTTAAATAAGCCGTGTTGTGTTTTGAGTTTTTTCTGTGTTAAATAGAATATAAATAAGTTGGATCTAATAGGATCAATACAAATTATATATCTAGTTACAGCTAATAATGTCCTCTTTAATGCAAATTATATTTTATCTGCGGGAGTTTGCAGGCGAGTCTACAATTTCACTTTTTTCAGAGCAAAGTAAACTTCGAAAATGGCTATACTTTACAATTTTATATTGATAATAATAAAAATATAAAACTCATTTATATATAGGGTTTAAAAACCTAATAATTTTCCTTGAATGTAACGTTACACTTTTTCGGATATCTTCTTTAGTACCTGAGATATTGTTATTTTAATTTCACTAACTTGCTATAAAAAAAAAAAACTTTAAAATTTCCTATCGCAAAGTTAATGAACTTAAAATAACAATATCTCTAAAACTACACATAGCATCGAAAATCTGACTTCAGATTCAGATTCAGCGTATCGGAATCCTTTAGAAAAGTAAAGTTTTATCTCTATTTGAAATTCAACTTAAATTTACAGTTTCCACTATGTATGGTATCAGGAGCGAAAAATGGGCGTGACTCGCCCATTTTCGTCATGAGATATTTGCCACTATCACCAACACCGTCGGCGTTACCGAAATGACGTTTTCGGCAAATTGGCATTATGACAACCGACGGCGCGCCGAATCTTTCGAAGTTCGGTAAATCGGCATTATGAACACCGAATGAACGAACATTTTGACAGTTTTTCGTGCCGAAATTTGCCGCAAGTATTTGGTTGCGGCGATATTAACAAAATATCAAAAAATTACAATAAAAGTTTAAGTAAATTGTGTAAATGCATGTATGAAGTTGGAATAAGTGTTAATAAGTGTGAATATATGTAAATACCTACATTAATCAACCGGTCGCGAGAAGCCACAAACATGGCGTGGGTCCATTGCATTTTCCACCGAGATTGAATTGCTGTTATATGCAAAGAAAAACTTCAGAGAAAAAATTGTGAAATAATGATAAGAAGAGTGATTTACGTGCGTATGTAGGTTTTGGAAATTAAAATATATTTGCACCCAAGAATAATAATGCATTTTCTGAAGTTGCTAACTGATATAAAATAGCAACTAACGAATTATGAATGTGTATTACCACCAATTTACCATTTCAGTAGAAACTTTCGTCTCAACAAAGGGTGGCGGCCTTCACAATGCATAAGGGTGCTCTACGCAAAAATACTGTGTTATTAATGAATTATAAGTTTCCGCAAGATTTCGTTTGCATTTTATTGATCTATCGCCAAAAAAAGAGACGAAAAATTCCGGTGCCGGGTAAATTGTTATTGAAATTTTCCCGTGTTTTTGTATACAATTTGCTTTATGTAGTTCAAAATAATTCTATGAAAAACAGAAAAAAGTACAAGGTAAAGATTTCTTTCACGCAAAATTCAGACTATTTTTTTTTATTTTCAGCCTCTAATTAGAAGGAAAAACAAGAAGGAGCACACCTCGAATTGGGAGAGAAGCTCGGCCATGAAACTCGTCAGAGTTATAATAGCGCCATTGTATTATTATTATAATTAAATTTACGCTTGTTTACTTAAAGTAAAATTATTGCTATGATCTCTCAAAAACTTTCTTTCGTTCAGAGAAATCCTTTTCTCCTCTTCTTCTACTAATAAAGCTGCTATCGCAATAGAATTCATTATTTTATTATTTAAATAAATTGTTTTGAGTAAAATAAAGTAAAAATGTATTTGGTTTTATCAAAAAGATAAGAAACCTGAGAAAACCCCGCTCAATTTCGCATCAGCACTTGGTAACGCTGATTCGAACATAGTTCATATAGTTGGCAACACTTAACTTCGAACCGACGGGGTAGCTGATACGATTTTCGACGAGTTCGGCACCGTGATTTTCGGCGTTTCGGCAGTTCGTTCGGTGTTCGTGATACTGGCAATTACTTTTACCTTTAAATATCCTATGAAAAGTTTTAGACCGATATCTTAACTCTATTTTATTCCTCAAAAACTTAATTTTGAACCATAGTGCATCGGTGGGCGTCGAGGCTCATAACAAGACCTAGCCAGCGTACCCGCCAATTTGTTATTCGCTGAACTATGTATGTATGTATATTTCGCTAGCTTAGAGTGCAAACTGTGTAAGTCCAGTTTTATGAAAAAGTGTATTTTTATGTAGAACGCTAGAACACTAAACATAAAACAAACATGAACAGAAATTTTGTTTTTATTTAATATTTTTTGTACTTTGGAATAAGCGGAAAAATCCAATTAGCTCATACAGCGATGGTAGATGTGATAGCTATTTCGAAGAAAAACCACTTTCTTCATCATCAGACATCTTCTCGGGAGCACACCAGGCTTTGAACCTACGCTCCAACCATCAGCAGTCGAATATTAGCGAAACGCTAAGCACTGCGGCTACCGATGGTCCTGCTGAGCTGTTGGATTTTTCACTTATATATGCCATTGTTCTATTCAATCGAACCTCACTTAGTGTACGATTTTCGTACATCTGCTATGCAAGTGTTGAATACTGGTTGGCAGCTGACGGACAGCGGGCGCTGTGTACAGTAGTTGTATGTACAACAGCACAATTTATAATTTAACATAATTGGGTATGTTAGTGTCTAGCACGAATTTATTATTTTTAATTTTAATTTTTGTACTTTGGAATAAGCGGAAAAATCCAATTAGCTCATACAGCGATGGTAGATGTGATAGCTATTTCGAAGAAAAACCACTTTCTTCATCATCAGACATCTTCTCGGGAGCACACCAGGCTTTGAACCTACGCTCCAACCATCTTCGACTGCTGATGGTTGGAGCGTAGGTTCAAAGCCTGGTGTGCTCCCGAGAAGATGTCTGATGATGAAGAAAGTGGTTTTTCTTCGAAATAGCTTTCACATCTACCATCGCTGTATGAGCTAATTGGATTTTTCCGCTTATTCCAAAGTACAAAAATTAAAATTAAAAATAATAAATTCGTGCTAGACACTAACATACCCAATAATGTTAAATTATAAATTGTGCTGTTGTACATACAACTACTGTACACAGCGCCCGCTGTCCGTCAGCTGCCAACCAGTATTCAACACTTGCATAGCAGATGTACGAAAATCGTACACTAAGTGAGGTTCGATTGAATAGAACAATGGCACATATAAGTGAAAAATCCAACAGCTCAGCAGACCATCGGTAGCCGCAGTGCTTAGCCTGGTGTGCTCCCGAGAAGATGTCTGATGATGAAGAAAGTGGTTTTTCTTCGAAATAGCTATCACATCTACCATCGCTGTATGAGCTAATTGGATTTTTCCGCTTATTCCAAAGTACAAAAATTAAAATTAAAAATAATAAATTCGTGCTAGACACTAACATACCCAATAATGTTTAATATTTTTTTTTATCTCTCCTGTAAAGTTTGAAAAAGGGACTTACACAATTTGCAATCTAAGCTAGCGATATGTATGTATAACTATACATACATACATACATATGACCGAATCCAGAAGGGCGAACATTGCATAGAAATAGGTACCCCTTGTTTACTAACATTGAACGGTGGTTTTTTACACGGATTCGCCCATATGTATATCATCGACCTTTATATTATTTGATTTAAATAGTTTATTTTATTATCTTATTTACTAAGAAATAATTTCACTTTCACAACAATTTAATATGCCAACCGCAAACACAGATTTTGTTATGCACAACAGGTCCAATCCAAGCTGACTACTTACTTGTAGCTCAGACAGCGCGCTCGGCATGCTGCAGCATACAAAATCAGTTGGTCAAATTAGAAATTAAAATTAAATAAATATATGTCTGTAAATGACAAAATTTATTATGCAAATAAGAAAATAAGAAATAAATGTGTCAACAAATTGGTTTACAAACTGAAAGTATTGGAGATAGATAAATATCAAATCCTAAGCTTCTCTGCTACTTTCTCCTATTTGGTGTTTCTGTTTTTGTCATTTGACTTAGCAAAGGCGCATGCGCAGGTGGCTGAATTACATTTTGTTTTGAATTGTAGTTTGCTTTTCACCGCAGGCGGCATACAAAAGTATTAAGTACAATCGGTTTACAATAGCGATTTCGCAAAAAAGAAAATTAGGTCACGAATTCAATTGATTTTTTGTGAATAAAACTCACCCACTTGTGTATAGAAAATATTCCATTTCAATATTTGAATGAAAATATACATATGTACATATATATTTGCACATTTTGGATTATAGTTGTCACCGGTTTAAGAATAGAGTTAATCGAATGTACATACGTTTACAATACATACAAATTCTCGAATCAAAATCTTTGGCTCTTTCTCTAAGTTTTCAATCGAATTCTAGTGTAGTTTTCTACTCCCACTCTGGATTAGAGGCTAAGTAAGTAGTTAGAAAATTACACCAGTTAGTTATCTAATGTCTTCTCCTCCTTAAATGGCTCATAACCAGCTAGACGACAAATGAATTTTTTTGGAGAGAAAAATAACAAAACTCTACGAGTGTTAATAATTTCTAATTTTATAACTTTTTTCTTTCTTCTATTCCCCATATGCACAACCATCATTAACCGGTGCTTAATAATTAACAATTCAACCGTAACCAAAAAAAAAAAAAACAAATTGTCATACATACACACGCATCGTGCACGTGATTGCCAACATAACCCCATAACCCCGCAGGTGGTCAATTGTGGAAGGAGGTGAAACAAGAAGTCGATTACTTATTAAAACCACAAGTATTGGCCGAAGCAGCACAGCATGTACTCGCCGCAAATCTGTCGCGCATCGTTCTCATAGAAAATCTACAAAAAGCGATCGAAGCGGAAAATCCCAGCGAAGCAGAAATTGCATCTTTCCAAAATCGCAAGGGTAAGTTTCGCAACAAATTCTTTTTATTTTTTTATATACTACTGTACTATAGAGTGATTCGCACTCAACATGTCTCGAGGGCAGAAAAATAAAAGCGCTTTTGGTAGTGACTGAGCAGACACTTGAATGTCGGTTGACAGGGCAGCAGCAGGTGAGGTAAAACAAAACCAACAAAAAAAGAATGAAAACTGCATGACAGTGGGTGTAAAGATTGTTGATGGTGTAAAAGCGTGTAAATTTGTGAAATGTTGGCGCCGTCATTGGCAACAATTCACACAATATTCAAAGTTAGTTTATGTGGCGTAGTTAACTTAGTTGTTTTTGTTGCCACAATAGATTATAACAGGTGGCGCAAAAGGGATTTTTGAGTAGATTTTCTAAAGGTTTGAAGAGGTCTATCTAATATCTATCATGTTTCGCGAAGTGTAGCTAAGTAATCACACTTTTACATAACGTCGAGGTTACATAACGACAATACTGTACTAAGTCTGAAAACTGTGTTTTGCCAGGTTGGTTGGTTGGTTGGTTAGAGTGGCGGGTCCCACAGACTCCAATTAGCGCCGGAGCGCCGTTTTGATACCACGACTCGTGACAAAAGAACCAAAAACCAGAAGAATAGCGTAAACATGGATATCACCTCGGAGATCAGGGCGGGTCCTACGCCCTATATCCATCCTGTTGTGTTCAGATATCTAAGAAGCCCCTCAGGCCTGACGTCCTTGAGTTCAGATAGGTCGTCGAAAAAGGGTTTTCCAAGGAATTTCAATCTGCCTAGGCAGTGCGAAGGACATTCGCATAGCAGGTGCTCCACCGTCTCCTCCGTTCCAGGAAGATTACAGCTGCGACACTGAGTGTTGTGATCCAATCGCAATCGGGCCGCGTGGGTACCAATAGCCCAATGCCCCGTGAATACCGCAGTTAAGCGGGAAATGTCCCTCCTGTCCATTTTTAACATGGCTGAGGATCGTATCTCATTGTAAGAAGGCCAAAGACTTCTGCAGACCCTGCAGGTCCGCAACCGTTTCCATCTGATTTTTGCCTCCTCAAGCCAGTGCCGAGTGATTCGGCCCTTGATAAAGCCCAGAGGCACAAGAACCTCTCGCGCCCCCGAAATATCAAGTGCCGATCCCTGCCTGGCCAGCTCGTCAGCCATTTCGTTTCCCTTGATGTCGCGATGCCCCGGCACCCATACCAGAGATACGCTATGACGACTTGCCAGTCCCCAGACCCACTCCCTGCACTGCCGGACCAGGCTTGATGAAACCGTTGCAGATCCCAGAGCCTTCAGAGCCGCCTGGCTATCCGAGAAAATTCCTATCCTTTTTTCAACACCGGCACTTTCCGTTGCAAGTAGAACCTTGCAGGCCTCCTGTATCGCGAAGACTTCTGATTGAAAAACGCTCGCCGTGTCCGGGAGCCTTAATGATATGGATGTGTCCGGCTCAGTTGAGAAGATACCAACTCCCACTCCACATGCCATTTTTGACCCGTCCGTGAAAACTGAAACATCGAACTTCTGAGCTATTTTGCCATCTCTCCAGTCCTTCCTGGATGGGAAGACAATCTCATAGTTCGTATCGAAAACTGTTGTAGGACAGATGTAGTCTGTTCTCATGTTGATGTGGGGGTCTGTAACGCTGAGCAGAATACGCGCGTGCCCGTATGTGCGTTCCTTCCAGACTCCCAACTCCCGCAATCTCAGGGCATCCTGAGATGCCCTTTCCTTGACAAAAAGATCGATGGGCGGGAATGTTGCAAATCACATTCAGACCATCCGTGGGACATGATCTGATCGCCCCTGTGATCGCAACGCAAGCAGCTCGTTGAACTTTACTTAGCATATTAGCTATATAGCCCACCTCAGTTGCTCTCCACCACACCATTGATCCGTATGTTAAGATCGGTCGAACAACTGCTTTGTACATCCATGCCGTGAGTTCTGGCCTCAGACCCCACTTTTTACCCAGCATTTTCCTGCAGGCATACAAGGCACCGTAAGCCTTTTTAGTTCTATGTTCCGTGTTTAGCCTCCAGTTTAACTTAGGCGTTAGAAATACTCCGAGGTATTTTGCAGTATCGGAAAGACTTAGTTCTCGACCATTGAGAACAGGTAGATTAAAATCAGGAATTTTTGTCCTATTGGTAAATAACATGAGCTCTGTCTTTGAGGGGTTTACGCTGAGACCGGAGGCCTCCGCCCATCCCCCCAGCCTTCTCAGTGCTCCTTGCATTATTTCGCTGATCACGCTGGGGCACAGGCCCGATACCAGTACCACCACGTCATCCGCATAAGCCACTACTTTAACTCCGTTTCCGTTGAGCTGGCGAAGTATTCCATCTATAACACAAAGCCATAGCAAGGGCGATAGAACTCCACCCTGAGGAGTTCCTCTCCCCGGGTGTGTCGTAATCACACTTGAACCAAGCCTTGCGCTTAGAGCTGACCCTATCCAGTTTACTATAACATCCTCAACACCTAGAGCAGAGAGAGAGCCTTCTATCGCTTCCCGATGAACGTTGTTGAAGGCCCCCTCTATGTCCAGAAACGCACCCAAAGTAAACTGTTTACTCTCTAAGGATGCTTCCACCTTATGTACCACTTCGTGCAATGCGGTATCTGTTGAGCGACCCTTGAGGTATGCGTGCTGAGCTGTTGACAGCCCGGAAATTTGTAACCTTCCTCGAATATGTATGTCCAGTAGTCTCTCAAATGTTTTTAGAACAAAGGACGAAAGACTAATGGGTCTGAAATCTTTGGGCTTGTTATGACCACTCTTGTTAACCTTTGGAATGAAGACCACCCTGGTTTCTCTCCAGTTTAGGGGAACATGGTTTAGCCTAAGACAAGCCTTGAAAATACGTTCCAACCATGGAGTCACCAGAGCGCACGTTTCCTGCAACATGGCTGGGAAAATTCCATCCGGGCCTGGTGACTTGTATGGTGAAAAACTATTGATTGCCCACGCAATCTTTTTTGGTGATATAAGCTCATCTATGAGCTGAATGGATGGCATTTCCCTAGAGTGTTCTACATGTTCCGTTTGATTGGAGCTACACCCTGGAAAGTGTGTTTTTACCAACAGGTCCAGCGTCTCCGCGGAGCTGCTCGTCCATGATCCATCGTCTTTTTTTACGAAAGATGGGCAAGATTTTTCCTTTGAAAGGATTTTCCCTATCCTCGAAGATTCTTTTGTTGTTTCAATAGAAGAGCAAAAGTCCCTCCAGGATTCCTCTTTTGCCTTCCGAATTGCTTTCTTGTAGCACCTGAGGCTATCCTTATACGGCAACCAGTTACCCGTCGAATAACCCCAGTTGTATAGTCTACGAGACTCTTTCCTTAGCCTGAAGAGATCCGAGTTCCACCAGGGAGTATAAACCTTTCTGCTAAAACTAGTAGGACAAGCTACCCTTAGAGCAGACCCCATGGCCTTTTCAAGCTTGTTACTGTTGGCATTGAGGTCCTCCACTGACGAAATCTCGTTCAAGGGATGGGTACCTAACTTATCACCCACCACACTGGCGAACCGTTGCCAGTTGGTTCTCCTTGGGTTACGATAGGGAATAGGATTATCTACCTTAAGATCAATGTTAAAGAGTATCAACCTGTGATCGGAAAAAGATTTCCGTTCTGATACCCTCCAATTTTCAACCTGAAAACTGCTGTTTCCACTCAGTAGTGTAACATCCAGCACCGGGTAAGCTCTCAAAGCTTCAATTCGATATGAAACTTCAGTTGTAAACGAAGTAGGTATATCTTCCCTTGTAACTTCTATTTGGATTGAAAGGTCAATAGATACCAAAACTCGATACCATCTAAGCTAGGAGGAACGGAGGAGACGGTGGAGCACCTGCAATGCGAGTGTCCTTCGCACTGCCAAGGCAAACTGCAGTTCCTTGGCAAGCCTTCCTTCGGCAGTCTCTCGGAACTCAGGGATGTCAGGCACGAGGGGTTGTCAAATATTTAAATTCTACTTCCCTTTGTTTTCAGTGGTTTAGTCACGAGGTGTTGTAACAAAACGGCGCATCGGCGTTACTTGGAGTCAGTGGGACTCGCCACTCAAACCAACCAACCAACCAAGTTAGGGTACGCTTTATATCTATTACACTATACGACAAAATCAATTTTTTTCTGGGTATTGGACCAAACCAATTTTTACGAAGAGATTGAGACATAAGAAAAAAATATGTATACGCCATTTTTAGAAGTTAGCCTCCAAAATTTAGTAATGGGCTTTCGAATTTCGAAATTTGACCCTCCCTAATTTGGTTGCAATGTTTGAAAAATTGAAAAGTAAAAAATGTGGGTGTGATCCGCCTTATTTTCGAACTCGACTGGTATACATTTTTTCTTTTGAAAGCTTATGTAGCAAATGTCAAATGTTAAATTTAGCACAAACAAAACACCTATAACACGCTATAAAGATTTTCGAAATCGGTTGGAAAAAATGGATATATTCGACTTTTAATTCTTTCGCAGATCTGACGTTTGACCCCTTATGACATTTGCTACATAAGCTTTCAAAAAACAAAATGTATACCAGTCGAGTTCGAAAATAAGGCACCCACATTTTTTATTTTTCAATTTTTTAAACATTGCAATCAAATTAGGGAGGGTCGAATTTCGAAATTCGAAAGCCCATTACTAAATTTTGGAGGCTAACTTCGCAAAATCGCTTTTTCCTTATGTCTCAATCTATTCGAAAAAACTGGTTTGGTCCAATACCCAGCCGGGTGCTGTAAAGTGTTATATAAAAATGAATATGTGTGTGTGTATGTCTTTTATGGACTCCAATAGTAATCAACCAATCTTTATAAACTTTCACAGTAGATTCATGTGGTATTAGCGCACATAAAGGGGTATATAGAATTTCGAAAAAGTCGGAACTTCCTGGAATATAGGCCCAAATGTGGACCCAGAGTAATCCTGCAAGTGTTTGAGCAATATTGGTATCAAATGAAAGGTGTTGAGCAGGCCTTCAGCATAGAGTTATTTTCATTGCGATGCCAAACAGTATTGTTTGGGAGCGTCGATACGAAAAAAAAATAGTATGAACCTGCTGGTGCTTTGGGTTATAATATATCCTCATGTCGATACAATGGTTAATGAAAGTCTACACAATGTAAAAATTATAAGGGTTGTTCGATTTATTCTTTGCCTGTAATCTTTCATCACAGTCACACCAAACTTTTACACTTCAGACACGTTCAAGCGCAACGGTTGCAATAATAAAATTGTTCATAAAGTGTTTTTTTTTTATCAACGAACCGAACCGTTGGTAAAGCCAATAAAAAATAAAGAAAATAAAAACTCGGGGAAGAACATAGGAGCAGGAGGCTATGACAACAAGAAATTCAATGTTAAAGTTTACACGCCACATTAACGACGACACGTTGCCGAGGTGTTGCTTGTAACTGTAAATGGTTTTCTAAACTTAACGCCATTACTTATGTATGTTCACAATATTTTATTGTATTTTTGCATGGGAATGAGTGTTAGTTATCTAAATTTTATGTTTATGTTTGAATATGCAACGCCACAAATTTTTGGGCGTATTAAATAAATTTTATCGGAAATCAACATGAGAGAAAGTCAAAAGGAAATTTGGCGAATTTTGAAGTTCCTTTTTTTTGCATGGCTTTTTAAGCGGAATTAAATTATTCACACCTTTCGCTTATCGTATATGCATATGTACTTGACATTGATACTTTTGCGATTCTTTATTCAATTTATTATTTGTTGGTATGCCGCTATGTAAATTTTGTGGACAATTGGCATTTTGAAACGTCTTAAATAAAAGATTGGCGCAACTTGAAGTGCTAATAGAGATGTATAGAAAGAATTCAATTGAAATGTGTACATGTTAGAGCCGTTTACTCAACCTCCGGTTAAGCACTTAAACACGCTTTAATCTTAAAAATCGTACTAAAAATTGAGAAATAATTTAATTAGAAACAAAATGATGAACGAAAATATAAGTATTTAAGGAAAAGCGTGGGGGTGCTCAATAATATTTGAATATGAAAATATTCGATTCGTACGACTAGTACAAAAATATACATACCTAGTTGCGAAATTAAAGAGTACGTTATATGAAATCTCAAAAAAGTCAAAATAAAAATATTAGTTAAAAACAGCGATCTTAAATATTTTTTGACATACTGAGCACCACCCGACGCTTTTCCTTAAATACTTATATTTTCGTTCATCATTTTGTTTCTAATTAAATTATTTCTCAATTTTTAGTACGATTTTTAAGATTAAAGCGTGTTTTTTAGTTTTTTTTAAGCTATTATTTATTTGTTTTTTTTTTTATTTCTTTTTTTTAGAGAAATTTTTTTCACCTCACGTTTACAAAACATTGTATAAAAATGCTATTATAGAATTAGGGTTCCTTTTCGTTGATTCAGCACTTACTATTAAATGAATTACAAACAAAACCAGTTCTTGCTTTGCATACGTATGTATGTATGTACATGCGGCTGATTTCATTGCAAATACAACAAACCCAAAACAGAAAGCTTCAAGCTTAATTTTTGAGTGAATTTATGCATTGAGTTTATCGCCATCGCTATGACTCATAGCCTATGAGCGATCGCTGGCTGTTGTGCGTTAGTTCGCTCGCTATTTGAGTGGTTATACGTTTTTCTTTGAACATTTGTTTGTGATTTGAGTAGAATGTATTTTTGAGCGTTCGTGAGTGAGTTTTTCCGTACCCTGAAAGCTTGTTACTTATTGGCTTGTATACGGGAGTGAATTGAAATTCAAAGAGGCTATTTTGAAGAAAGGTAACATAAAAGCCGCAATGAAGCATAAAGTATAATGTTGAATGTCCTACTATATGATGCCGTTGGGCTGTTGATGTCATGTTTCGAGTCCAGAGGAGAATAGAAATAATAGAGAGAACACAAAAAAGTGAATGTTTGAAAGATATAATTATTTAGTTAAATGTTGCAACTTTTAGGATGGGATGAAGTTACATACATACATACATACATACAGGTGAAGCTAATAAAAGCGTGTTAAAAACACTTATAGCGCTTTATTTTCTACAGATATATGTTCCCATTTTCAGGTGAAAAATTTGCTAAAGGTTGCACTTCACCCTGTCAAATGGTTGCCTTTTTAAAGGTTCAGTGCCAACAGAACAATAAACGTCTGCCAAATGTAGGCTTTGTAATTTAAAAGAGTAGGTATACGTGGCCGCTGTGGTGCAGTGGGTAGAGTGCTCGCCTGCTATGCCAGAGGTCTCGGGTTCAAACCACGGTCCGAGCAAAACACCAAAAAATTTTTCTAATTAGTAAAAATCCAATTATTGGGTTTTTTAAGAGCAGCGGTCACCTCTCGGCAGTGGGCGGCATACCCTCCGAGTGTATTTCTGCCATGAAAAAGCTTCTCACAAAAAATGCATTCGCCGTTCGGAGCCGGCATAAAACTGTAGGTCCACCCAATTAGTAGGAAAAACAAAAAGGAGCACACTTCGAATTGGGAGAGATGCTCGGCCATAAAACTCGTCAGAGTTATAATAGCGCCATTGTATTATTATTATTAGGTATACTATGTGCTTTATTTATATGTGTCGCTTTTTTCGTGCAATGAATAGAGACCGATAGCGACTGTATTTTGTTTTCTACTGCCCTTCTTGGGTTCAAATTTCTACACCGTCGACAGCAGATAGGGCGAGAAATGTTGCACTTTTTATGGGTAGGTTGTTAAGAAAGTATAACGCTGCCTTTTGTTAAGACTACACTCATTTAGCAATACATCACAACTTTTTGAAGGCCCTACATGAAATGCACCCTTTTAGTGTAGAAAAGAAATCGCTATTTGAAACTTCAAGGTGCGTTTTCGAAGAGTTAGTTTAGCATATTTATTTTGAATATTTCGAAAGCTCAGTTTTAAACTCAAAGTCATTGTTAAATCAATAGCTGAACAATGCAATGTAAAACTAAAAACCTTAGCTACGACCAATGGATGAGCATTGCAATAATTGCGAACCCTAATTGACGTTAAAAAAAAAACGTGTAAAAAAACAAAGGGCGTCCAATAAAACAATGTTTACGAGTGGCTGTAAACGAGTGGGTCCTGACATTTTATACATATGTATATGCATGTACTATGTGCTCTTTTATTGTTATTTTCTAAATCATTGGAAACGCATCCATTGGCACTAGACACTCCCTCTAAAGACAAGAAAATCCGATTGTGCAGACAAAATGACACAAAAATACATTTTACATTTTATTTTTTAAGTGAACATGGGGTCATAAGAGTTCGTAACACAAATACAAATTCTGTTAATGTGTACCCACTAGGCCCATTTGATGCGAGTTTTATTCATGTCAGTATACTTGCTTTTGTTAGATATACCGCAGGTACTCCTAAAGTATATTGAACGGCACGTACAAATTGAGCAAAGATCAAAGTAGGAGTTAAGAAGATTAAATCGAAGCAGAAAAATTTATAGGAATGAACTACATAACAAAGTTGTTCTTCCAAAGGTTTGGCAGCGATGTAACAAAATCGAGCCGAATATTTTTTGGTCAACTGCAGGGCCGTACCCAGGAATTTTTTTCGTGGGGGTTTTCATCGTAGTTTTTTTTTTTTTTTTTTTTTTTTTTTTTTTTGGAGAAAAATATATAACCTATTTCGTGCACTAACTAAAAATAATAAAAGAAATCTGGTTTCTAAACTGCTATTTAGAAGAAAAATTTTTCCAAATTAGGGGTTTTATAAAAAGTTTTAAAAATCAGGAAACTTTTATTCATTTAAAAATTAGACTGTTCCATTGCAAACACGATGAATACTTTATTTTTGGTGATTTTATAAAAGTGCAAAAAAAAAAAATAATATTTTATGGACGAAAAACTCGGTTAGATTACCCATCTGTTATCAACTTTTTTTTTCATTTCCATTGAATTTCATTTTCATTTGAAAATTAAAAAATAAACAGCGCAGCAGAAGTATAAAAAATAAAAAGTTATACTGTAATGCAACTGCGCAGCCTTAAGTTTCAAAAAATTATAGTCGACTGTTGCTGTATTGTGGAAATTTTTACAGCACAGCAAAGGGCAAACATAATTTCGAGTTTTTACAGCACTGTTGTTATTGTTTTTTTTAATTAATGGGAACACAATCGAAATTGTAATGTACAAAAAAAAAAACCAATTTTAAATTTAAAATTCTGTTTATCTGTGCTTTGCTGTCGACTGATCTGTTTGAAATTACACAGTAAAGCAACAGCAAAAATAAGCATACAAATATATTCGACTGCTCTGTGCTTCGACTTCAGATATTTTCAAAGGAAATCGAAATTCAAAAGTTCTCAAAAAATTATGATAACTTTCGCAGAACAGCAACAGCTTATTTTTTGAGACTGTTGGTGTTATGCTGGCAAACAGTGCTTGGGAAGCTTTATATTTCCCTCTAATGTCCTTTTATCTGTGAAGTGGTTTTCATATAGTTGGGAACATCCTTTTTGTTTCACTTGGAAAAAATCGCCAAAAATAAAGTATTCATCGAATCTTTTTAATATTACGCTTAAAATGTTTGCAATAAAATAGAATAATTTTAAAAAGAATAAAACTTTCCTGATTTTTACAACTTCTTATAAAAACCCCAATAAAAACCAAATTTTTTCAATAATTGCAAAAAATCAATAAAATGTTGACTTTGACATATATGGGATGGTTGCGTTGTTATAGTCCGATTTCACCTATTTTCAATACTAACTTTATTGAAAATAGGTGAAATCGGACTATAACAACGCAACCACACACAACACACAAAAACACACAAAATGTTATAAATCAGACACTAACACATATAAAAGCCTCCGCACACGAGCATTTGAAATTACGTTGATTAGCCGAAATCACTTTCCGAAATCACGCGCATTCACACACGTTTTTGAGTAATTTCATTTAGTCGGGTTTCAGTTACGCTGTTCCTGCGCCAAATAAAAATTTGTACATGGTCAACTTAAATGAAAATATCATTAATAAAATACTCCCACCAAACTAAATTTTTTATAATTAAGGAATCGCTATTGCAATATACAATGAGAATATATCTAAGAAACCGTCGCAAACAAATTTAATAGCCGTTTTTATTTTAGCGCAGATGTATATGCGCTAAAATAAAACTCAGCTAATGTGAAATATTAGCGATGGGTAAAGATGTTTTCGATTATAATCGATAAAATTTAGAGAAGAGACCGATTCTAGAGTAATTTCGTGAGTGTTTTCGCCGAAATGCGCATTTCAAGGGTGATTTCAGCTGGCATTTTTGTATGGCAAAACAACGTTATTTAAGGGTAATTAACGCCGAAAACACGATTTTTGCCTAAAACACCCTTAAATCATGCTCGTGTGCGGAGGCTTTAACCCGAGTAATGAATTTTCAGCCATGCAATGACTTTATGTGGTTATAAGGAAATATACTAAAATTTTAGAAAATGTATGTATGTAACATAATTTAATTTATAAGTGGTATGTCGTTAGAAGCGTACTTTAATTATCTTTCGAACGGAGTAGATACGGTTTGCGGGTATTTGTAACTTCAGCGAGAAGAATTTTTGATTGAATTTGTAACCAAAAAAAACCCTAAATTACGTTATCTCAAAACCCTAACCATAAAAAAATGGTTTTGACTTCAGCAGGTTCATGCCAGTCTTCCCCTATACCTGAAATTCTTGGTATTTTATCAAATAAATTATTTGTAAACTAGTATTTTGAACATATAGCTTTGAATATGATAGAAGTACAATTTATCTACCAGAATTTCGTGGGGGGTTCAAACACCCAAACCCACCCCCCCCCCCCACTAAATACGGCCTTGGTCAACTGTGACAGAAAAGGTCTACTTTAAACCAGGGCTGCACATTAACGTTATTTTTTATCAATAACCGAAAAAATATTTTGTTTTCAATTCAACTTTGAAAAATTTTAACGTTAAGTGCTGAACAAAAAAAATACTGTTTTGATAATTATCAAAAAAAAGTTATGAAAAAAAAAATTCGTTTTGTTGATTATCAAAAAACAAATATTGAAAAAATTTTGTTTCGGTAGCCAACAAAAAAATTATCAAAAAAAAATAACGTTAATAAAAATTCAAAGTAAAATGAAGCCGTAAGCCCGAAACAAATTTTTATTATTATTTTGTTTTTGATAATCAACGAAACAAAATAATTTTGATAATTTTTTTTGATAATCAACGAAAGGAAATAATTTCAATAATTTTTATTTGATATTCAACAAAACAAAATATTTTTGTTGATATCGTTGTGCAGCCTTGCTTTAAACCCTGCAATCATGTCTGCAATTAATTATACTCAGCTGTACTAGTACACAGAGTATTATAGTTTTAATCACATAACGGTGGATTGTAACACCATAAAATAATCGAGATAGATATTGACTTATATATATCAAATTGATCAGGGTGAAAAAAGAAATCGATTGAGCCATGTCCGTCCGTCTGTCCGTCCGTCTGTCTGTCTGTACGCACGATAACTCGCGCAAAAATTGAAATATTTTGATGAAATTTGGAATGCAAGTTGGTATCAAGACTGGAACGGATGGTATTGAAAATGGGCGAAATCGGACCATGACCACGCCCACTTCCCCTATATAGTAAAAATCGGAAATTTTGTATCTCAGTCACTAATAGAGCTAGAGTGATAAAATTTCACCCACGTGTGGAGCTCAGCCCCTTATGAAGAAATTTGGTGAGATTTTGAAAAATGGGCGGTGCCACGCCCACTTATTAAGGGCCAAACATTGAAAGTTTTATATGTCATAACTCAGAAACCGTTGAAGATATATCGATGAAATTTGGTAGGCGTGATATACTTACTTAGGCAAATGTTTGGACGAAAAATTGCCAAAATCGGTTAACGACCACGCCCACTTTTATATATGGGTATTATAAAGTGGCCTAATAAAAACATTTTAAGCGATATCTCTGTCAAATATAAAGGTATGTCATTGAAATTTTATGGCAGGAGTCCAACTGCGGATATAAAACGAAAAGCATAAAAATTTTGGAAAATGGGCGTGGCACCGCCTCTTTTTAGAAGCAGGAATATACGAGATTTGTGAGACCATAACTCGACAAATAATTTAAATATAACGACGAAACTTGGTGTGTACACTTTTATTAGTTGTGGTAATACATGTTCAAAATTTTAGCGAAATCGGTTGGCGACCACGCCCACTTTTATACATGGGAACTATAAAGTGGCCTAAAAAAACATTTTAAGCGATATCTTTGTCAAATATAGAGATAATTCATAGAAATTTTGTGGCATGAGTTCCACAATAGACCGGAAACAAAAAATAGAAAAATTTGGAAAATGGGCGTGGCACCGCCTCTTTTTAGACAAAGGAATATACGAAATTTCGGAGCCCATAACTCGACAAATAACTGAGACATTAAGACGAAACTTGGTTTATACACTTTTATAACTTGTGCTAATAGACACGCAAAAATTTATTCAAATCGGTTTATGACCACGCCTACTTTTTAACAAAGATATTTCTGGAACACCCTTTGGGAATTTGTAACGTGACATCTTTGTAATTAGAAGTCATAAAGGAATGAAATTTTGCACAAAGAATAATATTCATATGCTTAGTTGGACGACTGATAAAAATGTTGAAAATGGGCGTGGCTACGCCTACTTTATGCAGCACTCGCTTTATATAAAATATACCGTGTTTTCATCAAACGCAAACAAACAATGAAAGCATACAGCTGAGTATCTAATGTTCGATTCCACCCGAACTTAGGCTTCCTTACTTGTTTTTTATTTCATTAGATCACAAAAACTCTATTGTTTTTTTTGTTGATTTTTCTTGTACTCTTTTTAGGCCATCGACTGACCTGGAAGGCCTATCATCGCCTCGCGGATATACACGGCTTCTTTGACTACATGGCTAAGACCTATCCCGATATTTGTTCGGTGGAAACCATAGGTTATTCGTTGCAGAAACGACCACTGAAAATATTAAAGTGAGTAGATGCAGAAATGTATGGTATTTTTTTGTGTCAGTTAAAAAGCAGAAAGAAATCAATTTTCAAAATTCGAATTCGCACGTGTACCCCTTCCTTTAATTTCCGCTTATCACTTTCAGTCTTTCATTACATACGTTTACCAATTTCAATTTGCAGAATCTCCACTGGTAATGCCACAAATTCAGGCATTTGGATCGATGGTGGCATGCATGCACGCGAATGGGTTAGCCCAGCAACAGTCACATTTATTGCCAATCAACTGGTTGAGGGTTGGGACGATTTACCCGAATATATGCGCAACATCAATTGGTAAGCCATTCAAATCATAAGTAAAATAAAAATCCTAAAACATTTTCTTTACATCAACAGGTACATTCATGCTGTCGCCAATCCCGATGGCTACGAATACTCGCACACCACCGATCGCCTGTGGCGTAAGAATATGCGTTCGCATGGCCGTCAATGTCCCGGTGTTGATTTGAATCGTAATTTTGGTTACAAATGGGGCGGTAAGGGTACATCGGCGAATCCCTGCTCGCAAACTTATCGCGGCAGCAAAGCCTTCTCGGAACCAGAGACTTTTTACATTTCCAAATTCATAAGCAATTATCCTCGCGACACCTTCAATGCGTATCTTTCATTTCATAGTTATGGTCAATACATTTTATATCCATGGGGATATGATTATTTCTTGACGGACGATAATTCAGATTTGGATCGTGTGGCGCGTCAAGCGGGAACGGTGAGTAAAGAGTTCTGAGTGAGCTGGAACCATATAAAAAATATACCACGCCGATATTTAGGAACAGATCTATATATAAGCTTATATTTATTATAAGGTCTGTTAAGGCTGAATCTAACCAGTAGTGCGGATTCTTAAAACGCATAGAAGAACTAAGCTATAAGCTACATACATGTATTTCTAACAAAATGTTTTTAATGCATTCTCCTGCAGACCATCACAAAGAAATCGGGTGGCAAATTTACTGTCGGTTCATCGGCTATCACACTTTATCCAGCGGCTGGCGGTTCGGACGATTGGGCCAAGGGCTTTGCGGGCATCAAGTATGCGTACACAGTAGAAATGGGCGACACGGGGCGCTATGGCTTCGTATTACCCGCCAGTTATATTGAACCGAATGGCAGAGATGGTTATAATATTGTGGAGACAGTGGCCCTTGCCGTTATGGAGGAAAAGCTTGCCAGTCGAAAACGTGCCTACTAAATGCATTTATATACATATATGTACGTATTAGTTATTATATTAGTTTATTTAACAAAATTAAGTTAATTTAATTTGTATTTATTTATTTATTTATTTATTTATTGTATTTAAAATATGTACTAGATTGTATATTTGAACTTTTAGTTGACTTTAAGTAGACTAGAAGTTCGTTTAGTGAAATAAATGCTTTTAGACAATTGATTTTAATAAAATGGAATTTAAAATTAACGTCAAAGTTTAATGGAATTTACGTGCATATGTACCGCAAAATGCTACAGATTTAAGAACAGCAGCAAGTAAACTTTAACCCTGTGTATTTGGATTTTAATCTTTTATTACTACAACTGGGTCATAATATAATTTTAGAAAAAATACATACACAGTTATATAGGAACACGGTTTTAAATCTTGAGCCATTTTATAAAGTTTTGGCTTCATTACTTTCTACAGTGTATTTATTAACTTGTCATATAAGAAAATCAACAAATCTCAATCGTCGGATGCAAAGTTTTTCCTCATCTACATATGTATGTAAGTATATCCCCCAGGGCCGTAGCCAGACCTAAATTTAAGGTAGGGCAGCGTTGGTTTAAGGTAGGGCGGAAGTCAGTCTTGGCACTACCACCATTGAGCGCAGTTTTATCCGTGCTTAGTGGTGAATTCGAACGCTAGGTCAGTTTTGGCAATTGACATGCATGTGAATAGAAATATAATTAATGGAAGATAGCGACCAACCGCCATACGCAATTAAGCGAGAGATAAAATTGAAGCCGAAAAATAATAAATTTAATGCAACAAAAAATTTAATTTTTAAATTTTTAAAATTTTTAATTTTAATTTAATTTCCTTCGATTATTCCATACCTAAGAGAGCTTCAATCTTTAAATTTGGTATGTGGGCTAGTGCTGGAAGCGATATCGATATAATATCGATTCATCGATGTTTGAACTTGTTTTTGAACTTTTTCGATATATCGATATTTTTTTCCGATATTCGATATATCGACGGTCATGGATCCATCACTGATAAACGCGGAAAGAAGCTGGTAAAAGGCAGCATTGCCGTTTTGTGGGTAATTCCCCAAATTTGGAGATTTTTTTAAAATTTGATTCCTATGTAGAAATTCCTGTGTTTAAAAGTAATGTAAATACGAACATTTTTTTTTAAATGTTCATTGTAGAATTGCAAAATCAAGAAAAAACATTTTAAATTAAAAAATTTTTATTTCTATTTTAAGCACTATGAGATTTTGAACCAAAAACTTATGTTTTTTTTTTCATTCATTTTTATTTTTAATTTAAACATTTTCTTTTTAAATCCCAAATACATTTTAATTCCAAAAATTTCATTTTTAATTTAAAAAATTTCATTTTTAAAATAAAATGACTTGGTTGAAAACGTGCATTATAAATATAAAAATTTTATTTTTGAGTGTAAAAGGTATTTAGAATGCATTATTAAATTGTCTATTTCAAACCTTTTAGTCTTTAACATGGTTTTTTAAATAACTTAAATGCGAAATATTTCAGTGAACCACTGTAATTGATACCTACTCTTTCTGGCTGGAACAGAATTTACCTTTTTTGTTTTTTTTGATTATTGAATTCCCTTTTCAAAAAAGATTTCTATTGATAATAAATTGAAATATTTAGTTTAAATGTTTATTTAGTTAATTTTTAGAGTAATATAAATGACTGTCACTCTCGTTCAATTCAGGGCACAATAATGAATGCAGACATTTCGAAAAATAAAGCTGTTATATATAGATATGTTAAATTAAGGTTTATATAAAGTAGAGCTCTCGATTTTTTTTGAACATTTTCGAATAGCCCGAACAAATGCTGTTCAAATTCTCGAACACTTGTTTGTTTATTACCCGTATGTTTGCACGGGCATTTGAAGTTTGTATTTTTGGTTTGTTTATTTTTTTTTGTTGTCTTCATATGTATTTTTTTATTTTTGTTTTCCTGATACAAATTCTTTTTGTCTGTAATGCCTATATGACACTACATTTTTTCCCTGGGTTTTTTGGTTTTGAAAACCCACCGAAAGTCAAAATACAAAAACAATTCTTCTATAGGTTGAAAAGAGACAAATACTCCCTCAAAAATAATTAGATTGACATTAAACTTCAAACTAAATGAAAATAATATTTATTTCAAAAATTATTTTTTTTGGAAATTTGATTTAAATTACTGAAATAAAAAAGTTATGAAACCCAAAGGGCAGGATAGCTTTGTATTCCGTGTTATAAAGGGAAGCCAGTACGCAATATAATTTTTCTTACGGACTTCTTCTTTACCCTTACGGCCAAAGCAGAATTTTAAAATTTGTATTTCCATATATTTTTTTATTTTAAATATAATTTATTTTATGGTTGTCAAATTGGAAAAATTATCAGAAAAAATGACCGAATGCCAAAAAAACCTACCGAAATACAAGCTGGCTCTTGGTTTTTAATCGCCTAGATGGTCAAATACAGTTTTGCGTTGGTGCAAGCGAGCAAGCTATATTGAAAAAAACCAAACAAAATACCATCTAGGCGATTAAAAACCAACGAGCCAGCTTGTATTTCGGTAGGTTTTTTGGCATTCGGTCATTTTTTCTGACAATTGTTTCAATTTGACAACTAGAAAATAAATTATATTTAAAATAAAAAATATATGGAAATACAAATTTTAAATTTGCCTCTTGTAAGCTTCTGCTATGGCCGTAAGGGTAAAGAAGAAGTCCGGAAGAAAAATTATATTGCGCACTGGCTTCCCTTTATAGCATGGAATACACAGCTATCCTGCCCTTTGAGATTCATAACTTTTTTATTTCAGTAATTTAAATTAAAATTTCTGAAAAAATTAATTTTTGAAATAAATATTATTTTCATTTAGTTTGAAGTTTAATGTCAATCAAATTGTTTTTGAGGGAGTATTTGTCTCTTTTCAACCTACAGAAGAATTGTTTTTGTATTTTGACTTTCGGTGGGTTTTCCAAACCAAAAAAACCAAGAAAAAAATGTAGTGTCATATAGGCATAAGCTCGAATGCTCGAGTGTTTGTACGGGCATTTGAACAACAAACGAGCCTCAGACAAATTCGATCTTTTCGAATTGTTCGATACCCGAGTATCTAGAGCTCTAATATAAAGGTCGATATATCGATAATATCGATGTTTTTTCTCAAAAATATCGAAAAAAATCGATACTCGTAAACATCGATGTTTTTCCAGCACTAATGTGGGCCGCCTGTAGGTATGCACGCAAGTCAAGGTGAGAAAAAAACTCTCGAAAATGATTAAACGATAACCATAGAAAATTTAGACACCTCATTTTTCTAACGAGTAAAATGTTTTAGATTAGCACACATCCTGAGAAATCAATTCCGCGACCTTGGTGTTGTTCGCTCACAGTCAGATTAGTTTTTGTCAGAAAACTGCCGGAATGAACCATTCCTTTAACCAAACTACCAAAATTCGATGGTCTTATTCAATTATATATGTGACTAGCAAATACCCGTTGCTTCGCAATGAGGAATAATAGTTAACCAAAGTCAAGTCAACTCAACTCAAATCAAATCAAGTCAAGTCAAGTCAAGTTAAGTCAATTCAAGTCAAGTCAAGTCATTTCAAGTCTATTCAAGTCAAGTCAAGTCAAGTCAAGTCAAGTCAATTCAAGTCAAGTCAAGCCAAGTCAGGCCAAGTTAATTTAAGTTAATTTAAGTTAAGTTAAGTTAAGTTATTCCGGGGTTATCTGGGTCAACTTGATGACCTTGTCTAGCCATCACTACAGCTCTATGTTGAAGCCGTTCCCAACACTTTTCATTTGATACCAATATCGCTCAAAAACATCCGAGTCCGCATTTTGACCCATATCTGGGGGCCCTGTCTAGGAATTATTATGAATAGAACTCCATGTAAAAGCCTTGTTCAAAACTTTTCCGGGTTAATCCGTGGTCACATTTTGACCCATATTTGGGGACCCGGCCCAGGCATCACAAATAACTTAATTCTACGTCGAAGTCCTCATCAAGACCTTTCATTTAGTAGCAATATCGCTCAGAAATATTCGAGGGTTATCCGGTCCACCTGTTGACCCTTATCTGGAGACCCGGCCTAGGTATCACTATTAAAATAGCTTTATATTGAAGTCCAGATCAAGACCTTTCATTCGGTACCAATATCGCTCAGACACATCTCTACGTCATCCAGATGCACCTTTTGACCCATATCAGGAGACCCGGCATGGAAATCAATGAAAATAGGCTTGTGTTAAAGCCCTGCTCAATACCTTTATTTTAAACCAATATCGTTCAAAAACATTCCGGAGTCATCTGGGTCCACATTCTTACCTAGACTGGGGAGGATGTCTAGGCATCACCATGAAAATAACTCTATGTTGAAGTCCTGCTCAACACCTTTCATTTGATACCAATATCGCACGTGTAGGTGCAGGCGTTCTTGAGTTATAGCATAGTATGCATGCATAAACAGGTTTTTGATTGCCACCGAGACAAACAACAAACCGTGCAAAAACAAACATATAAGTCGCCTGCACTGCGCTGCCTGGCAAGACTGCGACGCCTCCACTGAACACGCCAAACGACCAAACGAATCTGTCTATGCTTGCGCTTTTTCGAGTTTTTCGAAATTTAAAACCGGGAAAAAGGTATTAAAGTCTTAGAAATGCGCAAAAAAGAGTACATGGTTGTCGAGAATTTACCATTTCTGACATTTTAAAAAAAGAATTATTAAAATCGGTCCAGTACTTTTTGAGTTATCGCGTTACATACATTTCCCATACAATCAATTTTATATAATTAGTATAGATATTGCTTCACAATGAGGAATATAGTTAACCAAAGTCAAGTCAAGTCAACTCAAATCAAATCAAGCCAAGTCAACTCAAGTCAATTCAAGTCAATTCAAGTCAAGTCAAGTCAAATCAATTCAAGTCAATTCAAGTCAATTCAAACCAAGTCACGTCAAGTCAAGTCAAGTCAAGACAAGTCAATTCAATTCAATTCAAGTCAAGTCAAGTCAAGTAAATTCAAATCAAGTCAATTCAAGTGAAGTCAATTCAATTCAAGTCAATTAAAGGCAAGTCAATTCAAGTCAATTAAAGGCAAGTCAAGTCAATTCAAGTCAATTTAAGTCAATTCAAGTCAATTCAAACCAAGTCAAGTCAAGTCAATTCAAATCAAATCAAATCAAGTCAAGTCAATTCAAGTCAATTCAAGTCAATTCAAATCAAGTCAAGTCAAGGTCTAGGAATCATTATGAATAGAACTCCATGTAAGAGCCTTGAGTTGACAAGTCAATTCAAGACAAGTCAATTCAAGTCAAGTCAAGTCAAATCAATTCAAGTCAAGTCAAGTCAAGTCAAGTCAAGTCAAGTCAAGTCAAGTCAAGTCAATTCAAGTCAATTCAAATCAAGTCAAGTCAATTCAAGTCAATTAAAGGCAAGTCAATTCAAGTCAATTAAAGGCAAGTCAATTCAAGTCAATTTAAGTCAATTCAAGTCAATTCAAACCAAGTCAAGTCAAGTCAATTCAAATCAAATCAAATCAAGTCAAGTCAAATCAAGTCAAGTCAATTCAAGTCAATTCAAGTCAATTCAAATCAAGTCAAGTCAAGGTCTAGGAATCATTATGAATAGAACTCCATGTAAGAGCCTTGTTCAAAAGCTTTCATTTCATACTAAAATTGCTCTGAAATATTCCGGGTTAATCCGGGGTCACATTTTGACCCATATTTGGGGACCCGGCCCAGGTATCACAAATAACATAATTCTACGTCGAAGTCCTCATCAAGACCTTTCATTTGGTAGCAATATCGCTCAGAAATATTCGAGGGCCATCCGGTTCCACGTTTTGACCCATATCAGAAGACATGGAAATCACAATGAAAATAGGACTGTATTAAAGCCCTGCTCAATACCTTTAATTTCATACCAATATCGTTCAAAAACATTCCGGAGTAATCCGGGTCCACATTTTAGCCCATACCTGGGGAGGATGTCTAGGCATCACAATGAAAATAACTATGCTGAAGTCCTGCTCAACACCTTTCATTTGATACCAATATCGCATGTGTAGGTGCAGGCGTTCTTGAGTTATAGCATAGTATGCATGCATAAGCAGGTTTTTGATTGTCACCGAGACAAACAACAAACCGTGCAAAATCAAACATCTGAGTCGCCTACGCTGCGCTGCCTGGCACGACTGCGACGCCTCCACTGAACACGGCAAATGACCAAACGAATCTGTCTATGCTTGCGCTTTTTTGAGTTTTTCGAAATTTAAAACCGGGAAAAAGGTATTAAAGTCTTAGAAATGCGCAAAAAAAAGTACATGGTTCTCGAGAATTTACCATTTGTGACATTTTAAAAAAAGAATTATTAAAATCGGTGCAGTACCTTTTGAGTTATCGCGTTACATACATTTTCCATACAATCAATTTTATATAATTAGTATAGATTAGTATAGATATAGATGCAGGGTGGATTCTCCATATCGCTGGCTTAGAGTGCAAATTGTGTAAGTCCTTTTTTCAAACTTTGTAGGAGAGACAAAAAACAAAAAATGAAAAAAATTCAAAATGAAAAAAAAATTTTCTGTTCATGTAATTATTTTGGACTTACACAATTTTCTTCGTTTTTTGGACTTATACAATTTGCGTATCACTGAATAACAACGAGTAGAAATATGAAAAGTATCACAGACTTGTTTAGCGTGGTGCGTATTTGGTTTTTCTAGCGTGCTACATAAAAATACGCCTTTTCATAAAATTGGACTTACACAGTTTGCACTCTAAGCTAGCGATATCATACATTGCAACCGCAATAATTTTTTATCTCAAACAAAAAATTTAATTATAATAACACTGTAGGGAGGTCAAAATATCACAAATCTAAAGGAGTAATTTAAATATTAAGGCTTAAGAGATTATTTATTAATATTTATAGCTTTGAAGGCTATTAGTTTTATTAACTTAAAACCTTAAAATATTAGTAAATTTAAAAATTTAATGGATAAATTATACAATTTATGTCTGTAGAATACGATGGCGTTTTCAGAAAGTCAAAGTTAGCTCTCGTTTTCGAGAAATTTAGGAAAGAAGTTTCAGAGCTCCGAAGGTAATTTTTTTCCCGTTTATAAACTTTACTTAGGTTTTGAACCCTTTTCTCGCTTAAGGATTTTGACGGTTGTTCCTACTTAATTGGGGCATTCTAAATTCAGTGCCATCATTAGTTTTTCCAAACTGCCTTCGGTTTATGAGATAACGGTATTTAAAAAGTACCATCAATTTGGACTTTTTTGTTAATAACTCAGTCAGTTTATGAACTAAATTGCCCAAAATTTGCACATGACCATATTTTAGCATTACCTTAACTTTTTCTGAAAATAATTGAAATCGGGTGACTATAACATATAGCTGCCATACAACCGATTGTTCAGATTTGGACATTGTGGGGTATAGCTTCGCTATTTAAACAGCTAAGGACATGAAACTTTAGAGAATTTCGACCTGTATTGATCTTAATCTATTCCCTGAAAATTGTCAAGATCGGGTCACTATAACATATAGTTCCAATACTACTGATTGTTCAGTGTAAGGTTACAATAGGTTCCGATTTGTAAAAGAAAGACTCATCTATATATTAATAGGCTAACATTTTTCCCATACAAATAATTGCCAGGCTGTTTAGCACATTTAACATACTCATATCCACATAAAATTGATATGGGTGAGTTCGTATGAGTCAGGAGCAGTGCATATGCATATAATTTTTTCTATAAATTATTTAATTTGTTTATAATTAATAAATAAAATTTTTAGTTAAGAGAAATAGATATCGTAAACGTGTTTACAAATATTGTAAACACAGTTGAAGAGTCGCTTTAATTTCAAAGCGCTCTCTCTATTTTATATGCATTGTTCCAGTTTACGCTCAGATCAAAATCAACGCGGCCAAATATCTCCTATTGGTTTTCCATTAAAGCGAAAAATGAGAGAGAGGGCGGGAGAGCACACTGAGTAATTTTAATTTTGACCAAGGCATATCTAACAGGTAGGCTCGGCGGCGAACTGAAAAACTTCTTTTTTTATTTACAAAGGTAGAGTGTAATGTCAAAATCAAAGTGAATTCACATCATGGCCAATAGGAATGGACGAGCCCCAAGCGAATTCAGATTTTAACCACGGAGAAATATCATTTTGACATTACACTCTACCAATTACACTAACAAAATACATGGGAAATTTCTGAATTCGCCACCGGGCCCACCTTCCTAGATCTGCCTTGGTTTTGACCATGATTTCGCGTCGGATCGTGATCAAAAGGGCAAATCAGTGTTGCGGTACAACTGGAATTTGGAAAGTGTTGCTTATCTCCGCGAAAAGGAATAATTTTTGTACCAATACAAATAAATTGCATGGTCGAATTTCGAGCACCGGCGATACTAGTATGAGTTATTGGGCTTGAAAAAAATGCCTATGGTGAAATTTCAATTTTGGCTGCACAAAAGTGTAATAACTGATGCAGATATGTGGAAATCGTATATGAGAAAATTTTTCACCTATTCATTTTGAATGAAAGTCTTTATGTTGTTCTTTCACGCAGAATGACTATTTTCGGAGTTATAAAAAAATAAAAGTGCAAAACCACACAGTAAAAATTTTAGTTTAATTTTAATACCATTTTGGTATTTATATATAACAATGCCAAAAAGCATAAAATTAAAACCATTCTGGTTTAAAAAAAGAAGAGAATATTGAGAGACAGAAATTATTCTTGGTGTCAAATTAATACTTTCTTGGAATTAAATCAAAACCAAATTTTCATTATTTTTAGAATATTTCTGGTATTAAAAATATTTTAAATGGTAATCAATCTATCCGAAAATTGGAATAAATTGTATACTTTTTTGGATTTAAAAATAAACCCCCATAAAATTCCCAGTGGATATTCTGCAAATAACCCATTATCCCAAAGATTAATGAGAAATTGAATAACGTTAACATAGTTTATTTACATTAAGTACCTTATATATCGAGCCCTAATCCTCATAAAAGTGTGTCCAACAAAAAGTAAATTTTACAGGACACAGTTCTTTTAATTTGTTTTGCATACAGTTTGTATGCAGCCTTGAAACTTATTTAGTCTCTAACTTCGAAACTGCACATTTCACAGCCATGCAATTTTGGAAGTTGATGCATGTGATAGTAAATTGTTGATTTCCATAAAAAAGCTGAAATCGAGAATTTTGTTGAATACACTTTTATGGCGGTTAGGGCTCGATATATATACATAACTTTTGTCACTTTTATACTAATATTTTGGAAATGTCCACGGAAATTTCGGCACCGTCGCGGTTATTGCAGTGATACTGCCTTATGACTAAAACTGCCTTATGACTGAAACTGCCTTATGACTGAAAAAATAAAGCAAAATTTACCCTCATGATATTTAATTAATCTCCTGCATTACTTACTTGATAGAATTATTAGATTCGGGCCATTTATTTGAGTATATTTGATTACTCCTCCGGATTGCAGTTTTAGAAACATTTTGTTTGATTTTTACTTTTTTCTGATAATTTTTTTTTAAATTTTTTTTGGTTTTGATTTCAAACCAAAAATATTTTGATGGTAATATAATTGAGAAAGAGAAAGTTTTTTATACTTTTCAGGATTTGTTTTTAAACCATAAATGATTAAATTTCTTTAGAGAGGATTTTAATACTTTCCAAGACTTTATTTTGAAACTATTTTGGAACAAATAAAATTGTAAAGCTTCTCATAGTTTAAAAATAAGACTTTTTGGCATTAAAATTCAAATTTAATTCCGAGAATGATTAAATTAAGTACCAAATGATATTAGAAATAAACTATAATTTTTTACTGTGCATATAACTGAACAATCAGCTGTATGGTAGCTATATTTTATAGTGAGCCTATCTCGACGATTTTCAGGGAATAGATTAAGGCCAATACGAGTACAAATTCTCCAAATTTGCATATCCTTATCTGTTTAAATAGCGAAGCTATACCCCAAAATGTCCACATCTGAACAATCGGTTGTATGGCAGCTATATGTTATAGTCATCCGATTTCAATTATTTTCAGGAAAAGTTAAGGTAATGCTAAAGTATGGTCATGTGCAAAGTTTGGGCAATTTAACTCATAAACTGACTGAGTTATTAACAAAAAAGTCCAAATTGATGGTAATTTTTCAATACCGTTATCTCATAAACCGGAGCTCTGAAACTTCTTTCCTAAATTTCTCGAAAACGAGAGCTAACTTTGACTTTCTGAAAGCGCCATCGTATTCTACAGCCAAAAATTAAGTTGGGGTGTCTCGGCGTTTCTCTCTGATATTTCAAAAGTTGAAAATTTACCTACAGTGTAATTGATCTCACTTGTTGGCCTTTTTAAGGTAGGGCATTCTAGTTTTAAGGTAGGGCATTGCCCCACAATGCCCTCCCCCCCTAGCTACGGGCCTGATATCCCCAGATGTACATACCTACATACATACATATGTACGTACTTTATGAATCCCTTTGTCCAACCTTGACCTTGGTCTCCATTGTTTGTTTTCTTGTTCTTTCTGCCTTTTGATTCTTTGCTTTCTTCTTTTTGGTAATACATTTAGGCTATTTAATGAGTATCTAGGCAAGTGGATTGAAGAGCACGCCTGATTTTGATGGCAACAAAGGCCGAAGGAATTCTCATACGTAAGTATGTACCTACATTCATATGCACGTTCATACATTTTGGAGATGAATTGTGTAGTCTTTTTGTGGCATAGTTCGCGCTAATTTCGCTATTATTAAATGAGCGATGGTTGTAGCTTGTTCAATGTATATAGTATGTGGAATAGAGTACATATTTACAATGGAAATTTGTACATAGATATGTATATAATGAAATCTATCGATCTTTTTCTCTTTCTAATAAAGTAAATTACTTATGTTGCGTAAGATACGATTTTAATAGCGACTACATATAGCGTTCTAGGGTGAATATGTATACATATGTATATGAGTTGAATTTTCTGAAGTGGGCCACTTTTTTTCGAAGTTGTACTTCGAAGTTGTACTATCTTTCTGAAACTTTTTTGTATAGTTCACAACAACAAAAAAAAAATACGTTTGGCCGAGTTTTTCGAAATTCGAATTATTTTCAAAGTTATGGCTATCAACACTTTTCGAAGTTCCTCAGTTGTTGCCGATTTTCTCACGATTGGTCAACCCGATTTTGCTAAATTTTGATATATATATAAAAGATGATATCTTCTAGCAAACTGCATTTCTTATTTTTGCAAATAATTTTTTTTGCAAACATTATTCGCAATTTTTATGTTCTGGACCGCGGTCGGATGTCGCTTTTGTATGATACTGTTGGGCATTCCATTAGTAACTATTAGCAAAAAAAAATTTTGGGGCACTTTAAGGGAGCGGGAGTTATGCATGCTTCAATTAATTATTCGTAGTACTCAGTAAGTAAAAAAAAAAATTCCATACAAAAATAAGTCTGTAAAAAATGTAAGTAATTCCCGCGCCGTTAAAGTGCCCCAAAATTTTTTTTTTGCTAATAGTTACTAATGGAATGCCCAACAACATCATACAAAAGCGACATCCGACCGCGGTCCAGAACATAAAAATTGCGAATAATGTTTGCAAAAAAAATTATTTGCAAAAATAAGAAATGCAGTTTGCTAGAAGATATCATCTTTTATATATATATCAAAATTTAGCAAAATCGGTTTGACCAATCGTGAGAAAATCGGCAAAAACTGAGGAACTTCGAAAAGTGTTGATAGCTATAACTTTGAAAATAATTCGAATTTCGAAAAATTGTTAAATACGTATTTTTGTTTAAGCGTTGTGAGCCATACTACCCACTTTCATTAAAATACATGACCGTCGAAAAAATTTTAGGTGGCCCACTTCAAAAAATTCAACTCATATGTAAATACTATACGGGACTCTCGTTTACAATTTCCGTTGCTATCTTTCGTTCTTTCTGGTTTCGCTCCAAAATAAACGCATCCTTATCCACCTTAAAACCATGACCAAATAATTCTATATTTTACAATGCCTAGTAAGCTGTCAAATTATCGTCTTTTGTTTTGATTTTTCCCTCTTGCACGTGTTATTCGTGGAAAATAGCTTGTGTGTTCGCTTGTATGTTCGCTGGCGTTTTTCTGTTTTTGACATTCTTATCTACGGCCGTTCAACGGTAATCGCCTATTCTCTTTTGGCTGATACGACCATATAGAATTATTTGGTCATGCTTAAAACTAATCGCCAATGATAACTTTGATTACGTTCATTCCGTTGCCTCCGCTATCATCATACGTTGACGCGCGTATATATTTCTTGGAAAAGCGTAGGTATACAAAAATATCAAATCACATCAAAAAAGTCTCTAACAGCTGCTTAATCTCCTAATGGTTTCAGATAACCGAAAATGACAGTCTACTACACTTAAACTAATGATCATACATATATTAAAAAGATTCGATAAAAGAGAAACAGTTATTTTCGATTTTTTTTTTTTTTTTTTTTTTATATGCAAATAATCAATTAATTTTGCATAATGATTACCTTAATGATTATGAATAGGAAACTTGAGAGATGGAGAAATAAACAGATTGTGTTAGGCTAAACTTCCTTTGGTGTTTTTATGTGTTTTTCTTTTGTTTTGCTTCTTGGTCGTTTAACGTTAGTGTATAATTTATGATGAGAAAGGCAACAACTAAATACATACTTTCTTTGCTTACAAAGCTAATGGACAAGAAGACAAATTCCAACAATTATGTATACACTGCTGGCAAAAAATAAAAGATTTATATTTAATTGATCCAAATGAGCTTTTTGGCCGTAAGGGATGTCAAGGGATGACGGAAAATTGTTCCACAATACATCATATTCCTACCTTGTCGGAAAAACAAGCAACCAAAAAGTATTTCAGAGATCCTGATATCTCCTCATCAGGCTTCCTCCTTCTGGACTGTTTCCACCGAGCTTTGTTCCTCGAGTAGTTAGATTGGAAAGCTAATGGCATAACCACTACACTTTCCAACCAACAGTCTTTTCCACCTAGTAAGAAACTTAATTTTCGCCAACAGTGTCAGTATTTTACTTAAATCTGCTGCTTATGACTTTGTAACATCAAATCACACTTCAACTTTATTCAAAGCCAATTAATGCGCACATTTCTAGTTTAACATTTATAACACAAAGATCACTTTCGGACGGATCGTGTGAAAATTCAAAGTACGAAATAAACAAAGAGACAAAACCTTTTCAATAAACTAACCATCGAACTTCGAGTAAAGCTAAAATAGAAGGATGCATGAAATCTATCGCTCAACAATTGCTTTAATATTTCTTAAACTGTGCTCGCTTTTGTTGCTGCCACAAAGCACAACCGCGCAAGCTACGCTCGAGGTGCCCGTCGATGTCAATGAAGTGCCGATTTATGAGAGGCCACGTACCGTCATTTTTACCCGCATACCTTTTGTTCGCAATTTTTTACGTGTCGTACGACCGCATGCTCACGTCGGACGTAAATCGGATTATCGCAGTGATTTCGATGAGAATTATATTATTTATCATGGTGCTCAATTGTGGAAGATCATATTTAATCCGACACTTAAGCGCAGTGAAAATGCGAAACGAACCGAAACGATTCAAAAGTTTTTGGACAAGTTCGGTAAGTCGTGCATGCATAAATTAGTAATAAGATGCACTTAATAAGAATAGAAATTTTGTGTATGAAGAGATGGAGTTACATTTGAGCGAGATTCCCTAGAAGAAATTCGTTTGCACAGCAAGAGTTGGAGTTGTGAAAAGAGGTGCTCTTGATAACTTAATGTGGTTGTCGTGCTAAAATATGTACTTTAGGGACACATTAAATACTTTCTTCAAAATTAACTTTCTTGTATGTATGTCAAGCTTTTAGAAGCTGTAAAAAATATATTTAATGATAGCCAATTAGTCAAATCAGTACTAAAGTTGGATAATACCAAGAAAAAAATAGTTGTTTAAGCTAGAATAAATAAGAAAAAACAAGCGCAGAACTATCAGGCCAAAATAGTGTTTACAACGTTCTCTTTCTTTCTTTCTTTCTTTCTCATTCACAACAATTTCACGCTTCAGCTTTTTATTTTTTAACCTAATGCTTCTGTTATAAAAGAAAAAAAATACCAGCTATTCGATGCTCTTGCATAAATTTAGCATAAATCATGACATAATTTTCTTAAAAAAAAATTATCGTTTTCTTTTACTAATCCATCCAATATGTATGTAAGTTTTTTAGTTAAAGCTGAACTCAGCTTTAGAACTAATTTATTTATTTAGTTGGTAAGTAAACAGTGTGACTGCTTGTTCAACATACACTACAGTCGAAGTACCAGCAATGTTATTGAGATATTTGTATTACAATTTACTTCTTGTAACATTACTTTCATTACCTAGTCGGGCAGCGAATTCCTGTCGTTCGCCACATACGTATAGATTTCATATATTACGTAGTATTCCCGGTTTGCCAAACTTTTTAATTGCAAAGAATGCATTGTACGACGACGCGCTGGAAAATTTACAGTGGTTGGTGCCTACGGATATCCGTCAATTCAATATTTTCTCACCACAATCGAGATATCAGATAAATTTGCGTCATCGCAATAGTGGTGCGGTAAAACGTTATTACGGTTTTCAGTTGTGGAAGTTGCATGAGAATGATGTTGAAAATGAAGAGCTACAGACATTTTGGAGTTATTTTGGTTAGTGGGAAGATGGATTTTGTGAAATATTTTCCATACAATAAGTGGGAGCCGAAGAGATCAAAAAGGAAGCCTTTGTTTCTCCACTGTTTATATGATCTCCAAAAATAAACAACTTAGTTAAATTTTATTTTTGTATATATTACATTTTTTTGTATATATAACCCATTATATGGATATATGACATCCATAGTTTATGGATCATCCATGACATGACATCAATATAGTTTTTTCCGTGTCTGTAACGCTTTCAGGTGCCGAAGTATGGAATATCAACCAAGATGGCATTGATGTTTTAATTGATTACAAAAATACAGCAAAAGCCAAGGACTTCATAGCCAAAACTGATTTCACTTACAACATTATGATCGATGATATCGAAATGGCGATCGATGAGACTTATACAGAAGTGAATAATAGTAATGCAAGTATGCCGTGGTTGGAGAGGGAAAGTAAGAAATAACTGCTTGTTTTAGCAAAAACTCTAAGGTACATCAATGAAATGTTCACAGATTCGTTAATGAATTGGCATCGTTACCATGATGTTGGCAATATACAACAATTTTTGCAACACATTTTGGAAACATATCCCGAAATAGCCGAAATTGTGCAAATCGGTGTGACGCATCACAAGCGGCCATTGGAAGTGTTGCGGTGAGTTAAATTGATTTTAGTTGCGCGCTAATTTCAAATTGGTTAGAGCTTAGTCAAAAAAAAGTGGGCAAAGCAATATTTTTAACACGGAAAGTTTATCAAAAACAAACAGCTTTTCCTACTCCGAAAAGCCTTTTAATTAGGCTCTTATCGTGCTCTCACCTTCTGCGCCACATACTGCAAACTTCTTATTTCTTCTTACAGCCTTTCCAATGGCAACCCAAACAACTGGGCTGTCTTCATTGACGCTGGTGTACAGGCACGCGATTGGCTTTCACCAGCAGCACTCACCTTGGCTATTTCCAAGTTGACCTACTTGTGGAACCAGGAAGCAGAAAGTATGCGCAACATCGATTGGTATTTTCTACCTGTTGCAAATCCGGATGGCTATCAATTTTCACGCATCACCGATCGCCTTTGGTCCAAGAATCGTTATTTCGATCGTGAAACAGGTTGTTACGGTGTGAATTTGAATCGTAACTTCGATTATCGCTGGGGCGGTGCGGGTTCTTCGGATCATCCATGCAAAAATTTATATAGAGGACCTAAAAAATTCTCCGAACCGGAAACAAATGCCATACGAACCTTCATGCATAATATGCGTGAGTTTTTGGGCGCGTATATTTCATTTAGCGGATATGGACAGGCAATCACTTATCCGTGGGGTGATGCCGACTATGTAACTGGCAATCAACGGAAGCTGCATAGTGTGGCGAGACGTGCAATGTTGGTAAGTGGTGGATGAGAGTAAAACGTTAAAAGAAATTCAGAAAAGCAACAAAAACTAAGAGAAAAAATCAATTTGCTGCATGCTTGAACAAGTTTCAAACATATTGTAGGCAGTGATTTTTTTTTTCTTTTCTTCTTTGTTCTTCAGCCGTCTTTGAGTCCTTTTTACATTTTAATTTTTTACGTTTTCATTTTTTTCTTTCATTTAGAATTTACGTAAATTGAATCAAGCCGAATATAGTATAGGCACAAGCTATCGCCTGAAATTGGCACGAGCCGGCAACTCGGCCGATTGGGTGCAGCGGCGCATTAATCCACAATTCGTTTACAATGTGTTTCTCAAGGACCAAGGACGCTATGGATACTTAATGCCACCGCATTACATTGTCGAATCGGGTGAAGAGGCATATGAATTTATTAAGACAATAGCCGCAGCGCTGAAATGAGGCCAAGACAAGCAAACCAAGCAAAAAAAAAAAACAAAAAAAAAATGTAGTGAACAAATAAGCCAACATACATAGCTTTGAATGGAAGCGGAAAGTGTGAAGCTGGATTCTGATTGTGTTTACTCCAAAAACTCGTAGTAGATCTTCTCGCATTGCTTTTTAAAGAAATGTACATAAGTATTATTTTATTTATTTCAGAAGTACTTAAGTTAAATTTATATTTAGTTTCCAGAGCATTTTTTATAAATTAATTTGCTAACAAATAAATATTTCAATAGAAATACTTTCTTCTTTATTTACCAGAAATGTAGGCATTAATTACGTACTTATTTATTTTTAAGGAAAGTATTAATTAAAAAAATGTTCGAGTTAGTGATTTTCAGTGGAGTTGCACATTATTACACCAATTGTATATGGCAAAATTTTTCAGTTTTTTATAGCTGCGAATTGGTCATTTGTTGATGCATACTTTTGGGCGCTAATAAAAAATTACTGTTTATACCCTACAGTCAAATCAATTAGTTAACTAATTTGCTACTAGTTTGCCGCGCTACACAAGCTGAACAGTAGAGCGTATCACGGTGTATGGAGGAAAAAAAAATTGAAAATGTTCCCCCCCAGTTTGAACACTTACCTTATGAGGTTTTCAAAAAAATTTTTTTTTAATTTTTTTGTCACCCTGTAAAAACAGCGAAATTTGTTTTTTTTCTATAATTTCTATATTTTACGTTCGATTTTCAAAAGTGATACATTTTTAGAAAGGTATTCACCAAGGCAATATTTCATCCATAGAAACTTTTAACCCATCATGCCAAGTTCAGCTTTTATTCTATTTTTACTAAATCCAACACCCTGTATTTGAAAAAAAAAATTGTTTCCTGAATACTAAGAAAAACAAGTAAGAGCGCGGCTGACTTCGGACGTACCAAAGACTGCATACCTTTCATGAATGGGGAAATGAAAAGTTGCATAGTCTGATATTGTTTAATTTATACTTTCAATTCTCTGGGTAATTTATACAAAGATTCCTTAGAAAAAGAAGTGTCATTATTTAGATGGAGAAGTTATACCCTAAAATATATATATCCGAACAATCGGTTGTATGGCAGCTATATGATATAGTTATCCGATTCGGCCGATTCCGACAAATGATAAGCTTCTCCTAAAAATACACTCACATTCCGAATTTCATGCAGATATCTCAAAAATTGAGGGACTAGTTTGCGATTAAACAGACAGACAGACGGACATGGCTTAATCGACTCAGCTCATGATCCTGATCATATTCGTATATATTTTCGTAGGTCTGCAACGCCTCGTTCTGGTACTTTCATCATTCGTGTTTCGGTACAAAGTTATAATACCATTTCATTCCCATGAATGGTATAAAAAGAATATTTACCTGCATATAATGAGGAAATAAATGTAATGCATTTATGCTAAATCTTTTCTTGGCTCTAATTTTCTGTAACGTTCTCGGCTACTTACTTTAGCGAGTATATAACCTAGGCGTTCCTCGTCGGCAACTTCTGTACAAGAATCACTTACTACCTGTTCAAATCGCTCAGTATTTAGAGAATGGCATAGAAAATCTGAGTAAATTAATAGGTTATAATTAGTATAATTAGTATCAATCACTGCTGTTTGGAAATATTAATCAGGTATTTTTATAACATCATTAGAATTTTGTAGTTCCTGCAAGTCCGTATCAGAATAAAATTGCAAGCATGGTGGCTCTGTAATTCTAAATGAGCTCCAATCGATCATTTGAGTGTACTATGTACTACTTCAAGGCATTTCTGCTCTGAGTTGCTCTATGTTGCTCTATTTCGACAGCTGCCCTACTTTGCTCTGCTCTAACCTGCTCCGAACTTTTTTTGTTCATTAAACAGACCTAATATTAATAAGTAATAATCTTTTTTACTCATATAATGATGTCAAAACTAAATTCAAGGCTAAATTTACTTTATTCAAAAAAATTTTTTTAATACAGGGTGTTGGTTTTAAATAAATTTTAATAAAAGCTAAAGTTGGTGTCGCAGGTAACTGGTTTATATGGACGAAATATGACACGGGTTAAAACCTTTACAACAATATATTGCTCGTTAAAATCAAACACCAAATAGAAAAGTTATAAGCAAAAAACGAATTTCGCTGTTTTTACAGGGTGATGAAAAAAATTTTTTTTCCATTTTTGAAATCTCCAAGGAGTAAACATTCGAACCAGAGGGGAACATTTTAAACTTTTTTTGGCGATACGCTCTACTGAACAGTCAAGTTAATTAACTAGTTGCCGACTGAGTTGTTTTTTTTTTGTCATTACACAACTACAAATTGTGCAGTGCAAATAGCGAATTAAGTATACATACATATATATTTTCCTTATCAGTTAACATATTTCTGCAGCCGTATTCCAACAATCACTATCGCTAATCTCCATCACTAAATTCATAACAATTAAGTTCAGAATGATTCTGAGTCGATTTAAGTCATTTAACCCATCTTTTTATTATGCCTAAGTATCAATCGTACCATAGAAAAACAAAATTCTTTGGCATGCAAATTAGAAAAATATTGCGTCATATGCAAACATTATTCTGATTCATTCCAGCTGATTCATTTCCCAACTAAGGGATTTTCCGAAAATGCAATTCTTGACTCCCATCACGTTTTTTGATAAAGAGATTAACAACGCAAAGCAGTTTTAGTAATAAATTAATAGCATCATAAATTTTCGAATAATTTGTCATAGATAATTATACAGTAACGAACTTTTAAAAGAAGGCACTATGTAATAAGGAAAGTCCAAAAATTAATGGACCGCTTTAGAATTGTGATTACTTAAAAGCTGCTACATATATGTAGAATCTACATTGTAGATAGATACAGGGCCGCCGAGAGAAAATCTGGGCCCGGGGTCAAAAAAACTACGGGCCCTCATACTAAATGAACAAATTCTCAAAATCAAAATTCAATGAATATATAGTTACGAACTTTAATTTATCTATACATTAATACAGATCAAGTAAATATGTTTACACAGAAATAGGTATACATATCAGGGTGGGTCAAATGTATTGTTCAAAAGGCATATCCAGTTTCTGAATCCACGGGTCATACTGAGTAATATTGTCCATGGGACCATAGGTCTGAATGAACTTTGTTTAAATACATATTGCTTTATTTGTATGAAATAAATTTCTTTAAATTGGAATACAAATATTTGTTGGTAGTAATTTGGTATATAAAAAGACTTTAATTAACACAAGTGAGCCTTTTTGGCCTTATCAGCTGCAAAATTATCTATTATAGTGTCAAAATCCAACGCAAATTTTAGCTGCGCAAGCTTCGTGTGTTTTCGGCGTATCGCTGTTTACATACATATATACACGTACATATATCGCTGGATAAGAATTTGTATCATACCGAATTTTTCTTTTGCAACAGAAAATGAATTCAAATTTAAGCGCAGACACGTTAAGAGATTTATAAAATTTGTTGAAATTTAAAATGATTGCTATCTACGAAAGGTGATTAAAGGTGTTGTTTGTTTAGTTTCTGTAAGCAAAAAGCTTGGATATCATTTTGAGATTCGCGGGCCCTCTAAAGTCCGGGCCCGGGGCAATTGACCCCCTTAGCCCCCCCCTCTCGACTGGCCTGGATAGATATATGTACATAATATCTTTGTTTTTTTATACCTTTCATGAGAATGAAATGGTATTATAACTTAGTGCCAAAAAATTTTTGTCGAAAGTACCAGAAGGAAGCGTGGGGGACCTACCAAAATATATACCGATATGATCAGAATCACGAGCTGAGTCGATTAAGCCATGTCCGTCTGTCCGTCTGTCCGTCCGTCCGTCTGTGTGAACGCAAACTAGTCCCTCAGTTTTTGAGATATCTGAATGAAATTCGGAATACAGGTATGTTGTTATATGCAGGATCATTTGTCGGAACCGGCCGAATCGGACCACTATAACATATAGAAAACAACCGATTATTCAGATATACATGAAATTTTCGGATGTAATTTGTGCATAACTTCCCAATTTAAAGAGCTAAGGACGTGAAACTTTGAAGTAAATGTACCCATTTTGGCCCAACCAAGGTTGCCGAAAATTGTCAAGATCGGACCACTATAACATATAGTTCCACAACATCCGATTATTCAGATATACACATTTTGGTGTATAACTCCTCCATTTTAACAGCTAACGGCCTGAAATTTTGAAGTATTTGTACCCATATGGACCCAAACGGGATTGCCGAAAATTGTTAAGATCGGACTACTATAACCTATAGCTCCCCTATAACCGATTGTTCAGATAAACACATTTTGGTGTATAACTCCTCCATTTTAACAGCTAACGGCGTGAAATTTTTAAGGATTTGTACCCATATGGGCCCAAACAGGGTTACCGAAAATTGTCAAGATCGGACCACTATAACATATAGCTCCCATACAACCGATTGTTCAGATATGCACATTTTGGTGTATAACTCCTCCATTTTAACAGCTAACGGCGTGAAATTTTGAAGTATTTGTACCCATATGGGCCCAAACGGGATTACCGAAAATTGTCAAGATCGGACCACTATAACATATAGCTCCCATACAACCGATTGTTCAGATATGCACATTTTGGTGTATAACTCCTCCATTTAAATAGTAAAGACACCATTTTTTCTAATAAATCTTTCCATAAATAACCCACAGAATTAAAATTATAAATTAAACTTAATCCGGCTATGTACATACATAGGTAACTTTTCATTTCCCCACTCATGAAAGGTATGAAGTCTTCGGTACGGCCGAAGACAGCCGCGCTTTTACTTGTTTTTGTTTGATTTTCTATCTGTATCAAAACATTGCGCTCAATAAGCGTATTAAAATTAAATTAAAAATTTGATTTATTGATTTCCTTCTCTTCAAGCACACCACTTAAATGTAAGTATGTACATATGTTTGTATGTTGAAAAAACCCAATGTATTAAAAGCGAAATATTGGATTTTTTGTTTTTGTTTAACGAACTTTTGATGATCCCTCTATTTGCACACTTGATCTACATATTTACATTCATATGTATGTACATACATAGCAGTTGGCATATACTAAATCCTCATAAATCTCTCTAATTGAAAGTGAAAGTATTATTATTTTGGTAAACATATGTATTTCTTTGAACAGCTAGGCATCCGTGAAGAAACATCTAATGATAATTAAAAGGTTAATCTTTCCATAAATCTCGCATAAATACACACACAAGACTACATATACATACATATATATTAGGTTAGGTTTAGGTTACTATAAAACAAGTAAACGCGCGGCTGTCTTCGGCCGTACCGAAGACTTCATACCTTTCATGAGTGGGGAAATGAAAAGTTACCTATGTATGTACATAGCCGGATTAAGTTTAATTTATAATTTTAATTCTGTGGGTTATTTATGGAAAGATTTATTAGAAAAAATGGTGTCTTGGCTATTTAAATGGAGGAGTTATACACCAAAATGTCCATATCTGAACAATCGGTTGTATGGAAGCTATATGTTATAATGGTCCGATCTTGACAATTTTCGGTAATCCCATTTGGGCCCATATGGGTACAAATACTTTAAAATTTCACGCCGTTAGCTGTTAAAATGGAGAAGTTATACACCAAAATGTCCATATCTGAACAATCGGTTGTAGGGGAGCTATAGGTTATAGTGGTCCGATCTTAACAATTTTCGGTAATCCCTTTTGGGCCCATATGGGTACAAATACTTTAAAATTTCACGCCGTTAGCTGTTAAAATAGAGGAGTTATACACCAAAATGTCCATATCTGAACAATCGGTTGTATGGGAGCTATATGTTATAATGGTCCGATCTTGACAACTTATGGTAATCCCATTTGGGCCCATATGGGTGCAAATACTTTAAAATTTCACGCCGTTAGCTGTTAAAATGGAGAAGTTATACACCAAAATGTCCATATCTGAACAATCGGTTGTAGGGGAGCTATATGTTATAGTGGTCCGATCTTGACAATTTTCGGTAATCCCGTTTGGGCCCATATGGGTACAAATACTTCAAAATTTCACGCCGTTAGCTGTTAAAATGGAGGAGTTATACACCAAAATGTCCATATCTGAACAATCGGTTGTAGGGAAGCTATATGTTATAGTGGTCCGATCTTAACAATTTTCGGTAATCCCGTTTGGGCCCATATGTGTACAAATACTTCAAAATTTCACACCGTTAGCTGTTAAAATGGAGGAGTTATACACCAAAATGTGCATATCTGAACAATCGGTTGTATGGGAGCTATATGTTATAGTGGTCCGATCTTGACAATTTTCGGTAATCCCGTTTGGGCCCATATGGGTACAAATACTTCAAAATTTCACGCCGTTAGCTGTTAAAATGGAGGAGTTATACACCAAAATGTCCATATCTGAACAATCGGTTGTATGGGAGCTATATGTTATAGTGGTCCGATCTTGACAATTTTCGGTAACCCTGTTTGGGCCCATATGGGTACAAATACTTCAAAATTTCACGCCGTTAGCTGTTAAAATGGGGGAGTTATACACCAAAATGTGTATATCTGAATAATCGGATGTTGTGGAACTATATGTTATAGTGGTCCGATCTAGACAATTTTCGGTTACCTTGTTTGGGCCAAAATGGGCACGTCTACTTCAAAGTTTCATGTCCTTAGCTGTTTAAATGGGGAAGTTATGCACAAATTACTTCCAAAAATTTCATGTATATCTGAATAATCGGTTGTTTTCTATATGTTATAGTGGTCCGATTCGGCCGGTTCCGACAAATGATCAGCTGCATATAACAACATACCTGTATTCCGAATTTCATTCAGATATCTCAAAAACTGAGGGACTAGTTTGCGTTCACACAGACGGACGGACGGACAGACGGACAGACGGACATGGCTTAATCGACTCAGCTCGTGATTCTGATCATATCGGTATATATTTTGGTGGGTCCCCCACGCTTCCTTCTGGTACTTTCGACAAATTTTTTCCTTGCACTTTAAAGTTGTAGCGTTCCTCGAAATATATATTTACTTTTTTCAACCCCAAAATGTGGGAAAATAATTAAGGTCCAAATCCCGGGATCCCGGGATTATAAAAACAAATCTCGAAAATCCCTGGATCGTAAAAATCGGAAAAATTGGAATCCCTAGTACGAAAGCATAGAAGAACCACAGAATAGACAAACAATTCATATGGAGTGTGTAGGTATGTATCTCCGTATTTGATGAAACCAAGTCACAAATAAGCAAAATCGACAATACTTCTTATGAGTTGAATTTTTTGAACTGAGGCACCTAAAATTTTTTCGACGGCCATGTATTTTAATGAAAGTGGGTAGTATGGCTCACAGCGCTTAAACAAAAATACGTATTGAACAATTTTTCGAAATTCCAACTATTTTCAAAGTTATAGCTATCAAAATTTTTTCGAAATTCTTAGTTTTTGCCGATTTCTTCACGATTGGTCAAACCGATTTTGCTAAATTTTGATATATATATAAAAGATGATATATTCTACCAAACTGCATTTCTTATTTTTGCAAATAATTTTTTTTTTGCAAACATTATTCGCAATTTTTATGTTTTGGACCGCGGTCAGATGGCGCTTTTATATGATGTTGCTGGGCATTCCATTAGTAACTATTAGCAAAAAAAATTTTTGGGCACTTTAAGGGAGCGGGAGTTACTTACATTTTTTACAGTCTTGTTATTTTTTTATGAAATGTTTATTTTTGTTACTTACTGACAGGCACGACGAGAGGGGGGGGGGGGGGCTGAGGGGGTCAATTGCCCCGGGCCCGGGCTTTAGAGGGCCCGGGAATCTCAAAATGATATCCAAGTTTTTGCTACAGAAAATAAACAAACAACACCTTTAATCACCTTTCGTAGATAGCAAACATTTTAAATTTCAACAAATTTTATAAATCTCTTAACGTGTCTGCATCCCACTTAAGGAATTGTTGGTTTTTGGCGTCGACTTTGCAGCATAAATTTGAATTCGTTTTCTGTTGCAACAGAAAAATTCGGTATGATGCAAATTCTTATACAGCGATATGGGTATTTCCTGGGCGTTTCGGACGGTATGTTCGCACGATTTTTTGAACTTTTGATGCAGAAATATCTCGAAATATTGTATCGTTTTATGTTAAAAGGAAAGATTTAGGTCACAGCTAATGACTAAAGTATGTTACCGACAGAAATTTAGTTTAATGCCTCTGTGTAAGCCACTTAAACTGCGTTCCGGACGCTACAAAAACACGTCCATATTTTAAAGGTAGCTAAAACAGAGGCATTAAACTAAATTTCTGTCGCTAACATACTTTAATCATTATCCGTGGCGTAAATCTTTCCCTTTATCATAAAACTATACAATATTTCGCGATATTTCCGCCTCAAAAAATCGTGCGAACATACCGTCCGAAACGCCCAGGAAATGCTCATATACATATGTACGTGTATGTATGTATGTAAACAGTGATACGCCGAAAACAAACAAAGCTTGCGAAGCTAAAATTTGCTTTGGTGCTTCGTACAGTTGAATTCGATTGCTGTTTCACTAAAGCGTTCAGCAGAATCAGTCTTTTGATATACTAAATTATTACCAACAAATATTTGTATTCCAATTTAAAGAAATTTATTTCATACAAATAAAGCAATATGTATTTAAACAGAATTCATTCAGACCTATGGTCCCTTGGACAATATTACTCAGTAGGGTTGGGCGATATATATCGATATATCAATATATCGATATTTTTAAAATAGTACAGCCGATAATATCGACGATATTTAGAATTACCGTGCATCGATAATCGATAATTTTTTGCCATTTCGAGCCAAATTCAATATTTTTCATACATTTCTGATTTGCTTTAAATCTAACACCAGAACATTTTTTAAGAAGTGGTATAACCATAATGTTCGGGTGCTTGAATTTACACTACTTTCTTCTTCAAGCAATTCTTAATGATTTTTATGTTTATACTTCAGGATTCGTAGAATATCTGTAGACTCATAGAACTTTAACAACAAATATCTAGTAAACTATAAGTCCCCGGCAAGTTTGGATTTCAGTTTCGAGATCTGTGAGAGCACCTCCAACCCCGTGAAGAAGTGGTTTTTTGCGGGACGTGGTTCCTTAATGTAAAGCCGACCCTTTCGATATATTGATATATCGATGTTTTTACACGGCATAAATCGATGTTTTTTTAAATATGGATATAATATATATCGATATATTTTTCCAATTTGCCCAACCCTATTACTCCGTATGACCCATGGGGTCGGAAACTGGATGTGCCTTTTGACAATACATTTGACCCACCCTAATATGTATATTTCTATGTAAACATATTTACTTGATCTGTATTAATGTATAGATAAATTAAAGTTCGTAACTATATATTCATTGAATTTTGATTTTGAGAATTTGTTCATTTAGTATAGGGGCCCGTAGTTATTTTGACCCCGGGCCCGGATTTTCTCTCGGCGGCCCTGCTTACTGAGTACTACGAATAATGAATTAAAGCATGTATAACTCGAAAGTACATACTGATTATTTTGTTTAAAGGTTGTTACGTACAACTTGCCGGGTTACAAAAAAAAAAATCACACTCATGGCCACACCCTCATGCGGCATGCCCCTAATCCGCGCAGGTACGCTGGCTAAGGCTAGCTCGCCGGACGGTGGGGTGGATTGTTGCGGCTTTGGGGCAGCCGTTGTACCATACACAAAAAAAATCGTACCTGAACTTTGGAAATGGTAGCCTCGGAAGTTTCCCGTCGTTGTCCCGCCCTATGTCAACCCCTCACCCCCTTTCGTCCGCTCCTTAATCCCGCCCTCGGCCAAAGATGGTATCAGGCCGGCCACTCTAAACCCACCCTTCCATGGTCGACAGTGGCTTATTATTTTATGCCGACCCCAAAGCATAATCCCCTTTTTCCCCTTAACCCCGATTAAATCCTCCCATAGTCCATCCCCGGTCTGTCTGTCTAATCCGCATCTGAAAAATGATAGTCACTAAATTATAATAATAAATTAACAATGCATGTTTATTCAACAATATATGGTGTAATTGTTTATGTATGAAGTGTACTTATGCATTAGCTTAACTTAGTATATTTATATAGGTGGGAATTCAAACTTCAATAAAATTTCCCTTTAATTCAAGGTTAGGGACTATCCCGCATAGGGGTATACTTTGTATAGACTACTCCTTGTACTTAGGTGTACGGTATCAAAACTTATATGAATAATAAATTCAATGTTGCATCGCAACCGAGTATATACTTAAATTATCATCAAACTAATCGCACCATTAATTGCGTGCTCAATTCAAAACAATAAAAAAAAAAATGTATCTTAAACTACGATGTTGCATTTGTGCATATTTACCCACATGGGGTGTTCACGCCAGAATGACAATAAATCAAATACTTTAATTATATATGGAATGATAATATGCATTCTCTAACCCTACGTTTATATGAGTGTTGTCAAAACTTCGATTATATTTCCCACATTGGGGTATACTAATAACCTTACTAGGTGCTCTTATCTGTAATTATGTATTAGAAATGCCAAAACTAGTCAAAATGAAAATTCATGATTGCCTACGCAACTGAGTATGCCTTTAAATTGTTGGTTGCACTATCAAGGATGTGCTGGTTTCACTCCCAACAACACGTATCAACTTAAACCTATGTCGATGCATTTGTGCATATCTATATAGTTATATATAAGTACATATGCCAGTAATTGAATGCTTTTAATTGTTAACTTTAAAGATATTCAAAAAAAACCTTAAATTATAAAACCCACACTGGGGTATAGTTTGCGAATGGTCAACAAAACGAACAATGATTATCAAATATCATATACGGTCTTATGTCCTACATGTATATATTTATATTATATCGTTGGTTGCAAGCGACAACCAGAGTAGTAAAACGCTATTAAAGTACGGTTTCTTTCACCCTTCGGGGTATTAAGGCTGTCATCAATTAGTGTGACGCACACACATATGCAAAAAAAAATATATTTCTGTTTCCCATAAACTATAATTTCCTATCCTACCCTACAAGACGTCTTGCCGGTCGGAGAGGGGTACGCGCAACTCGCATACCGAATCAACAAAACAAATTCCAAAAATTATAATATTTACCAACGAGTGGTGAAAGCCGCCATCAACTACCTACACCTATAACCACCACGATTTACTATACATCACTGGTGGATTATTCCAAGACCCAGCCCGAGGCACACACATATGTTCACTACGATTTTCAGACCCGAGTGTGGTTGCTGAATGACTTGCACACATTCATGGGTGTGTGTGTGTGGGTAAGCGACCAGATTATGGTATGTATATATATGAATAATACTGAGTGGTTGCATGCAACTTGCAACAGATAAATTCAAACTTCAAGGAGAGAATCGTCTACTCCTCACTCGCACGTCACTTACACACACCCATCGTACACATATATATAGGCATATACATTCACTACGTGTATCTGTAAATCCGAGAGGACGCAGGTAATCCGCTCTGGTGTCATAGCTCGTTAAGTGCTTAATTGAGGGTGAGTGAATGTGGCCGATCTGAAATTGGTAATTACGTGCCACTTGCAACGTGCAACACAAGGATGGTAAGTCCGATTCTGTCTCACTCTCACACCCTGCGAATCAAGAGCTGATACCCGTATACCACAACGACTTACAAAAAAAAATGTTAATTTCGAGTACATACGCGAACACATGTGTGTACAGAGGCATTATACATATACATATGCAGGTAGGCATATACCCGTAATTATTACTACCTACATCTAACTGCACATATACATATGTAGATATAAATACATGCGCTTATTTCCGCGAATACCTTTTAGGATATGCACTTATATATATTTTCACTTATATACAAATCTACATATGTCTACCACACTAAGCCCGAACAAACAAGAACCCTGGCAGGAATCTATGCGATTTTGGCGATGGCGTGGTTGATGAACATGGTCCCGATATTTCGTAGCGATTTGGTTTTGACAGGCGATGTATTTTGTTCATAATAACAGCAGCGGTCCACTATTGATGTTAGGTTGGCACACGTTGGGCATACGTCGACATGTGGCCAAGTAAGCCGATTAACGTGATCACAATTACGGGGCGTGGCACCTCCGCTTCACAATTCCCAAATACTTATGTAAGAACTTGCTTACCTTATGCTCACTTGCTTATCAAACGGTGATGCTTATATACCTTTCCCGGTCTGCTTTTTGAGTTGTGGTTGGGATTTTTATTGCTCGCATGTGGTCTTAGTGGCATTGGTGTGGCATATAATGTTGCCTCTGTCGGCCATGTTTGCCGACTGTAAAATGTGGCCACTTGTTGGCATCTTGTTTCGAGATGGCTGGTAGTAATCAGGTGCTTTTTTGTCCAGGCGTTGGTGACGACTAACGTCCACCACTCCCGTACTGGCAAATGTGTGGTACTCGTTCCTCTCGAGGGCTTTCTAAACAATGTGAGGACATTATAACCAACTTCACTAATTCTTACACTAAGTATGGGTTCTTACCTTTCCGTGGTGGAAATGAGGCGGTATGCAAAAGATTATTGTTGGAGTATTGACCCTACTCCTCTTCACTGCGGATAATAAAAAATTTTTGCCACTTTAAATACTGGTGGCGTCGATGGCCACAGATTGAAAAATTTGTGTGCGAGCTCCGCGAAAGAATTTTCCAGAATGACGGAAATGGCAAAAACGCACTTAGCTGCGGTTATCTCTTTCTTGTGGCGTCACTTACTAAAATGCGTTCGCAAAAATTGTCATTGTCAGGGTTGCAATTGCTCCCAACACAGGGTGACCGCAACAGGGCGAGCGCTGCAGATCGGTCTGCCGGACTAAGCGTTCGAAAAGCAGGTCGTCCCATGAGTGTCAACGCCGTATGTCCTTGGCGTGATAGGTCCCCACCGGGCGTCCCGAGGCATCCACTAGCTCGTATAGTGCGTTTCCCTTAACTGCCACGACCATCGACCGAAGGTATTTCGGGGCGAGTTTGGCATTAAAACCATCCGCCGCGTTGCTTTGCTTGAAACTCCTACGATAAACGATGTCCCCTTCCTTATATCGTACTGGTCGGGCTCGGGTGTTGTATGTTTGCTGCCCTTTCCGATAGGCTTCTTCCAAATTGCGGATCAACTTTTCTCGGATGAGCCATGCCCTATCTTCTCGGTTCAGAACTTCTATGTCGCTTTCCCTCAACGCTCCTAACCGCCGAAGCGTCTCATAGGCACTACCATGTTGGATCATCGTTTGACCAAATGCCGCCTTGTATGGTTCTATCCCAATTGCCTCGTGTACCGCACTTCGTAAAGCGAATGCGGCGTGTGACACATACTGGTCCCAGTTTGATTGGTTTGATCCCGCAATATATGTCCTCAGCATGGCCAGTAGCGATCGATTGACCCTTTCCGAAGCGTTCGACTGTGGCGCATACGACGCCGTTCGGACATGGTTCACACCGTAGGTTCTCAGGAATCCTGCGAAAGCATCTGCTATGAACTGCCTACCGTTATCAGAATGTATGGTCTCGGGTACTCCAAAGACATGGAATACCTCCTTCTCCAGATAGCTGATTACCCCTGAAGCCGCCGCCTGCCGCATGGGCTTCAAAAAAATAAACTTCGTTAGATGATCGAGCACCACAAATACTACCGTGTTTCCAGTCCGAGAGCGTGGATATGGTCCACAAAAATCAATGTAAAGTCGTTGAAAGGGTCTCTCGGACTGGAAGCGATCCACCATTGGGGGTCTGGAGGAGATATTCGGTGCCTTGGAGCACTTACAACCCTCACACTGTGCCACGTAATTCCTAACTTCTCCCACCATGCCAGGCCAGAAAAACTTGGCCCGCAATCGGTACAATGTTTTTGCCATACCCCCGTGACCTGCTGACGGATCATCATGTGCCTTTTTAATGAGCCCTAACCTAAGTCCATCCGGTATCCATACCCTCCAAGCTGACTCCTCAGTTTCCTCTGCGTTCCTCGGCCGTATTCGTTTATACACAACACCGTCTACTATCCGTAAATCCGGCAATCGTTCAGTATTATGCTCCACATATCGTTTTAATGCCGCATACTGTTCGCTGGAAAATTCTGGAGAGGCGAAGTCAATCTCCCTCATATTATCTAACTCTTCGATTGGCTCCATGTGCATCCGACTCAAGGTATCGGGGACGATGTTTTGGGACCCCTTCCGATGTTCTACCTTGAAGTCGAAGCCCTGTAATTTCAAACTCCACCTAGCCAATCTCCCAGAAAGGTCTTTCTGTCCCATAAGCCATTTTAGACTCATGTGGTCAGTAATAATAGTGAAAGGGAGGCCTTCTATGTAGGCTCGAAACTTTTTTATACTGACGACTGCGGCTAAACATTCCAACTCAGTAATGGTATAGTTACGCTGCGCCGAGTTGAGTTTTTGCGACATAAACGCAATCGGTCGCTCATTACCCTCCTCGTCCTTTTGAAATAAAACGCTACCTATACCCTGAGTTGATGCGTCACACTGTATATAAAAATGTTTCTCAAAATCCGGATTAATTAGTACGTCCGTGGAGGTAAGTGCTTCCTTGAGTTTCCCAAATGCCACGACCGCCTCTTCCGTCATGGTGAAAGTCTTAGACTTCCGCAGGCATTCTGTCATCGGCGCTGCGATTGTAGCGAAATTCGCGATAAAGCGCCGGTACCACCCGCACATACCCAGAAAGCGCCGTAGTTGTTTTATGGTCGTAGGCACCGGGAACTCTACAATGGAGCGCACTTTTTCGGGGTCAGTTTTCAGCTCCCCTTGTCCGACAATAAACCCCAGGTATTTCAACTCCTTCTGACAAAACTTAGATTTCTGCAGATTTATTGTTAAGCCTGCGTTTGCCAGACATTCAGCCACCTCGGCTAAGTGTACCAGATGGGTTTCGAAATCGGGAGAGCAGATGAGAAGATCATCGATATAGACGAATACATACTCTCTCAATCGTGCCGGTATTACTTTGTCCATAAGGCGACATAGACGTTGGGGTGCATTACACAGCCCGAACGGCATCACCTTGAATTGATATAGAGGCCTACCCGGAACCGTAAACGCCGTCTTTTCTCTTGAGGATTTCTCTAAAGGAATTTGCCAGAAGGCATCCTTCAGATCGATCCCCGAAATAAAATGCGTCTCTCGCAGTCTAGCTAAAATTCCTTCTACGTGTGGCGTCGGGTAGGCATCCTTTTTAGTACGTTCATTAAGTTTTCGCATGTCCACACACAGCCGCTTTTTCCCTGGTTTCTCGACTAACACAATCGGCGAACTCCACGCACTATTGCTTTCTTCTATTACATCGAGTTTCAGCATCCGGTCGATCTCATCGTAAGCGTATTTTTGCTTGACTGGTGACATGGGATAGTGGCGCTGCTTAATAGGTACTGTCTCATCAAATACCTCGATTATATGTTCCATAAGATGCGTCCTCCCAAGACCCAGTTCGGCGAATGAGGGGTACAGCTTCTTTACACGTTCTAATTGTCGGTTCTGTTCGGTTGACAGCTCGAGCTGACCCTGGGCATCCAGTTCTGAGACGACCATCGGTGCCACTCCGAAGGCGTCCCAGAAATCGATGCCCAGGTACAGCTCTTGCTTTAAACTTGGGACCAAATAGAGGGTCATGGTTTTTGTTTTCCCTCTCCACGTTATGGCCACGTCAATCTTACCGACGACTGCTTGCGCCACCCCATCCGCTGTTTTCAACTTGTCATGTAATCTTCGCAACTTGGACGCCATCTTTTCTTCCCATTCACGCGCCACCGAACCCAGGCAGCTAATCGACGCCCCACTATCCAACAAACCTTGTATTCTGATGCCCTCAATGTCTACTAGTGTGTATGGCCGCTTATCGATGGAGTCGCGAATCACCGTTTCTTCGATCGTTCGTGTTTCGCGCCTCTTATCTCGACTGCGTTTGCGTAACTCGATGATTTTCCGCCACTTACGACTTGGCTTGAATGACTCCTTATCTACGGCGTCTAGGTTCTCTGATGTTCCAAAAATTCGTTCCCGTGCCACGTCATACCGAGCCTGTCTCTCTTGTAACGTCAAGTAGGGTATTGGACCGCGCACTGGCTTCGATTGGTTGTGCGTTAAAAGCTGTGAATTAAAAAAAAAATCTTTATTGTCTTGGCCGGTGTGATGATCTCCAAGTGTCGAGTCAGAGTTAGAGGTTGTTACTTTTCCGGGGTTAGATGACGTGGGCAAGGCTCCCCGGCTTTCCCGCCACTCTCCAGGTTTTTCGGTTGGCACTCTTCGCAAAGCTGGCGGCTGGGCTGATTACATTTATAGCATATCATGCTATGTAATCGTCCATCGCAGCTGGCAGCGTCAGCCCTCCTGGGTGTGGAGCCTTCCTGCTTAACGCCAATATCGCTCATTGGTTCCCTACGCGTTGGTCTGTCCCTACCTGTCCGCTGAAACGCCTCTAATACCTCCACCGGTTCTTCACCAAGGTCGGCGTCCACTTCGTCTACCGTTTTCCTGCGCTGTGGTTTTGACTCGTATTCGGCTAGGTGTTTCTCCGCCCTACGACATTCTCTTCTCAGATCCTCCAGCGAAGTGATCTGGCAGCCGAAAATCAGGTTCTTCACCCTGGGCCTCAAATTTCGGCGCATGAGATTAACCAAGCTCAACTCTGGCAGTCGCGTTCTCATTGTCAGTTCTAGGCCTCTGACCTCCGCGTAGTACTCTTCGAATTTCTCGTTAAATCCTTGTTTACGCTCATTCATGGCTTGGCGGATCTCTTCGTCGCAGTCTGCCCTGCGGAAGTGCTCCACCATCGCTGACCGAAACGCTTCAAAATCTATAACACTATCCTCAGGATGCTCCTCGGTATACAACCAATACCACTCCTGCGCTTGACCACCAAGCAGCAGGTGGAAGTTTGCATACAGATCCTGGTGCGTTATATTGTGCTTCTTCCGCAGGGTGTCGACGCGGAATAGAAAACGCTCGATAGGAATGGCTTTAGACCCGCCATCAAATTTAAGATGCCAGTCGCGTATGGCTTTAGTAGCGTACCGTTCGTTAAATGCGTCTCCTCTGTTGTGCTCCTGAGCGCCTGGTCGGCGTCCGAACCCTGATCGGTTTTCACTCCTTGAGCGGTCGAATTCAGCGCCGTTTACGTTTGCGCTCCTAGCGCCAGCTTCCCTACGCGGTGTCCACTCATCGCGCTGTTGTCTCCCTTGCTCGCGAGCGCCAGTGCCTTCCAAATCCGATAGTCTGCCAGCTATTCCATTCATCTCCTTTTTCAGCGATTGCATGAACCCATTGACCGCTTCGGTGGTGGCGCGGCTCGACTCCAATTGATGTTGCACGAACATCAGCTCAATTTTCTTCATGAGCTCTTCACCTAGCGCGCTGTCTGGGATAGGCGCAACGCGTGGGCTAGCTGTTCCGCCTTGCGGTTCGTTTGCCGCGGCACGCGCTCCATCTTCGTTGTCGCCTTTCTCCGTGCGCGTTTCGTCGCGCGTTTCGGTGCGCCCTCCTTCCGCGACGGCGGCGTCCATATCAGCGTTTCCTCCTTCGTTCTTATTTTCGCTTCGAAGGCCGGGCCTTTTCGATCCTGCTCCTGGCATCCTAGCGCTTGGCCGCGCACTAATTTCCTTCCGTTTGTTCTTAAGTTATGCGCTCACGCTTATTCCGTGAACGCACTGACGTATCCTACGATGGCTGATAAGTGTTGGCGAGCTATATCCTTGTTCCTTGGAAAATCGAGCGCGCGTATAATTTCCAACGGCACGCTTCACGCTCGTACTATACCGCAGCTGTTACGCGTTTTCCTACGATGTCCTTGAAGGCGTTGCGCCGCGTTGCGTGTGCCGCTTCCAAAAAAAACTGTAAGATGACGCTGTCCAAATTGAACGCGCGCGCACCAAACTGGGCTAACTGACGCGCAAGCGCTAATGCTCGACTCCTCGTTCCGCGACTGATGAAGCGCGCTAAACTGTTTTAAACGTCACGCGCTCTAGCGCTCTATGAACGCTACTATACTACGCGAAATATTAGGGTGATGTGCTGGAAATCGATGATGTGGCGTCAAATTCACGAAATGTGGTTACTATGCTGTCGGCGCTGTTGATCAATAATGATTGTGGGGAAATCGTTCCCCACGAAACTCCGCAAAGTTTCTTATTACAAAAAAAAATCTCAAATGTGGTATCAAAAAAATATTTAAATTGTCATATCAAAAAAAATTAAAGGACAATAAACTGTGTCGTTATAAAATCTGTCGTTTAATACAACCGAATCGAGTTCGGTATACTGCTGACGACTCGACGTCAAACGATGGAAGAAACCACCAGAACCAAACCGAAAGCGGTACCGAAATGTTTTGGACCGGCGAGTACACCACCACTCCACACTCTCTTACTTCTGGGGAAGCTAACCCCTCGTCGGAGTGAGGTGATTTTGAAACGAGCTAGGTTTCAATCCCAACGCCAGGACCAGCAAAACTCGGAATGAAAAACTGTGACTAAGTTTGAAACAGACGTGGTTTTATATACGTGGTAAATAAAACGCCAAATAATAATATTGACCAAACAAAATTTAAATTAACCAAAAAGTAACTAAATAAAAAGGAACGAGAAAAAAAATTAAATAAAAACTGAAAATTAATAACATAGTGACTCCATAACCAGATGCGGTTCTGTTCTCCTAATCGTCGTCCGTCGTTTCTGTCCCCCATGAAAAATGTCCCCAAAACCCCCTTTCTTGGCTGTCGATACTATACGCTGGCACCTTACCGGCCAACGCAGCTACCAGAGCAGCAATTCCCAACCCAAGCGGAATCTCTTCGCAAACACTATCGTCCACATTACAACAGCTAAACGAGCTGCCTGCGAACTGACCCCTTGTGGATAGCGCCAATCATCCAACACTATCGTCCAGCGTAAATAGTTCCCCAAAACGAGCTGCTAGACGACCAAACGCCACCCACTTAACCGCCACACCCTCAACACTATTGATTAGCTAAACTTAGCCAACTCAAGCTGCTGAGCGGTAACCTTGAAAATGGATAATTACAAAAATTCAAAAACGTTAACTTGAGAAAAAAAAATTTATTGGAAACCCCCTACTTACAACGCGAAATATTTCCGAGGCATGTCCGGACTAAACAAAAACAACAAAACTCTAAGGCCTCACAAGGCTGTGGGCCCCACGTTGGGCGCCATTTTATGTTACGTACAACTTGCCGGGTTACAAAAAAAAAAATCACACTCATGGCCACACCCTCATGCGGCATGCCCCTAATCCGCGCAGGTACGCTGGCTAAGGCTAGCTCGCCGGACGGTGGGGTGGATTGTTGCGGCTTTGGGGCAGCCGTTGTACCATACACAAAAAAAATCGTACCTGAACTTTGGAAATGGTAGCCTCGGAAGTTTCCCGTCGTTGTCCCGCCCTATGTCAACCCCTCACCCCCTTTCGTCCGCTCCTTAATCCCGCCCTCGGCCAAAGATGGTATCAGGCCGGCCACTCTAAACCCACCCTTCCATGGTCGACAGTGGCTTATTATTTTATGCCGACCCCAAAGCATAATCCCCTTTTTCCCCTTAACCCCGATTAAATCCTCCCATAGTCCATCCCCGGTCTGTCTGTCTAATCCGCATCTGAAAAATGATAGTCACTAAATTATAATAATAAATTAACAATGCATGTTTATTCAACAATATATGGTGTAATTGTTTATGTATGAAGTGTACTTATGCATTAGCATAACTTAGTATATTTATATAGGTGGGAATTCAAACTTCAATAAAATTTCCCTTTAATTCAAGGTTAGGGACTATCCCGCATAGGGGTATACTTTGTATAGACTACTCCTTGTACTTAGGTGTACGGTATCAAAACTTATATGAATAATAAATTCAATGTTGCATCGCAACCGAGTATATACTTAAATTATCATCAAACTAATCGCACCATTAATTGCGTGCTCAATTCAAAACAATAAAAAAAAAAATGTATCTTAAACTACGATGTTGCATTTGTGCATATTTACCCACATGGGGTGTTCACGCCAGAATGACAATAAATCAAATACTTTAATTATATATGGAATGATAATATGCATTCTCTAACCCTACGTTTATATGAGTGTTGTCAAAACTTCGATTATATTTCCCACATTGGGGTATACTAATAACCTTACTAGGTGCTCTTATCTGTAATTATGTATTAGAAATGCCAAAACTAGTCAAAATGAAAATTCATGATTGCCTACGCAACTGAGTATGCCTTTAAATTGTTGGTTGCACTATCAAGGATGTGCTGGTTTCACTCCCAACAACACGTATCAACTTAAACCTATGTCGATGCATTTGTGCATATCTATATAGTTATATATAAGTACATATGCCAGTAATTGAATGCTTTTAATTGTTAACTTTAAAGATATTCAAAAAAAACCTTAAATTATAAAACCCACACTGGGGTATAGTTTGCGAATGGTCAACAAAACGAACAATGATTATCAAATATCATATACGGTCTTATGTCCTACATGTATATATTTATATTATATCGTTGGTTGCAAGCGACAACCAGAGTAGTAAAACGCTATTAAAGTACGGTTTCTTTCACCCTTCGGGGTATTAAGGCTGTCATCAATTAGTGTGACGCACACACATATGCAAAAAAAAATATATTTCTGTTTCCCATAAACTATAATTTCCTATCCTACCCTACAAGACGTCTTGCCGGTCGGAGAGGGGTACGCGCAACTCGCATACCGAATCAACAAAACAAATTCCAAAAATTATAATATTTACCAACGAGTGGTGAAAGCCGCCATCAACTACCTACACCTATAACCACCACGATTTACTATACATCACTGGTGGATTATTCCAAGACCCAGCCCGAGGTACACACATATGTTCACTACGATTTTCAGACCCGAGTGTGGTTGCTGAATGACTTGCACACATTCATGGGTGTGTGTGTGTGGGTAAGCGACCAGATTATGGTATGTATATATATGAATAATACTGAGTGGTTGCATGCAACTTGCAACAGATAAATTCAAACTTCAAGGAGAGAATCGTCTACTCCTCACTCGCACGTCACTTACACACACCCATCGTACACATATATATAGGCATATACATTCACTACGTGTATCTGTAAATCCGAGAGGACGCAGGTAATCCGCTCTGGTGTCATAGCTCGTTAAGTGCTTAATTGAGGGTGAGTGAATGTGGCCGATCTGAAATTGGTAATTACGTGCCACTTGCAACGTGCAACACAAGGATGGTAAGTCCGATTCTGTCTCACTCTCACACCCTGCGAATCAAGAGCTGATACCCGTATACCACAACGACTTACAAAAAAAAATGTTAATTTCGAGTACATACGCGAACACATGTGTGTACAGAGGCATTATACATATACATATGCAGGTAGGCATATACCCGTAATTATTACTACCTACATCTAACTGCACATATACATATGTAGATATAAATACATGCGCTTATTTCCGCGAATACCTTTTAGGATATGCACTTATATATATTTTCACTTATATACAAATCTACATATGTCTACCACACTAAGCCCGAACAAACAAGAACCCTGGCAGGAATCTATGCGATTTTGGCGATGGCGTGGTTGATGAACATGGTCCCGATATTTCGTAGCGATTTGGTTTTGACAGGCGATGTATTTTGTTCATAATAACAGCAGCGGTCCACTATTGATGTTAGGTTGGCACACGTTGGGCATACGTCGACATGTGGCCAAGTAAGCCGATTAACGTGATCACAATTACGGGGCGTGGCACCTCCGCTTCACAATTCCCAAATACTTATGTAAGAACTTGCTTACCTTATGCTCACTTGCTTATCAAACGGTGATGCTTATATACCTTTCCCGGTCTGCTTTTTGAGTTGTGGTTGGGATTTTTATTGCTCGCATGTGGTCTTAGTGGCATTGGTGTGGCATATAATGTTGCCTCTGTCGGCCATGTTTGCCGACTGTAAAATGTGGCCACTTGTTGGCATCTTGTTTCGAGATGGCTGGTAGTAATCAGGTGCTTTTTTGTCCAGGCGTTGGTGACGACTAACGTCCACCACTCCCGTACTGGCAAATGTGTGGTACTCGTTCCTCTCGAGGGCTTTCTAAACAATGTGAGGACATTATAACCAACTTCACTAATTCTTACACTAAGTATGGGTTCTTACCTTTCCGTGGTGGAAATGAGGCGGTATGCAAAAGATTATTGTTGGAGTATTGACCCTACTCCTCTTCACTGCGGATAATAAAAAATTTTTGCCACTTTAAATACTGGTGGCGTCGATGGCCACAGATTGAAAAATTTGTGTGCGAGCTCCGCGAAAGAATTTTCCAGAATGACGGAAATGGCAAAAACGCACTTAGCTGCGGTTATCTCTTTCTTGTGGCGTCACTTACTAAAATGCGTTCGCAAAAATTGTCATTGTCAGGGTTGCAATTGCTCCCAACACAGGGTGACCGCAACAAGGTATTTCATTCTTCTTCACTTCCGCTTGCAATACCATAGTCGGTATCCAAACTATTGGTATAGGTCAAACTTTTGTAAAATGGATGATACTCTGATGGGATAAAGGCCACCAGTTCCATGAGGTCAGAGTATTTCTCCTTTGAGATATTTTTACCACACGGATATAAGCAAGGTAATTTTGTCTTCTCAAAACATCCTTCAATTACATTTTTCTTCTTCAGATCTGCAACATGTGTAAAATTTTCGGATTGGAAAATAAGCTGCATGAAATTTTTTCTATCTTGTATGATAGTCCTTGCACTAAGCCAATTAATTTTTTTTCCAGTGATATCTACTTTCCGGTTGATTATAAGTTTTTCCAAAGGTCTAGTTCCAAAGAAGTCCGATTTTTCCATTTTATAAACCAGAGTTGTAATTATTATAAGAGAAACAATAAAAATCAAAAAATAATTATTATTAAAAGAAACATATTTTAAAAGTCTTTCCATAATAGTTATTTCTGAGATATTTTTTTTAAGTCTTTTTGTAATTATTATTAATAAGAAATTTTGTTTTATATCTTCAAAGACTTTATATTGAGACAAATTTCAAAAAAGTCTTTGAGTAATTATTATCGGTAACAAATTGTTTTTTGAGTCTTCAAAGACTTTTTCATTGAGACGAATTTCAAAAATATCTTTAAGTAATTATTTTGAGTAACAAATTTATTTTTTATATTCGATAAAAATCTTTCATACAATTTCAAATTGGAAATTTGCTTGAATTTTGAAGTACTTATAAGAAAGTTATTTTTATTTTATACTTATATGAAAGTTATTGAAAATTTTCTGAGACTTTTTTGAACTTTGTCTCAATGAAAAAGTCTTTGAAGATATAAAAAACAATTTGTTACTGATAATAATTACGCAAAGACTTTTTTCAAATTTGTCTCAATATAAAAGTCTTTGAAGACTTAAAAAAAATATATTTGAAATAACTATTATGGAAAGATTTTTAAAATATAAGTTTCTGAATAATAATTATAGAAGAGTTTTATCATTTTCATCAGGAAAAAAATATTATTTATATTTATATTATTTTTTGGCACTAAGTTATAATACCATTTCATTCTCATGAAAGGTATAAAAATACACAGACAAACTAAAAGCAAATACATATATACATAACTAAATTATGCACACGTAATGGCCTAATGAAGTGAGAAGATTTCACGGGACGCTTTCAGTTGTGAGAAGAAAAGAAGAAACATACCTAAATGAATAAAGTAAATGAAATTAAAATTGTATGATGACTTTTGAATACAACTACGAATGCGTAATTTCAAAATGAAATTTCAAATCATTTGCCGCCCTCAGCGTGATGTTAAAACGGCGCCGGAATCGTGAAATTCAATGGTCTTTATTTTTGGGTTCTCAGTTCATGTCAATGATGCTTGAACTGTAAGCACTTGCAATAAAAAAAATATGTATGTGAAACTAATGCCGAATATTTACATCAGTTAATATGAAAAGTACTTCAAGTAAGATGCGAAGTGAAAAAGGTGAAATTCAAGAATTACAAAGTTTAAAGCCTGCGAGAAGAAAACAAAACAAAGAAAACCAAAACACGAATAACCTAATTTCTTTTGTTAAATTTCTTAACAATTTTAAAGTAATACAGAAAATCTTTACAAGCAAACAATCAGTTAACATTTTCGGCAAAGGTCAGAAGACCCCAACTGCAAACTTTTAACCCAATATGTAAGTTTCTTAAATAATTTTAATTCAAATCACAGGCTTAAATTTTAATTAATGCAATATATTTTTAGTATTAAAAATATGTATGTATGAAAATTAAGTATTCATATAGGAACATACAAGCAGATACATACATAAATAGTATGTATAAATATACACACATTGTTATAAGTTAACCGCTAGGAAACTGAGAGGGAGAAGTAGAGTACGAATCGATTTGCTTTAGCACTTCGTCGCACCATACGAAACTAGCACTTTTAAAATTTCTCACGAAAACCGGCAATTAAAAAATTCTGTACGAAAAGTAGCACCTTCGACTTTTGGCTGACGAAAAGTGGAACTATCCAATTTTTGGCTAACGAAAAGTAGCAATAATTATATACTGTTTATTCATTACAATTGTTGTTGTTAACACGAAATTGCTAGTATTCGTCATACACAAAAAACGGGTGCTACTTTTCGTATGGTACGACGATATGTCAGTACTATTAACAATATCGAAAATCGAGTTAATTTTTAATTCTGTGGGAAGGTTTTTGAGGTAACGGCTATTTACCAGAAGTCCCATTCTATTGGCAAAAAGATAAGCTATCAACGAAGAAAATCCATGCTGAAATGGAAAAGTTATAGACGAACATGTAAATATGTATGTATATTCAAGTGACACAATGCCACAGCACGGGTACATTCTATTCAACACGTTGAAGAGATATACAGAACATAGTTGAATCATTGGCCAAATAAAGGTAAATTTCCGTTATCTCAAAAATCTTCCCATAGAATTAAAAATAACCACTGTTTTCGGAAACAGCGACCGATTTTACATATAGATATGATAGTGGAGTCCAGAGTACGGAAAAAATTTTGATTTTGTGATCCAGTGTATTTAGTAAGAACAAAAGGGCAGCCGACCTTTTCCCGCAATTGACTGGATGGCTCCTTATTTTAAATGAAATCACTCTATATTTAGTATACACGGCGTATAAGTTACCACTGCATTTGCGCTAAAAGTAATATATTTAAAGGAAATAAAGTAAAAATATGGCGATGTCAGTGAAAATTTTTAAAGAAATTGTATATCTAAATCTCTGATAGACAACAAGTAGTAACATTCCTGCAGGGTTCATACAATCGCTTAGCTACTTTGCATTGGTGAGAGCGCTTTTATCTGTATGGGAAAGTACGAGTACTTATGTGCAATATTTACATACTTAAACGCCACTTAGCATACTAAAAACGGTAAGAACGCGTCGGAAGAATTTCAAATTGAGACATTTTATTTTGGGATTGTAGTATTCCGTAAGCTTAAAAAAGTTTTAGCTCTACATAAATGTACGAAAGTTGTGTGATACGAATGGTCCAAATGAATAACTCTATCTAGGTACATAGCTACTTATGTATATATAATTTAAGCTATTAGTAAAATAAAAATCTATTAAAATGAGTTGTATATACACAAATATGTATGTATGTGTGTTATGAATATATGGTAATAAAAACAAAACCAGTCGCCACTAATTAGGTTTTATTATTTATTCCAAATGCATTTTAAAACACTTGCGTAGAAACAAAGCAGCGGTCATTGTTACATTAATGGATGATGTACATACATACACATTAATCAAGCTCCCTAAAAAGTGTAACACAATTGAGTAATTATTACAAGTGGAAGCACATTCGTCGACAAATCTCTGATCTACATAGAAGCTTCAATCATGAAGCATGTGAATATGAATATGAGAAAAATTTACTATGCAGCCCAGTATTTTATGTACATACATTTCAACATAGAATTTAGGCTTTATGTGTTAAAAGTTTTTGAGCCACCAGTGTTTTCAAAGCTTTTATTTTGTTTTACAAACCAATTTCGAACGAAAAAAAGCTGTCATCAATAATCAGTCATGCAAATTAAATTTAAAAAAGTCAGAGGAATTTTATTTTTAAACACAACAAACCAGATTGATAAAATAACTAAAAAGTGCAAAATTGCCTAGCTAAAATTAATAAACCAATACCATTTTCAAGTGCATTAAATAAAAAAATTGAAAAATGTTTCCAGATATACGCCGCATAAATACATAAATATGTATGCATGTACATACATATGGAAAAAAGCGGCAAAAGGTAAATGCTGAAATAAAGAAAATAAGTAAAAACAGCAGTGGACAATAAATTTAGTAATAATATATGTATGTACGTACATATTGCAAACAAAGAACAAAACAGAAACAAAACGATTTCGTGTTAAAGTATTAAAAAATTAAATATTGATAAAAATAATAAAATCAAAAACAAAGCAGTGCACCACATGACCACAATAATACATTAAGTAAAACACCATAAAAAATGCATAATCGCATTGTTGTTGTTGTTGCTCCAGTCTGCCTAGTGATGGGCGAGTCCGAGATGTTTAGACAATCGAGAGAATCGCCATCGTTGCAAAATCACAATCGAGTCAAAAGTTGACTCGCTCCTCGACTACACAATCCAGATGTTTTTGCGATTGTTCCGAGTCAACGAGTCGGAGGTTGTTTCGATTACATCTCGACTACACAACCGAGATGTTTTTGCGATTGTTCCGAGTCGGCGAGTCGGAGGTTGTTTCGATGACATCTCGACTACACAAGCGAGATGTTTTTGCGACTGTTCCGAGTCGGGGGACCGGCTGTTGTTTTGATGATTTGTTTTAGTTGATAAAATAAACTGAATGAGTGTTGTTGATGAAGAAAGTAGGATTGTTAATGGAAGTGAGGCAAATACATATGTAAATAAATTAACCAAATTGAAAAATATGCTATATATAGAATCTGCATTTTTGCAATCACAATTAAAGAGTGTCGTGCGTAATAAATACAATTAATTATTTAAACATTAATACATTAATAAATTTTCTTAAGTGAGACGCTTACGAAACAAATTAATTTTACGAGCAGTAACAACGGCAATAGATTTGTACCACTGTATACTTTTTTAAAGCTTAGTATCGACCTCTCAAGAAACGCAAAAGTTTCATATCAAATGACGTACAAGAAATGCTCAAGAAATTTTTCTTGTGAAGCTTTCTTTAGCGAGTATCGACCTCTCAAGAAATTTAGTACACTTTTTTAATACTATTTTTCAACGTTATGCGAACACAGCAACACAGGTTTTGCCAAGAAATATATCATCGAGCATTTATTTCTTAAAGAAATTTTGACGTTTGTTGCGTGTTGAAAAAAAATCGTGGAAATCGTTAAGGCGGATTCATCGTTCGAGTTCAGAACTAAAGTTGGATTTGAGTTAACTAATAAAAATAGTTCAGAACTTTTCGGAATTCCTCTCACACTCCGAAAGCACAACAACAACCACATGGCAAAAAAGTTCTGAACTCGGACTATGAATCCGCCTTTAGTGAAAATGGCAAAAAAGAAACGAAAAATAGAATGCACAATTTTTCTAATGATGCAAGGGCATAGTTGGCATCGATTTCTCATATTTTATTCCAATCCGGCCATCAATATACCACAATTTACCAGTAATATCAGGTCATCCTCGTCGCTTTCGATGATTTCCTAAAATAACAACAAAATAAAACTATTGAAAACATATATTTAAAGCTTTATTTAATATTTTTTAAGAACTTACTAATTGCTTATGTTTACAAAAAGCTTTATTTTGTTTACGTTTTTGATGCTCTTCTTCATTTCACTTGGTATTCACGGTGGATTACTAAACGTCAAAATTTCTTGCCTACTACTATTTTTTACTCAAGAAATAAAGCAAAAAATTTCTTGAGCTGTTTCTTGAGAGGTCGATACCAGCCTTAAGCAATTTTGATATTCAAGCGGCAACAACAAATGTTATGTATTTTTTGCAGCGAGTCCGAAATGTAGGGTTGCTTTGAAAACGAGAGGAATCATTGGCGAGTCCGAGATGTTTTAGCGATTGTTTCGACTGACGGCCATTTACGACTTGACTCGAATACGAATGAAAACCATCGAGAGCATTCGAGATGTTTCAACAATCGAGAGAATCGAATAAAACATCTCGGACTCGCCCATCACTAAGTCTGCCTACGCATTAAGGGCAATTTTTGCATAATTCGACAAGTGGTTAGCCAGCACCAGAATCAGAGAGTTAGTTGTGCCGTATTGCAAACTTAAAGCTTTAAACAGAATCAATCGCTGGACTAGTTTTTGCCTGATGCGGCGGCGATGACATTTGTTTGCGAATATCGCCCAGTAAAACAGAATCAAGGCGAAGTGACCATAGACATATTTTTATAATCACACTTAGAGCCTATACACACTTGCGACTCAATCGATTTAGTGGGGCTTTGATTTGCATGGGAATGTATGGAAGCATTCACACTACATTCAATTAGTCGAACAACTGAAACAGTTGGATTTGCATACAACAGCCCAATTCGACTAAATCGATTGAATCGCAAGTGTGTATAGGCTCTTACTGTTATCCGGTAAGAGTATTTCCATAATTGTAACGGTATTGTACCCGTATCGGTATGATTTTCGTCGATTATTGGCGTCGTAACAGTAAGTAGCTTAACAGTGAACAAATGAAACAAGGATTACCGTTACGGCGAAAAATCAAGTCGAAAGATTTTTAGTGTCTAGCACAAAATGTATTTATTTAAATTTTTGTTTGTTGGGGGTAAATAGAAAAGAAATCAACTCATTTGGTTGTTACCGATAGCGTTACGAATATCGTTACTGCTTATTAAAGGATCACTGATCAAATACATTAGGTGAGTTCCCGTGGTAGTGATCCCGATCCGGATACAAATTTTACAAGCAAATGCAATAACAATTTTGTGATCCTGTTATTTATCTGGATCAAAAAAAATCTATTACAATCTATACGGATCCGAAATTGATACAGATAAACTCCAGGATCACAAAATTCTTGTTGCATTTGCATGCAAACTTCTTATCCGGATCTGGATCACTGCCACGGGAACTCGCCTATTGTTTCGGTGGGTTGATCGGCTGTTTTATAGCGACACTATTACGGGCGATTTTCTTCCTTACTATGCAATTTTGACCGAGAGTAGTTTGATTCAATTCATCAAATCTCAATCACTGCGTGATAACGTAAAGCTTTCCTAGTTAGTAGTTCTGTTATTGCTATACGTTAAGGCAAAGCTAACCGCAGCATGAATGTGATCAACGGCAATCAGAGCATTTATTGCAACTGCAAAATCAACAGCCCCTTTCACAGTATCAGCAACAACAACAAAACCCAAATCGACAATAAACGCACTTACAGGAAAATAAAGAAAAAACGTAAAATTACAACAAGCGCGCCGCAAACGCAATAGATGTAAAAAAAAACAACGCGAACGAACCAAGTGACGCAGCAGTACAAAGCGATTACAGCTCCAAAAGCCAAACGCGACGACAACAACGACGACGACAATCCAGCCAATGTGCGCGCGCTCATTCATAATCGAATTGATAAGCCAAAGCGCAGAGTATAAAAATTGAGGGCTCACCATTTCCGACGTTTAGTTGTTGAGCTGATCTTTCGAACGACGCGCCACACAAAAGAGGCTTGAAACGAACGAAACACAACCAAGAAGGCGAATGGACGGCTTGTGAAAAAGTGGCCGAAATATTTTGGTGTGGTAAAAAAAAAGTGAGTGAATGTAAAGAGAAAGCATTTCACAAGAAAACATTATTCTATATATGTAAATGTATTTATCTTAAAAAAAAAAGATTAAAAAAAAAAAAGATTAAAAAAAAAAAAGATTAAAAAAAAAAAAGATTAAATATCTTATAATAAAAATACAAAGGATTCTTAATGAGAAAAAAAGAAATTCCAAGCATTGTTATCATTTGTTAAGACTGCGCGCATGCGCATGCACGCCAACAATAAAGAAAGCTGTTGACCAAAGTCAGCGTCTCAATAAAAGTGAAATAAAAAGATGAAAAAAAAAAAAACAAAACAATTTAAATGGTTTGGTAAAACAAAAAAACGAGCTGCATTTAATGCCTAAGCAAAATAATTTAAAATACATAACAGAAATGCTGCAAATGCCGCAAGCAAAAATTTTAACTCAAACGTAAGACCAAAAAAAGGAACCAGTTTTCGAAGAAATTTTTCGGTGAAAGACTTTATTGCTCAAAAAAAAAGTCACAAACACACATTCATATATTCACGCCAGCATCTTTTCTCAAGAGGCAATTTACAGTGTGTCGAACAAAACGAATGACTAATTGGGAAAAGTGAATTGAAGATTATTTATATGTACATAGTAGCTTAAGAGAGTTGTTTGCCGCAAACATTTACCAAGGAGTTTTCTCGGTAAAAATGTATATCCATATGTACGTACATATATACATATATGTATGTATGTACATATGTACTTATATATAAGAGCATACATAAAACTGTAGGTCCACTCAATTTTTAGATAATAAATTAAGGAGCGTGGCTGAAATCGCGAGACAAGCTCGGCCTAAAATCGGTGAAAGTTATATATGTACTACCTAGTATATAATAAATATCTGTATGTATGTACATTAAGGTGGAGTGAAAATTTTTTTTGGGAAATTCAATTTGTTCCGAAGCCAGAACGGAACCTTTCTAGCCCAGTAATAAGCCTGTAAAATTTTATTGACCAACTCGCATGTTTAGAGGTGCCCCCAGCCCCACAAAGTTGAAAAAATAGCACGATCTGGTACAAATATGAAACTTTGAAAATTATAAAATAAAAAAACGAAGTATGGGGATTGATAAGGATGGCTAAGCTGAGTATTAAAGTGAATTTATTTTTTTTGGAAACAACAACAACAAAAGTTATTAAAGGTCAAAGTTTATATTATGCATTTTTTAAATTGCAATTACTTAAAAAATACTGAACCGATTTCGAATATTTTTATACCATTCGATAGGTATGTTGATTCCCTTTAATTTGATATACATTTTATGTGGGTTCCATAACACCCCCCTGCGGGGGTCAACCCCCCTTTAACCCCCTTACTTTTCATATATAAAATGTATTATTATATTAAAGGGAATCAAAATACCTATCGAATGGTATAAAAATATTCGAAATCGGTTCAGTATTTTTTAAGTAATTGCAATTTAAAAAATGCATAATATAAACTTTGACCTTTAATAACTTTTGTTGTTGTTGTTTCCAAAAAAAAAAATTCACTTTAATACTCAGCTTAGCCATCTTTATCAATCCCCATACTTCGTTTTTTGATTTTATAATTTTGAAAATTTCATATTTGTACCAGATCGTGTTTATTGCTTTCAACTTTGCGGGGCTGGGGGCAGTTCAAAACGTCATCCTATCGCGATAAAATTTTGTGGGGTTCATTAACTCGTATAAAGGCAACTTTTCATTGCTGGTACGTTCAAAAAAAGAACAAACAAAAAATCTCCATATGATTTCACTCCACCTTAATGTACGTACACATAATGTATATTTCGTCGCTTGAATAGTGAAACAACGTATTACTCCTTTAGAGTCTAGACATATTGACGCCTGAGTAAAAGATCATCCTATTTCAAAAGTGGTTTCAAAAACGCCCCATTTCAGAACTTGCTTCAATAACGCCCTATTTCAGAATTTATTTCAATAACGTCCTGTTTCAGAAAATTATTCCAAAACGCGCTATTTCAGAGAAATAAATCTATATGGAATTTTCTCTGAAATAGGGCGTTTTTGAAGCAAAATCTGAAATAGGCGTTATTGAAAAAATTTTTAAAATAGGGTGATCTTTTACTCAGCCGTCGATATATTATATGTATGTCTTTCTTTATTGGCGCGTAACTGTCTAGAGTCCAATAAAGCTTTACGTAGTCGTTTCAGTTTCGTGCTAACGTCGCCTTGTCGACCCACTGTGCAACAGCTCAAACGAGTTATTTTTTTTACTACTGTTTTTATTAACATTATCTTATAAGCAATCATTTCGCTTTTAAATTTTTGTTGTTGTTTGTTTATTGTTTAATATTTTGTGGTCATTAACGGCGCAAACGAATTGAAATGTTTGCCGTTTACCAGTTAAAATCATGAAATTAAAGTCAAAAGGAAATCGTGCAACGCACAAACAAGTCAACAAAAACGGCTGCTGCGCGAACATACAACGAAATCGGGCTTGTATTTCTAAAGTGAGTTGGGACTAAGTCCTTTGCGGTAACAACGCTTATACATATACATACATAGGAGGTGGAGGCAAAAAGTAACTTTTAGACAGCAGTTTACACGTTAGTCAGTTCCGAACAGCGTTGCCGTTTTAGCCATTTGGTGGCTAGATTTAGCCACCGCCGTGTTTTTTTAGCCACCAAAATTTGGGTTTTGCCACTAGCCACGTTTTTAGCCACCGCTTGTAATGAACCATAATTTTGCACATAGGAAGATTGTGGTAACGCTAATTCAATTCAGCGATTATCACAAATCGATTTAAAGGCCCTTGGCAACTTACAATCTGGATTGTCCAATTTGAGTGTTTTTTTGAGTGAGTTAGTCAAATTTGATTGTTTTTGGTGTATGTTAGTGCAATCGGGAGAGGTCGTGCTACACATACTTGTTGTCGGCTCGCTGTCGGCTCGCGGCGACGAAAATCAAAAATTTTTGATATTTACGTCAATCACCCGACACTCACACATATACACTTCCTCCCAATACAGATTGTAAGTTGCCAAAGGCCTTAAGTGTTACAAAACAAAACAAGTAACGCAACTATCGATAAGGATCTAACTGACTTTGTATATTGTTTGCTACTTCTACCACTTAGCAACGCCGAAGTGGAAAGAACCTTTTCCGTAATGAATATTGTCAAAACCAAAAATTCGAAACAAAATGTATCTTACAGTGTTGAATTTTAACTATAAGAAATGGCTGAAAAAATGTAACAATGTTGCAATGAATTTGAAATAACAGAATATCTCATTAAATTAATGAAGAAAGAATTGATTTATGAAGAGAAAGAGTCTATTAGTGATGACGACATAATGATAGATATTGATTGTGATATCTAATTGTTTTAGACATAGTTAAGTACATACTACACTCAAAAAAAAAATTTCTCTCGATCAAAGACATAATTTTCCTTATTTTGAACACGCGTCTCAATACAAAATTTTCTTTCTTTTGTGTAAATTTTCTCAAAAATGTGGAAAAAACATAAAAAAAACATTCAAACAAATTCGTTGCCATGGGGATTTGTATGGGAATTTAATTTCTCAAAATTAAAGAAATCAAGTCTTCAAAACAAGGAAAGTTGGGAATAGAATGGCGCTTAAAGAATTTTTCATTATTTTAATGTATGAATTTTTTCAAAACAAGTATATGAAACCATAGTAACGCATGTAACAACAATATTTTATAAACCTTTTAACATGTTTTAAGGAAAATTTACTCAAAACAAAGAAAGTAGTGTTCAAAATAGGTAAACAATTTCTTTGACCCCTCCATATATTTTTTTTCTCTCAGTGTATGTATGTATGAATATGTTATTTTTACACAAAATTATGGTTATTTCTTTATAATATTTACAATAGTTTTGTGCCTGAATTTTAAAAATAAATTTAAAACATGTTAATTTGAAACAAAATTTTTTAGCCACCAGTTTTAGCCATGAACCAAATTTTTTAGCCATTTTTAGCCACAAATTAAATCAAATCTAGCCACCACGAAAAATTTTCAACGGCAACGCTGGTTCCGAAAGCAGTGATGCTGATTAGTTTGTGATTTTTTTTCTAGTGATTCCATATTTTTTTCCTCAAAAACAAACCGCTACTGTACTACATAGCGCAGTTGTTCAGATAATGAGATATCTGGATACGTACATTTGTACATGTGTATATCTATAAAAATATATGTGAATAAAGTAAACAACAATTCCAGTTTTTCCAAATCAGTTAACATTCCGCTATTTAATTGTATGCGTGCAAGAAAAAAACGAAACGAAACGAAAAAAACTACGATAACAGCAAAAACAAAGGTTAATGTCAATGATAACGCAATTATGTGCTTGCGGATTTTAATTTTACGTGCATCGATTGTGCGTTTATAGTCAGCCAGAGATCCGTATGGCGAGCTCAGAGCAAAAACGAGCTAACATTTATGCTAGCTCATCGGTGTAAGTTTAGTATTTATGTTCTAGATTGGAATGCGTTCCGCGATTTTTCGCGTTTTCCGTTTATGAACGTCCACTGGGAGTAGATGCTATAAGTACATACATAAATACATATTTTTTCCTTAATGGTTGTTATTATATTGATGAGATTTTCCAACCTTGAGTTCTGGCGCCCAGTTCAATCGATCTATGTATCAATCGAAAAAGTTTTCGAAAAGTTTCGTTTAAAACTTCCGTTATGCTTAAAGATCTACCCTCAAATTTAATTTAATTAAGTCTATTTTCCTCTCTTGGTACACTGAACAGTGATGGTAACCGTTCAGAGCCGTGCCGGTACTAAAATCACGTGACTGCTGCATGTGAAGACAGCTAAGTATAGTAATAAAATACATACACACAATATAAAAATACAAATAGTTTCATTCAGTTTACATATATATGTATATATAAATATACATATATCGCGTGTTGTTAATTAAATTTAAATATTTTCAATGAATAGGCGCATAGTAACGCAAAAATACAAAAATAAAAAAGTGCAAGCGGAAAAAATAATTAAACAACTGTAAACAATAATATAAGTTGTTATCTTCCTGAATGCATTTAATAAATTTATTGATCGATAAGCGCGCATACTTAAATGCGCCTCGTACTTTAATGAAATGAAAGTTTGATATATTTAAAAACTGTAGTTGATATTTCTTAAATTAAAAATTTCCCCTTCTTCTTCTTAATTGGCGTGTAACCGTCTATACGATTTTGGCTGAGTCCAATAAAGCGCGCTATTCGTTTCTCGTTCGTGCTGCCTGATGCCAATTGGAAATTCCAAGCGAGGACGAGTCTGTCTTCGCCTGATCTTTCCTACGCAGTGGAGGTCTCCCTTTTCTTCTGCCTTTAGCTGGTTTCGAAAGCAATACTTTCTGGGCCAGCGCACCTTCATCCATTCTCACGACATGACCTGCCCAACGCAGCCAACAAAAAATATAATTTATCGGTCTCAGATGGAAAGAAAAGGTTGGTACAGATTTCCTACTTGTCGCTAATTGTACTTGCTTTCGAATCATACTATAACATTTCGTATCCTTAAAATTTACCAGCAGACCCTGCAAGGATTCTACTCTAGTACTGCAAGTTTACATATAGTTGCTTGAGTAATGAAACAAAACATCGTATAATGTATGACTCCTCTATACGTTGTTTTATTATTCTTGCAATGAGATATGGATTCTCTAATCGAGAGCGAATGTGCATGCACTACAACTCGATTGGAAATTGACTAGAGAAAGAGACAAATCTCGGTATTTGCAAATTTTCATTAGAATCTCATTAGAGAACTACATTAGATTTTGTTTGGAGAATTATAATTTTCCCATTTGGGGATTTATGTCCCTGTTTTTGTTTGAGAAGGCTATGCTTCAAAACTGTTTCTCGGGCCGTCCTCTAACATTAGAGATTTAAAAAAAGGGCTACTTCTCGAATCATTCTCTAATCCATATCTAACCTCAGTGCTTGGTGGGTAGCTGTGTTTACTATTACCATTCATGAAACTTCTTCTCACGTGACGTCTAACTAAGTACGTAAATAGGTACTTTTACAAAGCAGAACTTTCGGCCTTTTTTCTTGGTTCATAAACAAAAGGGACTTATTTATACAATTTAAATACATACTAAAATAAATATTTACCTTAAATTTTATTTGGTATAAATAAATATCTTATGTGAATTTTATATGAGCTATTGGCCAGTAAAAAATTTTTTTTTTGGTAAAAACCAGAGCTGTGAAGTACTGAATATACTTGGTACTTGTACTTGGTCCAAGTACCATTACTTGATAATTAAAAAATTCAAGTATCAAGTACAATTACTTTATACTGGTAATTGGTAATTGGTAATTAAGTACAACTGTTTCAATTCTTTCACCAATTACTTTTAATTACCACCAATTACCACCAATTCTTTTCAATTACATGGAGTTTAATCAATGAATTTATTTTAACTATTGTATTTTCTTCTATCCTCTACATAAGATACATCGGATACTAAATATTACAGCCACTAACAGCAGGAAAATTCCCTTATAAGAACTCTTTATTAAATATACATACATACATACGTACATTAAGGTTGGTTTTTTAATATGGTTTTTTTTTTTTAATTTTCACATTTCCCATCGTACATATGTTTGTACATGTTATGTTGTATGTACATGTTATGGGCCGCTGTGGTGCGGTGGGTAGAGTGCTCGCCTACGTTACTACGTTGGGGTTGTAACCCCAGTCCGGAGAAACACAAAAAAAATGTTTCTAATTAATTAAATTCCCAATTATTGGGTTTTTGTAAATAGCGGCCACCTCTCGGCAGTGGGCGGCATACCCTCCGAGTGTATTTCTGCTATGAAAAAATGCATTCGCCGTTCGGAGCCGGTATAAAAACTGTAGGTCCACGCAATTTGTAGGAAAAATGTTAAGGAGCACACATCGAATTGGGAGAGAATATATACGAAATCCTGAGATGTAATTACCAAGTTTAAACAAATATACCATAATCTTGGACGTGGAAATACGAACAAACACACCACTAGCTTCATCAGCTTCAGTTGGGCGAAAAATTGTATTCACTCGTTTTAATATTTTCTTGTTATTAAACTGTTATCTTATATTTACAATGAAATAAAAAAATTAAAGGATTGAAAAAAACGATGTATTGTGGAACGATCCTCCGTCATCCCTTGTCAAGTTTGGTTTGGAGACAAACCGGTTTCGGCTAATATGCGCCATCTTCAGTGTCTTTTTTCCAAAAAGTATTTAATTGAAAAAACAACTGAAAAAGAATTGAAAGTAATTGGAAAAGAATTGCAAAAGAATTGAAAAATGTACGTACTGAGTATCAAGTACCAGTATAATATACTTATACTTGGTAATTGGGCTTTTCAATTACTGAGTACTGGTAATGGTAATTGTACTGGTACTTGGTTTTTTCCAGCTCTGGTAAAAACATACGTAAATAAATAAATATCTGCAAGCAAATATTTAGCACAAGAATACTTTATGCAATATTTAAAACAAATGACTATTTTGGCGTTTTATTTTGGCAAATATGTAGAGCATTGTACGCATTAACATAAAAAAATAACTAAAGCGTATAAAAAACAATAGTTACCGTGCTAATGTAGTTTGTATGTTTTTATAGCACAGAACTGAAACAATGGATCGTATTAATAAAAGCCAAGCATTTGCTTTAACTTAAGATTTCACACCTTTTACTCAAATTTTGAAATTTGGTTCATACAAATTAATGTCAAATGTCCGAAATCTTGAGTAAAAGCATTTGCTTTGTTTTTATTAATACGGCCCAATAGTACTGTCTAGTTTAGGCCATGGCTGAATAACAAGTTTAGCTCATCTTTATCTGCCATATGTGTACATATTTGACTTTAGCATTGACATTTGACAAACATGTGCCGTAGAAAAACAATAAATATGCATAAAGCTAATAAGAAAGTAAAAAAACAGTTATTCTAACGAAACATCAAAACAACTGTTCTAAGAGAGAAGAACAACTTGTTATTCAGCCATGTCTTAGGCTTTGAAAATTTGGTATGTAGTACATCCGAAGGTTGTTTGATAAATTCGTTACTTTTTGAATAAGGAATAACTTTTTCGGCAAAAGTTCATTTTATTTTTCAACATAATCTTGTTTTAGCTCGATAAAATTAGTCCAGTGTTTTTGCAATTTTTATATTGCTTCCAAAAAAAATGGATTTTTCAGGACTCTCAAAATAGGCATCTTTCTGTGAGGACCTCTTTATTTGACGCGAATCTCTTACCACTCAGCCATTTTTTCAAGTTTGGGCACAGGAAATAATCTGGAGAATCTGGTGAGTGAGGTAGCAATTCGCAATTTATGAACTTTTGCCATGGTGATTACATGATGACAGAAATTTTTTCTTTGCCAAATGAGGTCGTTTTTGTTTCAAATCATGATCGAAACTGTCCAACAGCTCTGAGTAATATTCGCCGGTAATTGTTTTATCGTTTTCAAGAAATCGATGTAAATTACACCTCGTGCATCCCAAAAAACTGCGGCCATAATCTTATTTGCCGATAGACCCACATTGGGCTTCTTTGGAGCATATACACGCGGAGAAATCCACTGTTTTGATTGTTCATTGGTTTATGATGGATTGAGATGGATCCAAGTTTTATTTACGGTAACAAAACGGCACAAAAATACGTTCGGAAAACGTCAAGCACTCCTTTGAAGTTTTCACCCGTTTAGTTATGCTTATTACCGAGTGTAATGTTATGTTCAGACACAACCTTAATTGAACATTAAGAGCCTTCATTCAATTTTCAAGCCCAATGATTCTCAATTTACCATACAAAAATTGACAAAGTTAATGCTTCATTAGAAATTAATGAGTTATTAATGAAGAACAATTCTGCATGCAACCCTGTTAAAAGGCTTGTTTCATAAGTAAAATGAAATGTCATGAAAAGAGAAATGTGATTAGCGTCAGTGTCCACTAAACAGGTTGGTTCGTCAGATCAGCTGCATTCTTGTTCTTCTTCATCACCTCCCAAATTTGTTTTTATTTCTGCTTATTTTATACATGCATTCGTGTTTACGATTGGTAAAAATTGTGAGATGAATGTCAAATTATTTCGTCCTCCTTGCAATTTTGGCATTTAGGTCACGAGAGTTTGATATTCAGCTCACGGCGTGTATGTGTGTATGTATCTTGAGCCGACCTGTTAAATGGGCCAAGTAAATTAAATATGTCTGAACACCAAATCTAAAGATGTTCAATCAACCCCAATTGACTTAATTAATTTTTATGTCTGAACATGATATAAGCAATCGCGGCAGCCATCGCGCGGATAGCTTTTTCATGTCTAAATATTCATGTAGGATGTGATGTATATTCATTTAGCTGAGATGCCTGTGGTCTCAGCTATTCACGCACTTTCATTCTCCGATCTTCCTATATCATTCCATTGATTTTATCGACGACTTCTGATGTGACTACTTGTTTTGTGCAACCTGAAGGTTCGGCATCACTTTTACAAACACGACCACAAGGGAATTCAGTAGACCACTTTTTAACCATTGAAAATGATGGAGCAGAGTCCCCATAGAATTTATCAAGCCTTTCCTTGGCTTCTGGATTTTTTACGAAAAAAAATAATGTTTACTCAGCACACGAAATTCACTTTTTCCCATTTTTGTTAAAACACGCGAGGCTTTCGGCTTTAACTAGTTCTCAAACACAAACTAAATTGCGTAAGTAGGTTGCTTAAATGTTTACAGTAGTGTTTTACGAGATGGCAGTTGACGTGGGCGGTGTTGAATTTAAAATTAAGTATTGGTCGCCAAGTTCAAAAAGTCACGGATTTATCAAACGACCCTCGTACAACCAATTTTTTAATCTCAGTACTCGAGTGTATTCAGAACTAATGTACAGTTGCTCAATGAAAGTTGGCCATAGTTAAATAATGGTGTCCACAAAAACTTGCAAAATTTAGGCTTTAACTTATGTAACCTACTCAATAAGAAATAATAAGTAAATCGTAAACTTTAATTAATTTATTTGTATGGTAATTTTATATGAGCTATTGGCCAGTTTTTAATTATTAAAAATTAGAGCTCTAGATACCCGGGTATCGAACAAAAAAAAAAAAATTTTGGTAGAAGTTATGGACCTATTTCACATAAAAATAATTATTAGAATTAAACGGCCATGTAAAAACAAACGTACATATTTAACCCATTAGTGGTTGCTGTGCCAATTTGGGAACACCCAATGATATATTTTATATTTATTGTAGGTTTGCTTTGACCACTAATGGGTTAATTAATTTAATTAACATGCTTAATATTTCATTTACTTTCAGTTAAAAAGCCTCACCGCGCCTTCACAACTAGAGCTACCCACTACCCGTTTTCCACACTATTCTTACATCCGTATTACCTTCTTCAATCCTTCTGGCACTAACAACACTACACAAACATCGACATGAGGTGCTATCGCTACAATAACATCAATAACATCCTTTACATATTCATGCTTTTCACGCTCAGCAATGCGTTCGATATCAACAGAGTGGCACAGCACTTGGACGATAGCAATATGCAAAACGGAAAACGAATGTTAAAGGAAAATGAGAACATTGCGAATATATCTGAAGCAATAACCCTAGATGAATTTGCAGCTATCGATGATGTCGGCGATGAAGAGGAAAATCAAATTCCAGTTCGTTTCGATGATGCACAACTTTGGCGCATTTATAACGTATCTGAGCAAATATATGATGATATGCCATTGGCAGAATTGTTGGAAAGTCAATTTGGTACGTATGCAAAAGCATTCTTATATATGCATGCATGTACATATCAGGGTGGGGCGATTCACTAACCTATATCGCGCCATCGAAATTCGGATTCATCTCATTTTTCTGAGTAGAAAACTCCTCCACGATATTTGTCTAAAATTAATTTTGATGTTCCGGAATTTGCTTTTTATGGGCAAAGACGGATTTTTGAAAATAAAAATTGGGCAAAAATCGACAAAAAAAAAATAACCAGGCCTATATTCACATCGAATTGAAGCAGAATTTTATGCTGAATCCATATGTGAAATCTGAATTAAAATCGGATGATCTGTTTTCGAGATATAGCCTGATTTCCGGTTATGGAGGCTGAATGCCGAAAATCGCATATTTTCGCGATTATCTCTTGCTGTGTACAATATATCTTAAAGTTTGTTGCAGATTTCTTAAAGATAGGTCAATACAATATATAAGCAATATTTTAAAATATTAATTTATCTTCCGGTATAGGAAAACTAGAATGCACTCTTTTTTCATTAGCCCAAAATCGCGGTATGGGATCTCCATGTTATAGTCATACGATATCGATGATTTTCGCTGACAGCGCTTTGTGTACAATAAATGCTTCAAATCCAAAATTTCAGAATTTTAACTGCAAAAAACGAAGAGTTGTTCCCTAATACGTAGACTTATGCTGCTTGAAAACTGTGTTTTGCTTCCAATAGTACCCTATGGCGTATGAGTAACCTTGAGTTTTTTTAGAGTTGAATAAAGCAAAAAACCAAGTCCCAAACAGTATACGTCTACGTTTTAGGGTATAACTCTTAAATTTTTGCAGCTAAAATTCTGAAATTTTGGATTTGGAGCATTTATTGTACACAAAGCGCTGTCAGCGAAAATCATCGATATCGAATGACTATAACATGGAGATCCCATACCGCGATTTTGGGCTAAGGAAAAAAGAGTGCATTCTAGTTTTCCTATACCGGAAGATAAATTAATATTTTAAAATATTGCTTATATATTGTATTGACCTATCTTTAAGAAATCTGCAACAAACTTTAAGATATATTGTACACAGCAAGAGATAATCGCGAAAATATGCGATTTTCGGCATTCAGCCTCCATAACCGGAAATCAGGCTATATCTCGAAAACAGATCATCCGATTTTAATTCAGATTTCACATATGGATTCAGCATAAAATTCTGCTTCAATTCGATGTGAATATTGGCCTGGTTATTTTTTTGTCGATTTTTGCCCAATTTTTATTTTCAAAAATCTGTCTTGGCCCATAAAAAGCAAATTCCGGAACATCAAAATTAATTTTAGACAAATGTCGTTGAGGAGTTTTCTACTCAGAAAAATGAGAGGAATCCGAATGTCGATGGCGCGGTATCGATTAATTTCCATCCATACAAATCGCCCCACCCTAGTACATATGATATGTACCTACATACGTGTGTAAATATGTAGATGATCATTTTTTTTTTAATGATATACATGGTAACTTCAGCTTGTTTTAAAGCTGGGACATTCCAGCCAAAAGAGGAAAACAACATAAAATTTAAAATGCTACTAATCATTCCTATTTATTCAGTTACCTGTAACTAAATATGTATATTTTCCTAATCTGGTAACAGAAATATAGAAAAATATGTAAAAACCCAAAATTTTTGTCCATAGAACTTTGCCTTCACACCTAACTATTTTGCGGAAAAAGTTTGCTCATGTTTGCATTGCTATATTAGCTATATTTTCATTTGTAAAAAAAAAAATTGCATGCCATTCAAGTAAAGCAGAGAAAAATTTAAATAATTGCATCACAAAATATTAAAAAAGGATATGTGATTTTTGCGTATATCTTCATATAATTGATTCATATGGGGTGTCCCAGGAGTCACACGAAAAGGCATAAAAATTGGTCTGGTAACCTCAGGTAGACCCTATGAAACCAGATATTTATCAAAGTAAGGATTAAAAGGCTGTTCACCATCTAAATACATTTTTAAGTTAATAGGGTCATACTGTGGTTTCTAGACTATTTTGAAATATGTCCCAGGAGTCACACGATTCTGAACTCTAATGTATTAGGGCAAACCTGTACTTAAAATAGAAGATTCTGAAATGAAATTTTGAAATGTTTTTAGTTTTTATTATATAGTTTTAAATAATTGTTTCTAGAGATGATGAATTCGACTTGTTTTAAATAAATATCACTGCTCTACAGCCAAAAAATACTCTAAACGCAACCATCCTATCTATATGTAAAATCGGTAGCTGATTGCGAAAATAGGGATCATTTTTAATTCTATGGGAAGGTTTTTGAGATATCGGCAATTTACCGTTATTTGGCCAATGAAAGAAAATATCATGCGCGACTTGGCTGTATTTACTTGATCGCCTATAACTTTTCCATTTTACCATGGATTTTCTTCGTTGATAGCTTATTTTTTTGCTAATGGAATGGAGCTTCACATAAAGGTAAAAACATTGGTTTTAAAGATATTGCCTGACAAAATCAATTTTTTCTTAAAAAAATTTTAAAAAATCGAATAAAATTTAAATTGAATCGTCAAAATGTCAGAAACTATAAGAGATAGAGAAAAATGTTATAGAAGCCACGAAAAGTAAATTTAATTTTCTTTTCCACCTCAAGGAAGATAGCTCACTGCGTCAAAGAGATATACAGGATTAAGTGGAGCCATTGGCCAAATAGCGGTAAATTGCCGATATCTCAAAAACCTTCCCATAGAATTAAAAATGAACCCGATTTTCGGAATCAGCGACCGATTTTACATATAGATAGGATAGTCGCGTCCAAAGTACAGACAAAAAATTTCATTTTGTGATCCATTGTATTTAATCAGAACTTTGAAGTAAATATAAGTATTATTTTGTATTCACTTTATTTTTTTCATTTACTTGGCTTGGTTTCAATTCTGCTGGGAGAGATTTATGAGTAACTTGGTCTAAAAGGGCTAAAACAATAATAAAACTGATTTCAATAATCTAGTATATTACATATTTCGCACTTGTCCCAGGAGTCACAAAAACTTGTCCCAGGAGTCACAATTTTAAATATTGAAAATAGTTAATTGAATTTGAATATATAAAATATTTTTATAGAATATGGTACTATGCAGTATGTTTTTTCGACCATATGCAAATTGTAGGTGAAAGTTGAATAGTTGATCTAAAATTCGTATTCGTGCTCATAAAGGTGCAACAAAGGGATTTTTCGGTGTCCCAGGAGTCACACTCATTTACTGAGTAGTTACAAAGCTATTTGTTATTATTTAGCCAATTCTTTTAATGCATTTGTTGTATTGGATATTTATCCATGTCGATAAATATATTTCATAGCAATTTAAGTCCCGATGTCAGTTTTATAATTCAAAGTTGACTAAGCTCTGGAGTCAAATGTCCCAGGAGTCACGATGGAATGTCCCAGCTGTTTATAGTATTATTCAATTAATTTTGAGATCCAAATAGAAAATCCTATCCTATTTGTAGAATAATTTTATGAATCCAATTAATTTCAGATGGCATAATATGGAAGGAAAATCCAAATTATTTAGATATCTCAATCAGCAAGGACAACTTAAACTCAGCTCGCAATTTTCTCGCCAGACGCAACATCTATAAAGATGTATTAAATACAAATATTCAGCAACTCATGGACGCCGCCGATTTGGAGGGTATAAAATCGACACAAGCTGCAGGCTTTAGAAGAATAAGTGAGTACAAAGCTTTGGCGAATAAAAATACTTATTCATTATCGCTTACTATACAACAACTTACTTTCTCATATAGAGAAACAAGCGCGTAGTGGCATTAATTGGAAGGAATACCACGATTTGGATGTGATTTATGGTTTTATGCGCGAAATACGTAGTAAATTTCCGAAAATCTGTCGTTTATATTCGATTGGAAAGACAGCGGAGGGACGCGATCTTAAAGTGCTAAGGTAATTATTAATGTCACATGTTTAGCATAATAGACAATATGAAATAGTTTTTTTTTTGTTTTTAAATAATATGCAAAATTGCATATTCAAATTTTTGGAAGGAATGTGACACATCCAGTTTAAAATGAAACTCTTTCTCACACTCAACTATTCCTGAATTCCAGGACTTGAAGTTTCTCCTTCTTTGTTCTATTGGTCCACAGCAGTTACATGCAGAAAAAAATACTCGTACAAGAAAAAGTTCGCTACTCGAAGCAGATAATAAGAGACGGAAGCAAATTCCGCATTTCTCTGTAAAAATCAAAAAAATGTATGCCACTTTCAACTTCAATTGCATGCCGCCATGATCAGTTTATATGTAAATAAAAGTAGGCAAATATTTATAGTGGAATTGCAATGCTTTTGTTGTAACCACAAAATTGCTGCAAACGACATGATAAGTAATTAGATTTTTATACACACACCAGCCATATTGCTAAACGATTTTAGCACTTAACATAAATTTAAATTTACATAATTATCATAATGAGATAACTACACTCACACAGTCCATCAAGGGCATGATAATAACATAGTACCTTGTAGGAAATTTGCTGGGAATCTTACAAAGTTCCTAAGGGAGAATGAAAATTTTGCTAAATTACACTGTGATTGATACAAAATGGGGTGTCATCTCTTCCTAGTTGATGAAACCAAAAGAAAATAAAAGCTTTCACCCTCTAATAACAAAGCCCCGTAATGCATTTTTGGCCTATAGGTCTGGTTTCATTTCTATTTGCCTGTGTTTATGATTTGCCTTTGCGTGGCAGCAATAAAAGTAACAACAACAAAAGCACACTTATTAGTAACATTTTTTTTTTGTTATTGGTTTGCTAAATCAAAACCAAAAATCCAATAAAAATGCGCCTCCAAAATCGAGCAGCGAAAACAACGCGCAACATGTTGCCAGCAACATTATGATGTCTTAGCGACATTGTTTTCTGCTGCTTGAATACGAATTTAGCTATTTTCTACGCTATGAATAGTAAATTCTAAGGGCTGGTTTCATCATCTCCGGTTAATTTAATCGCTGCAGAGAACTTATAAAGTTTATAAGTTCTCTGCATATGTACATGTGAAACTATAAAAGCGTGTTTAAAAAAATTAAATTTTTTACATTTTTTTTTTCATTCCATCCCACACAGAATCTCGGAGAATCCACGCGAATACAAAAAAATATGGATCGATGGTGGCATTCATGCACGCGAATGGATCAGTCCGGCCACAGTTACTTTCATACTCTATCAACTTATGTCCAATTGGGAAAATCAACCGGCTTATATGCGAGAGCGCACTTGGTATTTTATGCCCGTGATGAATCCCGATGGTTACGTTTACAGTCGCAAAGTGAATCGCTTATGGCGTAAGAATCGCTCCAGAACATTGGGATCAAATTGTTTGGGCGTCGATTTGAATCGTAATTTCAATGTAAATTGGAATGGACGCGGCTCGTCGTCTAATCCATGCAGTGACACCTATCGCGGCAGTATAGCTGCTTCGGAATTGGAAACTGAAGCAGTGTCTAATTTCCTATCGAAGCGGAAATACAATCTCAAAGCATATCTAACCTATCATAGTTACGGCCAGCTGGTCGTCTACCCATGGGCATATAAGGCGGCCAAAGTGAAGGATGCGCCTGTGCTGCAACGTGTTGGTAATACGGCTGTTGAACGTATTCTACGTAAGACGGGTTCAGTGTATCGCAGCGATGCTACTTATACGTTATTGGGTATTGCCGGTGGCGGTTCGGACGATTGGGCGCGTTCCCATTGTGGGGCCAAGTATGTGTATACAATTGAATTGCGTGATAAGGGCGTATATGGTTTTCAATTGCCGCCATCGCAGATACGCGGCACTGCTGAGGAAGGAATGATTGTTGCTGAAGCTGTGGCTCAGGCTATTGCCTGAATTTCTTAATACATGTACGATTGTATGTACATACATATGTAATATTTATTTAAGTAATATATATACTTAAGAATAAGATCATGTATTTGTGTATGGCTGTTTGTGGATTAAATTAACTACGTATGTATGTCTGAATATTTAAGGTAGTATTTATTATTCGATAATTTGAGACTTTATACACCTAATTATATGTATATTAATATGTAATGAGTGTCAAGTTAGCGAGGCACCCCTTGCAGATCGGATCTTTTTGTACCCAAGTATTTCCGTGTCAACTATTAAAATTTTGAGATTTGGAATTTGGAATTCTGGTTAAATTAGTCCCTAATTAATTTTCCCCCCCAATTAATTTTCTATTATTTTTCTAAATATAGTGTTAATTAATCCCTAATTAATTCTGCAAAAATTATTGTTATACAAAAATCAAGAAATGCATCATACATACATATGTACATCCAAAAGAAATTGTCCCTACATATTATATAGTAGATAAGAACATCTTTAAGGCACTTTTATGTATTATCAATTAAACATATGAGACTCTGGATTCTGCATCAAAAGATGCACCAAACTTACCGTATCGGTTTCATCATCATCGTCATCACCATTCAGTAGCGCCAACGTTGTTACATCCGCCTCCGTAGCAGCAGTAATACATTGCATATCCTTTGGTGTGGACTCCTCGGAGATTACCGACACCGAGGGCAAATTTTCAACGAATACCTCAAAATGTTTAATGGCAGCAGTGGGTGTGGGTGTTGGTGTTGGTGTTTGTGGTGTAATGGGATGCGTGGGCGTCATAGGAGTCATAGGCGTTTTGGGTGCTGTTGCATGCGAATGCTGAATTAACTCGTGATAGCTGTTGCAATTACCATTCGGCAGACGTCGGCTTCCGGTTTCCATTTGTGTTTGCTTCAAAATCTGTGCAGGAGTCATATTTTCAATACACTGTGTATATTTACGTTTTATTTTAACACTGTCCATGGACAACGACTGCATTTTTTGAGTTTGCTGTTCTATTTCAGCTCTGTCAGCTACCTTCCTTGGACTGCGTTTCTTATTTCCATGTCCTGTCTTTTCGCTTCTGCCATCACCACAACCCAACAGCTTTTGTTGTTGCATCAGCAACTCCGCTTCACGCAAAATGTCCTCAACGCTCCTTGTATCCGTGTTGTCTGCCAAGCGGCCAACCTCTTGAAAAATACTCTCCGCATCGACTTCATCAATGCTGCATTCTTGTTCCCGTGCCAGAAATTCCATTATGGAACTACTAGTGAAATCATCATAATCCACCGTTATGGGAGAGGACGATGAAGTATTCGGTGATTCCGACGAGGAGTGGGAGGAGGGCGAGTGAGAATGTGACTTCGTGACGCCGGTGACAGTTGATTTAGCGCCTGTTTGGTGGGCGGAGTTGGCATTTACGACGCCACTACCACTACTGCCTCTGCTCTTGTTGGTGTTATTGTCATTGATATTACGATTTTGTGCAGCGGGTGTGGTTTTTTTGTGATTTTCTGCCCCGTTTTGATTTTGCCGTGCATTTTGCAATGCATTTTGTTGTTGGTTTTTAGACAATATTTTGGACATAATTAAAAGAAATAGCCCAAACAGAGACGAAGAAAATATGCAATTATGTACGTGAAAATTGTGTAATGTTTAAAAATATCACCAAACCCAAGTTCCAATCAAGTTTGCTTATAACTTCTTCACAATTAAATCCATTTTTCACACAGAAGCTACTTTCGATTATGTATACCCATCTCTAAAGAAACAAATAAAGCACTTAACTCTAGCATATTCCTTTTTCTCGTTGGACGAGCTGTTATTGAGATATTTTGCAAACTAAAATTTGGACGGCCCAAAATAATTTTCCAATTGTTATTTTTTCACAGCGTCTTCGCGCAAAGTCAATTCACAAACGAATGGTACGATTGATAGCGACAATTCGCATGCGAATGACAATTACGAAGGATATTTACGAAGGCAGTGAAGAGAATACAAGGAATACAATCATCCACACACACTTCCTATTATGTCCTGCTAGATCTGCTTGCCAATTATCCTTTGTCAAGTATTGCTTTTTCGCTATTTGCTTTTGTTTTGTTTGTACTGATTTTGTGGAATTGTTGTTGCAGGCTTTGTACACAAAACACAGAAAATTGTTGCCATATCTTTTAAAATTCCGCAGTGTTTGATAATGTTCATGGAGCAACTAAAAAGGAGAATGCATAAGATCAGCTGACTTCTTCTTCAATCTTCATAAACACACGAACACAAGCATTTTTTTTCACATTTGCCACACACACACGCACCCTAGCATTTCCATAGGGGCCGAATCTGTCAAATTCTTCTACATTCCTCTTTGCATGACACTTCTGGCCCCACTATCATGGAGGAACAATAAAGGAGAATGCATAAGATCAGCGAAAACCTTTATTGTTGAATCATGATAAGGTGTACAGACTGCTTATTAGTGCGGTTAGAGCCTATACACACTAGCTGTGTAACCTAATTCATAGCCCAGTTAGTCGAGAACGTGTGGTCCGCTCGCTGACGCAAACGCCCGTATGCAATTTTTAGGATTTTTTGAGCCCGTAGCAATCAGCTGTTTTAGGGTGAAAACAGAACCGGGACGTAACGACACGACATTGCGACAACGACAGCCTCTTGACGTAAAAATGACGGTGCGAAGCCAGCGACTGAAACATAATTTAATTTTCAGTAATATCTTCATTTATTAGGAGTGTTCATTATCTCAAAATTTTTACATATTTTTACGAATAGTTACGAATCTATATTCAATAAGCCAAAAAATTCGCAAAAGGGAGCCAAATTGAGAGAGTAAGACCTCGAGAGAGTTGATAAACGCTGCAAGTAAAATTTTCACTTGCAACTACTCGCAGCTTTAAAAAAATTGAAGTGTCCAAAATATATGATCACAAAAATTTCAATTGGAAATATACAAACATTTTAAACGCAAATTTCTAATTGTGTACTAAATAAGTTAGCGCAAAAACCGAATCTTGATGTTGTGGAATAGCCAAAGTAGAATTTTGTTTTCCTAATTCAGTTATTTCCATTCAATTCCAATTTCAAAAATTTCAATTACAACCTAACCTAAGAATCAAATTGTCAAAACAGCGTATCAGCCGTTTTCTTGCGAATGTTTACGATTTTGTGTTCAATTACTTTGGTTGATAATTTTCTCTTTTTCTCGTTTTTACTCTTAATTTGACATTGACGCTCTTTTTGCAAGTAAAGTTGTTGAACAAAGCTATTATCTTGTTATTAATTTATATATATATATTTACATTTTGTTTGGGATTTAAAAAAAATTTATAAACGTTTTCTTTCCTTTCTTTTTAAAATTAAAGTAATAATAAATGTTTCGTTTAAGTAGACATACTATTTTTTCCATGTGAACACATATATGTATATTCGATAACATTTTACAATCTTGTTGAGTTAGGCACTCTGCACACGAGGCGAATCGTCATAGACGCGTATCAGACATTTTATGTAGCGTCGATTTCCTTACGCCTCAAGATCTGCACACGAAGCGACATGAAACTTCGCTGCACAAACAAACAAACAAATTAATAATACGGTATTTGCTTTAAATTTCGAAGCTTTAAATAGAAAAGATGATAACTTTTATGGAATCTTCCATTTTCTTTAATTTTACACTCATTTTTCCGATTTTTTACACAAATTTTACTGCTTTCTTAAATTTTACCAAGTGGAAAAATGTAAACAAACATCTTCTTCTTCCTGTTTTCTAAGCGTAGTACGCCTAGCTACTAGCACTGCTTTACGCCAAGCGACATGTAGCCAGCATACTTTGACGAATGCATGAAGCTGACGACTCGTGTGCAGCCCTCAATTGAAATATACGTGCGCGACATCAAAGCGTACAGCTTTCGTCTGTAGTATCTAATACGCGTCTAAAGCAGTACGCTCCGTGTGCAGAGTGCCTTAGTTGTATAATGCTGTGTAAATTACCGTTTAAATATTTAATAACTAAAAATGTTCAACTGGCAACCCTTCTACCTTGCAACCATGCGAGCGATCAGCTGACACATTTTTACGTAAAAAATCAAAATGATTTTGATCTCTGCGGTATGGGCTTCTGCGTCGTACGTCGTTGAATAATCGGTTACATACAAATCCCATTAAATAGGTTGGATCAGCTGACACGGTACACGGGTTTACGTTCTCGACTAACTGGGCTATAACACGAGGCAACAAACCAACCAGCCAGCGCATGAATGACACTTGACTCTCACAGCTCGAAGCAAAAAATAATAATTAATGCCACTAAGCCAACGAGAGTAAAGCGCACGCGCCCATCATTGTCATACAAAACACGCTCCACTAATTTAAAGTTTTGTTTTATAAAAATATAAAACAAACATACATACATATACTATGTATAAAAGTAAAAATGCTGGTAAACGCTCGCTAGGCGTAACAAAACTCCAGAGATCGCTAAGCGATGGCCATCTACGACGAGAGCAAACAGTATGCAAAATAAAAACAAAGCAAGTCAAACGATAGCCAGCGTGAGAAACAATAACCGGCTGAGAGTAGCGGCGCACGCCACGCTGCGGCCGTCTTAACGAACGAAAGCGAAAAGGAATCACTTTCCCATTTGTGGTATAAAAGCGCCACTACGGCAATGGGACATGTCTCATTAGTGTTTCGTGTCCGATTTCGCCAAGATGTGCGTCGGCAGATCCAAAGTATTTCGCAAAATGTCATCAACGCGACCAACGCCACTTTTGGCGCCTTTAACGCGTTGCGCGTACTTTACAATCGCTTTACTGTTACTTTCGCTCGCAGCAAAACGCGTCGCGTCAATGTCACTCGAACGTTTGAGTGTCAATCAGAATGAATTGAATTCGCCAATTACAGCGACCAAAAATGATGTAGAAATGTCCGCGGAATCTATGAATAGTGAAGATATGTTAGTGGACGATATGGAATTGGAGCCTGTACTTAGTAACGGTGATGTGGCAGATGCTTATTTACTTGTGCCCAGCAATGCGGGCTTAAGTGAACGTGAAAGTGTTGAAAAGAATATGATCGAAAATGCGTATGATGGTGAGGCGGTGGAGTTGGGGCCATATCCGAATGAGGCAACAGATATGTTAATGGTGGAAACGAAGGACACATCGCCTTTGCATGTCACACTTTTGGGAGAACCGGCGCCGCAGCATGAAACAATTGTCACAGAGGTGGATGCACAAACCCCCATCGAATTCAAAGAAGAAAACGCGGAAATGGTGCCCGTGTTAGCTGTGGCAGTTGAAGAACCTCAAGGATCTCAGAAAGAAGTATTTGATTCACCCTTCATTACCGGTGAGCAAAGTTCGGATAGTGAGGTTGCAGTGAACGGTGAAAATGGTGGCCATGTCGCTGATGTGATAGTGGATGCTACTTTGGAATTAAAGAAAGATAAGGCAGGTGTGAAAACTGAAACACCAGAAGCTCCTGAAAGCCCTATAAACGAAAGTCCTATCGACGACAATAACGTGAGCGAAAAAGACTATACGACGCTAAGTGCTGAAGAGGAAACTGCTGCAAAATTGGAAGAGGAAGAAGCCATTGACAGCCTATCTGCTATGGAAGGAAGTTTTGTCGTCGAACATGAATCGGCCAGTAATGAGCAAGTGAAGAGTGAAGAAAATGATAACATAATAGAAGAGACCACTAAGTCCGAATCTAATCTGAAAGATGAGTTAAAACCACAATTAGTAGAAAATAACGTAGCCGAAGAGATGGGAAGTAAACCAAGTCAAAGTTCTGAACAAATAGATTTCGTGCCTTTAGATAATCAAGTTATGAAAGAGGAAGAAGAACAAGAAAATCTTGAAGCACAAAACGAAACCAACCTACAAGAGATTGGAGCTCAGGACGATGCGCAAGCACAAAGCACTGATGAACAAAATGAGGAAAATAAAGTTCTTACTGAACCGCCAGAAAGAGAAGATGCGAATGAAATGCAACAAAATGCGCAATTGGGCGATAACAAAGAAGACACAGCTGAGGAGGCGGCCGCAGCTGAACCACCGGCAGAGAGCACGAAAAAAAGTGTAGTCGAAGAAATTGCTCAAATGATTGCCGAAGGAAACGGCGAAGAAATAACTGGGGATGCTTTAAAATCTGATGAAACTGACAAAGAAGAGAAAGATACGCCCGCTAAGGATGGTCAGACAAATAATGAAAACAAATCAGAAAACAATAGTCAAACTGTGGAGGACTTGGAAACGCCAACAGAAAATGTGCAAGCTGAAAATGATCAAATTGCAGAAGAAAGCGAATCGATGGCAGAAATTCAGTTTACGGAACAAAATCAAATAGAAAATGAGGAAACTCAAGGGATTGACGAGGTTGAGGATGGCGAAAAGCAAGAGACTTTAGACGAAATTAAAGAAATTGTAGAAAATAAGCAGCCGAATGATTCTAGTCAGTCGTACACGAAGGAAGAAGAAGCTACAGCTGCTGACGAAACGTTACCTATCGGCGAAGTATCAGAGATAATAATTCCACAAGAAGCAGCTGCTGAGAACATAACTGAGCAGAATACTAGCGATGAAGAAACGATAGTACTGCTAGTGAACAACGAACCACAAGAATTAGCTAATGAAAACAACAAGGAAGAAGAGCCCACAGATGAAGTGAAACAGCCGCAAGAAATCCAACTTCCGTTAAAAACAGCACAAGTATCAGATAATGCGGTACACGAGGAGAAAGCAGAAACGATAGAAATGACTGAAGAACCTCCAGCAGTGACACAAAATGAAATTCCATCGGAGAAGTTGGAAGATTCAGAAATAAGTGGAAGCAATACCGTAACGGAGGAAGAAAAACAAGAAACTGAAACATCAGAGCAGCTATTGTTACCATCAGATGACACAGGAGAAAGAGAAGAACACAAAGAACAAGAAATATCAGAGCAATTGGTAACAGAAGAACCAGAAAGAGAACAGTCCCAGCAACAGGAAATTATTGGTGAAAAGGAAAAGGAAGAAGAAAAGGAGGAAGAAAAGGAACAATCACAGGTTGAAACACAGCAAGCGGCGGCTAAACCACCAATTGTGGCAGAATTTTCGAACAGTGGTCCAATGAAACCAACCAATTCTTTGCTTACAACCATCATACAAATGCCACAACAACAACAACAAAATACACAAATTAAAGAGAAATATACACCTATAAAAATCGAAAATGCCGATGGGCTATCATCACCAGCAACAACAACAACACCCATCAGTCAAAACAACAGCAACAAACCACCAATATCAATGGCAACATCACCTCAAGCACCATTAAATGCCATGAATAGTGTTCTTAATTATGTGAATTCGTCATTTATGCAATCGAATAATAATAATAATAACAACAATAATAAACAGAATGATGGCAACGATGTTGATGATGATGATTTAAATTCACAATTAAGACGATACGATGGTGCTCAGGTCTGGAGAATTGTTGTACAAAATGATCACGATAGAAAAATGGCAGATGAATTGCAAACTAAATATGGTAAGTGCACACAAAAGCAACAACAACAACGGTACATCGATGCATCTTTGAAAAATAGTATAAAAATAGTATAAGTAGTAAACAATCGTTACTATTGTAAATACATAAGCGTACCTTGAATGGGAGACATTGTGCGGTGGTAGTCAAAGGGGTAAGAAGGATATTTATGGTGGTGGCAGTGAAAGTGAATGCATAAGTAATAGATCACTTGACTGGGCTGTGTAAGCAGCAATAGTGTAAAACGTGTGACTTTGAAAGTGAAAGGTGCAAGCAAATGACTTTAATGGCAGCAAACCGACAAAGGCAGCCCATGTAAATAAGTAATGGCGCGATATAGATATTATTTGTATGTGCATATATCGAAGTATAAAGTACATGTTTTTATACTCAGCTGTACTAGTACACATAGGGGATTCACAACCTGTCATATTGCGTCATATCGTCATAAGTCATAATATTTTGTTGTTGCATTCTGTGTTATATGTGTACTAAATAAATACAACTCTGCACGATATGTTTTTGGGTCGTCGTATTTGATCAGCTGTTTTTGTTTACTTCTTCACAGGGCTTCGGAAAAGTCTTTTGTAACTATTTCCGTGCAATATTTTAATATGACATATGACTTTATGACACTTTGTGAATCACCTAGGTTAGGTTAGGTTAGGTTGAGGTGGCTGTCTCCGCAATTCATGAAAGCGGGGACACACTTAGGCCGAGGTGGCCCATTGTGATTTGTGAATCACCTAACAGAGTATTATAGTTTTAATCACATAACGGTGGATTGTAATAGAATGAAATAATCAAGATAGATATAGACTTATATATATCAAAATGATCAGGTGAAAAGAGAAATCGATTGAGCCATGTCCGTCCGTCCGTCCGTCCGTCTGTAAACACTCTAGCTCGCGCAAAAATTGAGATATTTTGATGAAATTTGGAATGCAAGATGGTATCGAGACTGGGACGGTTGGTATTGAAAACGGGCGAAATCTGACCATGACCACGCCCACTTTTCCTATATAGAAAAAATCGGAAATTTGGCATCTCAGTTACTAATATAGCTGGAGCGATAAAATTTTACCCACGTGTTGAGCTCAGGCCCCTAGAAAGAAATCTGATGAAATTTTGGGAAATGGGCGGTGCCACGCCCTCTTATTAAGGGTCAAACCTTGAAAGTTTTATATGTCATAACTCAGAAACCATTGAAGATATATCGATGAAATTTGCTACGCGTGATATACTTACTTAGGCAAATGTTTGGACGAAAAATTGCCAAAATCAGTTAACGACCACGCCCACTTTTATATATGGGTATTATAAAGTGGCCTAATAAAAACATTTTAAGCGATATCTCTGTCAAATATAAAGGTATGTCATTGAAATTTTATGGCAGGAGTCCAACTGCGGATATAAAACGAAAAGCATAAAAATTTTGGAAAATAGGCGTGGCACCGCCTCTTTTTAGAAGCAGGAATATACGAGATTTCTGAGCCCATAACTCGACAAATAATTGATATATAATGACGAAACTTGGTGTGTACACTTTTATTACATGAGGTAATACATGTTCAAAATTTTAGCGAAATCGGTTTGACGACCACGCCCACTTTTATACATGGGAACTATAAAGTGACCTAATAAAAATATTTTAAGCGATATCTTTGTCAAATATAGAGATAATTCATAGAAATTTTGTGGCATGAGTTCCACAAAAGACCGGAAACAAAAAATATAAAAATTTTGGAAAATGGGCGTGGCACCGCCTCTTTTTACGCAAAGGGATATACGAGATTTCTTAGCCCATAACTCGACAAATAATTGAGATATTATGACGAAACTTGGTTTATACACTTTTATAACATGTGTTAATAGACACGCAAAAATTTATTGAAATCGGTTTATGACCACGCCTACTTTTTAACAAAGATATTTCTGGAACACCCTTTGGGAATTTGTATCGTGACATCTTTGTAACTAGAAGTCAAAAAGGAACGAAATTTTGCACAAAGAATAATATTCATATGCTTAGTTGGATGACTGATAAAAAAGTTGGAAATGGGCGAGGCTACGCCTACTTTATGCGGCACTCGCTTATGTAAAATACGCCGTTTCCATTAAACGCAAACAAACAATGAAAGCATACAGCTGAGTATTTAATGTTCGATTCCACTCGAACTTAGGCTTCCTTACTTGTTAGATACATATGTATTTACATACATATAATATATGTATGTAGATGTGACCATCAATGATTTTTTCTTCTTTATAAAGACCATTTTAATTAGTCTAATGGCATGGCTATGAAGGTTTTTTTTATTAATATATGTATGTACTTATGTACATACAATATATATAATCTTATGCATTTATATACATCCGTGCAATATTATATTTTATATGCGAAGCAATTGTGCAAAGCTGGAAAAACGATAAAACGGCCATTTAGATTTGCAACAGTTACAAGCAATAATAACAACATGTAAAATTTGCTGGGCAATTTTCAAAAGGATTGCAAATGCCAAAGGTTTGTTTTGCTTTGACTGAAAATTTATGACGCAAGCCAAAACTGGCGCGATCTACATATCGTCGCCTGAGAAAACGAGTGTCGTATGTGAAAATCGACGATTTCTAGTTTTTGATGCAGATTAACTAAATCGGACCTAATCTTTTAATTTTTCCTATCCATTTTTTTCTATCTCTTTTAGTTTTTGAGTTATTTAGTGTGCATTTGTCGTATGTTACAAAATTACTACCATTTGGGTATGCATTTGTCGTATGTGCCGCTGAGCTACTGGGAATAAACCAAAATATTGTATCGGAGCTATAGGTTATAGTGATCCGATCTGAATGATCTTCACTTATATTAGTCCGATGTGGTGGATTCCGACAAATGATCAAAGTATCATCAAAATATATTCAACTGCCAAATTTCAAGTCGATATCTAAAAAAATGTGAGCCTCATACCCATTCCGTTTTGGAAAAAGAGAAGAATTTTTGTCGTATGTGCTATTATAAAGACGTATTGCTGCTCAGACGTCACATACGACAAATGCATACTGAATGAAAAGTCGATTATCTCCCATAATTTTAAAATTACAGTTCAAAATATATAATACTCGCTACAGCTCGTCCAAATAACAGAAAAATCTGTTGTACATATATGTAGTTTTTGAGAATTTCCAATTTGAACTTCAAAGTCGATTTTCTCGAAACTAAGTTTTGTAACATACGACATTCGTTTTCTCAGGCGACGATATGTATATACACACATAGCGTCGGTTGGAAGGGCGCCATAGGAATGAAAGGCTAGAAATATGAAAATAATGTGAAGCGTATAAAATTTGCAAATAAAATGCTATGCAAGTCAGGAAAATTTTTAAAGAGCACGATTGGCTTTAAAAAACTGAAGCTTTTACTTTTTATTAATATTGCTGACTAGAAAACTCATTATTAAAATAAATTTACATACATACATACATACCATATTTTTATTTTGCTCACAAAGCAAACTCATAAACTAAAAGTGCATGGCAAATATTCAGTTTTATTTTCTCTCAGCAACTCTATAACGTTTATCTCCCTCGTATATCGTTAGGGCCTGGTTATGCTTACAATTTTGCTGGTCGAGCACCGTGAAATTGTTGTTGTGCACTCCGACGGTGAGAGAATTTTCGGACTCTCACATCCAGCAAATCTGCTGTGTGAAACAGGCAGCCAGCAGTCGAGGTTTCGGGGGTAATAATGTGTTATGTTGTGTATGTGTTCAGTAATAATCATGTGTTATGTTGTGTATGTGCGCTCCAATCATCAATGCAAGCATAACCACCTCTCACCAATCACGAAATGTTTCCGATTTTGATTGGCAATGTTGATTGGTACCATAACCACAGCATAAGCGAAATACAAAACAGTAAAGAATTTATACTGGCGCCCAAGTTTTTTCTCCACTTGATCTTTCCAATGCAGTGGATGCATCACTCGTTCTCTGCTGCCATCGCACTATGGGTCAAAATCGAAATATTGAGGAATTAAACCCAATTATTGACTTTTGATTTTCCCAAAAAAAAATAATTACCTTTTATTACACATTACTGCAGTAAATAAAAATACAACAAATAATGTCAGTTGGCTATCACTTGTTTGTCAGAAAGCTTTCAAAGTCTTGGTTTCGATTTTTGTATTCGTAAAAAAGATTTTACTCAAATTATATACAAATCTCAAGTGGTGATAAAAAGCTAACGATTTGAATAAAGTGTGTTTATAAAATGGAAAATATTAATAAAGGTATGTAAAATCAAGAACAACAAACTTTTTTTCTGAAACAATAATAATCGTTAGTATATTTTTGAGTTTAAATAAGCCGTGTTGTGTTTTGAGTTTTTTCTGTGTTAAATAGAATATAAATAAGTTGGATCTAATAGGATCAATACAAATTATATATCTAGTTACAGCTAATAATGTCCTCTTTAATGCAAATTATATTTTATCTGCGGGAGTTTGCAGGCGAGTCTACAATTTCACTTTTTTCAGAGCAAAGTAAACTTCGAAAATGGCTATACTTTACAATTTTATATTGATAATAATAAAAATATAAAACTCATTTATATATAGGGTTTAAAAACCTAATAATTTTCCTTGAATGTAACGTTACACTTTTTCGGATATCTTCTTTAGTACCTGAGATATTGTTATTTTAATTTCACTAACTTGCTATAAAAAAAAAAAACTTTAAAATTTCCTATCGCAAAGTTAATGAACTTAAAATAACAATATCTCTAAAACTACACATAGCATCGAAAATCTGACTTCAGATTCAGATTCAGCGTATCGGAATCCTTTAGAAAAGTAAAGTTTTATCTCTATTTGAAATTCAACTTAAATTTACAGTTTCCACTATGTATGGTATCAGGAGCGAAAAATGGGCGTGACTCGCCCATTTTCGTCATGAGATATTTGCCACTATCACCAACACCGTCGGCGTTACCGAAATGACGTTTTCGGCAAATTGGCATTATGACAACCGACGGCGCGCCGAATCTTTCGAAGTTCGGTAAATCGGCATTATGAACACCGAATGAACGAACATTTTGACAGTTTTTCGTGCCGAAATTTGCCGCAAGTATTTGGTTGCGGCGATATTAACAAAATATCAAAAAATTACAATAAAAGTTTAAGTAAATTGTGTAAATGCATGTATGAAGTTGGAATAAGTGTTAATAAGTGTGAATATATGTAAATACCTACATTAATCAACCGGTCGCGAGAAGCCACAAACATGGCGTGGGTCCATTGCATTTTCCACCGAGATTGAATTGCTGTTATATGCAAAGAAAAACTTCAGAGAAAAAATTGTGAAATAATGATAAGAAGAGTGATTTACGTGCGTATGTAGGTTTTGGAAATTAAAATATATTTGCACCCAAGAATAATAATGCATTTTCTGAAGTTGCTAACTGATATAAAATAGCAACTAACGAATTATGAATGTGTATTACCACCAATTTACCATTTCAGTAGAAACTTTCGTCTCAACAAAGGGTGGCGGCCTTCACAATGCATAAGGGTGCTCTACGCAAAAATACTGTGTTATTAATGAATTATAAGTTTCCGCAAGATTTCGTTTGCATTTTATTGATCTATCGCCAAAAAAAGAGACGAAAAATTCCGGTGCCGGGTAAATTGTTATTGAAATTTTCCCGTGTTTTTGTATACAATTTGCTTTATGTAGTTCAAAATAATTCTATGAAAAACAGAAAAAAGTACAAGGTAAAGATTTCTTTCACGCAAAATTCAGACTATTTTTTTTTATTTTCAGCCTCTAATTAGAAGGAAAAACAAGAAGGAGCACACCTCGAATTGGGAGAGAAGCTCGGCCATGAAACTCGTCAGAGTTATAATAGCGCCATTGTATTATTATTATAATTAAATTTACGCTTGTTTACTTAAAGTAAAATTATTGCTATGATCTCTCAAAAACTTTCTTTCGTTCAGAGAAATCCTTTTCTCCTCTTCTTCTACTAATAAAGCTGCTATCGCAATAGAATTCATTATTTTATTATTTAAATAAATTGTTTTGAGTAAAATAAAGTAAAAATGTATTTGGTTTTATCAAAAAGATAAGAAACCTGAGAAAACCCCGCTCAATTTCGCATCAGCACTTGGTAACGCTGATTCGAACATAGTTCATATAGTTGGCAACACTTAACTTCGAACCGACGGGGTAGCTGATACGATTTTCGACGAGTTCGGCACCGTGATTTTCGGCGTTTCGGCAGTTCGTTCGGTGTTCGTGATACTGGCAATTACTTTTACCTTTAAATATCCTATGAAAAGTTTTAGACCGATATCTTAACTCTATTTTATTCCTCAAAAACTTAATTTTGAACCATAGTGCATCGGTGGGCGTCGAGGCTCATAACAAGACCTAGCCAGCGTACCCGCCAATTTGTTATTCGCTGAACTATGTATGTATGTATATTTCGCTAGCTTAGAGTGCAAACTGTGTAAGTCCAGTTTTATGAAAAAGTGTATTTTTATGTAGAACGCTAGAACACTAAACATAAAACAAACATGAACAGAAATTTTGTTTTTATTTAATATTTTTTGTACTTTGGAATAAGCGGAAAAATCCAATTAGCTCATACAGCGATGGTAGATGTGATAGCTATTTCGAAGAAAAACCACTTTCTTCATCATCAGACATCTTCTCGGGAGCACACCAGGCTTTGAACCTACGCTCCAACCATCAGCAGTCGAATATTAGCGAAACGCTAAGCACTGCGGCTACCGATGGTCCTGCTGAGCTGTTGGATTTTTCACTTATATATGCCATTGTTCTATTCAATCGAACCTCACTTAGTGTACGATTTTCGTACATCTGCTATGCAAGTGTTGAATACTGGTTGGCAGCTGACGGACAGCGGGCGCTGTGTACAGTAGTTGTATGTACAACAGCACAATTTATAATTTAACATAATTGGGTATGTTAGTGTCTAGCACGAATTTATTATTTTTAATTTTAATTTTTGTACTTTGGAATAAGCGGAAAAATCCAATTAGCTCATACAGCGATGGTAGATGTGATAGCTATTTCGAAGAAAAACCACTTTCTTCATCATCAGACATCTTCTCGGGAGCACACCAGGCTTTGAACCTACGCTCCAACCATCTTCGACTGCTGATAGCTATCGTATGACAATCCATAATAAGGGGGTATATTTTGTACAGTAAAACTTCTTATACATTACCAGAACATCCCCTTAACTGCTTATACATATGTATGTACATATATCCATACATATGTGGTTACATAGACAGTTTGTATACACGTATGTACGAAAAATAGCACATTTGACTTTTGGCTGACGAAAAGTAGCAAACATATGTATGTATATATTGTTTTTACATTAAAATTGTTGTTTTTAAACAAAATTTCTACTTTTTGTCAGCCAAAAATTTAATGTGCTTGTATTCGTCAGCCAGAAAAATTGTGAGCTAGTTTTCGTATGGTACGACGATATGTATGTATGTATTTAGATATGTATGACAAAGATTTATAATAAAAATTAAATTAGTAGTACGATATACATAGTTAAATAACGTTTACATATCGTCGTTTAAATTGCAATACCTCGTATCGACAAACCCCAGGAATGTGTTTTTGTTAAAGTAGGAGTTAAGAAGAGTAAACCGAAACAGAAAAATGAATACGAATGAAGTACATAACAAAGTTAGATGGTAGACAGCTGTATATTCAGCACCACAATAATGCTACCATTCATGGTGAATACCTAACAAGATTATAATAACGACCATATGAAAGAAGCATGCGGCTTGGAATGAAAACCTTACGCTTTCGCTTCATTGCTTTTTTTACTATACAAAGTCATTCATGCAAAGGCGATCATAGTCATGGGGCATAGTCATGGAAGTTGTTATCTTCCCTAACGGAAATGTAAGGAGAAAAGTATTGATGATTGTAGTACCGTTGGGCCAAATGGGTAAATGTACATATATGTATACTAGGGTGGTCCCCAAATGTATGGAAACAAATTGCGTATCATATTTCGTGAACCTCACCACCAAGGTCGATGCTAATATAGTCGAACATATCATATATAAATTTTTGTCCCGATCGGAGACGGCTAAGTGGTGTCGCACAGGGTCAAATTTCAGAAAACTATGGAGACTGAAAAAATTAAATTTAATTTCTCGTATATCTAATGCCCAAAATCGATAGTCCTGCACTAAAGGATACCAAATATATATTTTGGTCCCGATCGGAGATGGTTAAGGGATATCGCACAGCGGTTTACTATATCACCTCTCTTCCTTTTGGGCGCTTACTAGTTTGGTCCGAAAATTTATATTTATCAAAATTCCTTTTCAAAAATATTTAATTTTCTGCTTATGAGGCGAAAAGATTCGATATACAGTTCAAGAGAATCTCTATTTTATTTTTATGTATTATCAGTAGACTGCGGATCTTTATGCAATTGCATATTTTTAAGGAGAAGAGGTAGCGATATGGCTCAAAAGAGAAAAATGAATGTTATTAATTAAATATTCTAAATTTACATATTTATTTCTGCATATTTTGCATATTGCATATAACTTGCATATTTGCATATAACTTGCATATTTGCATTTAACTTGCATATTTACATAAAAATTGAAAATTTGCATATATATTTTATCGTGAGACACTTTGGCGTTTTCATACTGCGATAATTTGTTTCAAATTGATGAATTCTATGGAATATATTTTGCAATGAGTCATTTCTAATGGCTTAATTTTTAATAATAATTTGTCATTCAGCGTTTAACAAGCTTATCATTTTATTTTTCTGCATTTGCAATGGGAAAAGCAATGAAGAGAAAGTGTTTGAAGCTTCGAAATTGGGTTGACAATATTAAAGACCCAAATTTGAGCGTTCATTTTCAGCATATGTATAAACTGATATTAACCGATAAGCGTCACAATTTCGGCATTCAGAATCTGAAGAAAACAATTGTAGTATATTGTGGTCTTAACTACAACTAAAATTATCACTTTACATTAAAAATTATTATAATAAAAATTAGTTACCATTTACAGTTTTGTTTTGGGTGTTAATGGGTTATTTATTTGCATGGAACAAATGTTCCAGCATACAACAAATGATTTTTGCATTCAACTGTATTTACTTATTGTGTATATCACTTGAAATTCTATATTTTATATGAAAAAGGTGTATTTTTAATTTGCATATAACTTGCATATAACTTGCATATAAGTTGCATATATTTTGCATATTCAAAACAGAGCAAGAAAATTCGTTTTGGAATGCGAATATATAGTTTTGAATCAATATAACACTTAATAAAGCATTTTTAATTTTTTGCATAAAGATCCGCAGTCTAATTATCAGTTTTAGTTAGTTGCTTAATACCTGAATGTGATTTTGGTAAAGATCGTTGCTTTCTTTGAGAATTTTGAGGTAGTCCGTGTTAGCCAGCAAATTCAGAGTGTGACTTGCACAGCGCTGATGCTTGGGCAAAAATTGCAATATTTCTTTGAAATAGGGCATTTGTTCCTCAATTTCTAAATCTTCATATATGTATGTATATAGACGGCTCCTTTATGGGGAAAGTATATGTATTCATAAACTGAATGAGAGTTTTTCAGTGTGAGATGTGTTTATCAACAGTACCTACTGTAACCGTAATCATTGAATATACCATTACGATTACAGTAATCGTAATCCTAAAAATTTTACGATTACGATTACTGTAATTGTAATCGTACGTTTTATGATTACGATTACAGTAATCGTAATCCTAAAAATATAACGATTACGATTACAGTAATTGTAATCGTACTTTCCATGATTACGATTACAGTAATCGTAATCCTAAAAATTTAACGATTACGATTACAGTAATTGTAATCGTACGTTCTATGATTACGATTACAGTAATCGTAATCCTAAAAATTTAACGATTACGATTACAGTAATTGTAATCGTACGTTCTATGATTACGATTATAGTAATAGTAATCCTAAAAATTTAAGGATTACAATTACAGTAATCGTAATCGTAAAAATCTCAATTACGATTACAGTAGTCGTAATCCTAAAAATTTAAGGATTACAATTACAGTAATTGTAATCGTAAGTAATCAAAATGTAATCGTAATCCTTAGCGCCCAGCTCTGAGCCCAACTTATAAACTGAACTCAATAACAAAAATTGATACTGTTTATTTTTTTTTATCACCAATTTTTCTTTTTTACATGTAAATCATGGTAGAAAATGGAGTTTGAATTTTTATACCATAATGTAAATAAAATCAGTGGAAGAGAGAAAAAATTAAAATTACTCACTAAAAAAAAAAAATATTTACGTTTGTTTTTACATGGCCGTTTAATTCTAATAATTATTTGTATGTGAATTTTATATGAGCTATTGGCCAGTCTCTGATGAGGAGATGTGGTGGTCTCCGAAATGGATCCATAACTTCTACCAAAACATTTTTTAAATTTTTCTTAATAAAAAATAATAAAAAATTCACAAAAAAATATTATTTTTGTCTGTTCCCAACAGACCAGGATGTAAACAAAATGTAATAGGACTTGAGAACAAGTTTATAACAATTGTCCATTTTAAGCTCATTGCAATACAGTTTTTATAAGCTTAATTGTAAGCTTATTCACAAGCATGATTGAAATAATTGAGGAACATTTGATTTCGGTATACCGCAACGCGGAAAGACCGGTCAGTAAAATTTAAGGAATTACTGCATAATTTTTTTCGGCATAATAAAAGAAGAAGAAGAAAGTCGTTTCGGCCATAAATGTAGCAAGCTATCTTCGCTAGAAGACATTATTGCTATTATTGAGTGATTTGTTGAATTTTAAAATTGTATATTGTAGATTTCGATGTTTGTTTTCTTATTTTCTGAAGATTACGCACCGAAAGTATTTCCACAAGTGCGAAAACATTGCAACGCGGAATCGTTTCGGTAAGCTGAAAATACCGAGTAAAAAATGTCTATTCGAAGTCGTACCGATTACACTGTAGGGAGGTCAAAATATCACAGCGAAACGCCGAGACACCCCAACTAAATTTTTGGCTGTAGAATACGATGGCATTTACAGAAAGTCAAAGTTAGCTCTTGTTTTTGAGATATTTAGGAAAGAAGTTTCAGAGCTCTGAAGGTAAATTTTTCCGTCTATAAACTTTACTCAGGCTTGGAACCCTTTACGCAAGGCAGATCTAGGAAGGTAGGCCCGGTGGCGAATTCAGAAATTTCCCATGTATTTTGTTATTGTAATAGGTAGAGTGTAATGTCAAAATGATATTTCGCCGTGGTTAAAATCTGAATTCGCTTGGGGCTCGTTCATTCCTATTGGCCATGATGTGAATTCGCTTGGATTTTGACATTACACTCTACCTTTGCATATAAAAAAAGTAGTTTCTGAATTCGCCACCGGGCCTACCTTCCTAGATCTGCCTTGCCTTTACGAGCATAAAAATTTTGACAGTTGCTCTTAGAGCCTATACACACTTGCGACTCAATCGATTTAGTCGAATGTTGATTTGCATGGGAATGTATGGAAGCATTCACAATACATTCAATTAGTTGTACAACTGAAACAGTTGGATTTGCAGCCCAATTTCATTCCAACTGAAACAGTTGTACAACTGCTTGATCAGCAAGGCGCCCTTCTACGTATTCACACTTGAGACAATTTAGTCGAACGACTACAACAACAACAGTGATATTCGTAGTGGAAAGAGTTGCCATGCTGACAGCACTACTTTTATTTCACTTTTGGTAAATTGTAGAGATTGAATATTTCAATTAATATTTTCAAAATGTTTAAAAACAAAAGGTTCGTTTCTTATTAACTACACCATTTCCAGATGGATTTTAGAAAGCGTTAACTGGATTTTAGAAAGGGGAAATTGGATTTTAGAAATGTCAATTAGATTTTAGAAAGGGGAAATTGGATTTTAGAAATGTCAATTGGATTTTAGAAAGCGTTAAAAGGATTTTAGAAAACAAAATTGGATTTTTGAAAGCGTGATTTGGATTTCAGAATGTGCGTTTAAAATAAATTTTACACAGAATTTTTCGAATAGAAATTCTTTATTGCGTATGAAAGTATAAATTAATAATTATATAAATTTTCGAAAATCCAATTGACAGTTCTAAGATCCAATTTCCCCTTTCTAAAATCCAGTTGACGCTTTCTAAAATCCATCTGGAAATGGTGTAGTTATAGACAAGAATTATCTAACTAAGGATATTTACTTCCGTTTTCATATGTTTCTTGATATTGTTGTTCTCTTCAAATGTCATTAATCGCATTTTAAAATAGAAATAATGAAAATGAAATTTCATGAAAATTATTAATGGCTGATTTTTACTATTTTTCCGTTTCTTGTACTTCTGTTCGTTTCGCCTTTATGAGCGTAATTCCTTCCGTTTTTCTCTTTTCATTTACTTGACAGCTAGTTGCTAGTTTAATAAGAAACAAAGCCAAACAATGTATGCACTTTTTGTTTATTTTATTGTTTTTTATTTATTAATCAAGTTGACAGCTGACAAGAAGGTGCTTTCATGTAAGAATGCAGATAAACTTTAACAATTTAATACTTCATCACTTTATATGAAGACCACTAATGTAAAATTTGCTGAGTAAAATGTGAACATTGGCAACACTATGTCATTGTCAATCGCACGACTATTTAGTCTCAAGTGTGAATAGCTGCCACCGATTCGACTAAATAGTTGGAGTAGTGTGAATACAACAGTCCAATTCGACCAAATCGATTGAGTCGCAAGTGTGTATAGGCTCTAAGGGCGCTTTCACATTACTCGGTGCAGTATCGGATCGACATTTTTGGTTTTTACCGAAAGTATACCGACACCTTACCGACCACATGTATTTCAATTGGCACTTTCACATTAGTGTTGCATACATGAAATCGGAGCGGATTAATTTCGGTATACCGCAACGCGGTAAGACCGGTCAGTAAAATCTGAGGAATTACTGCATACATTTTTGCGGCGTAATAAAAGAAGGAGAACAAAGTCAGTAAAAACTCATTTTTGCCATAAATGTAGTAAGCTATAATGGCTTCGTCTTCGCTAAAAGACATTATTCTTATTATTGAGTGATGTGTTGAATTTTAGAATTTTATATTGAAAATTTGGATGTTTAATTTCTTATTTTCTGAAGATTGCGCACCGAAAGTATTCCGATAAGTGTGAAAAACACTGCAACGCGGAATCGTTTCGGTAAGTTGAAAATACCGAGGAAAAATGTCGATCCGATGTCATATCGAGTAATGTGAAAAGGCCCTAAATTGTCAAACTTTGTGTTTGTTGCTATTCTTGTATGTATGTTTGCTTTTCTTGCATTAGTGTGTTGCTTGTCCTATTGAAAATTGACGTTTGAGAATTGAGATAGCAAAACGGACAACAACAAAATTTATTGCAGGGTTGCTTTTCCGCACTGCGGTAACCTTATGGATCAACCTTGCTGGCAGGCACTCTTCTACGTATTCACACTATATCCAGCCCGGCTAAATCGATTTAGTCGCTAGTGTGTATAGGCTCTTAGTCAAAGACGCAAGGCCGTATACCGTGTCAGCTGATCCGATCTATTCCATAGATCTATGTAAACGATTCACGTGGCCGCTGTGGTGCAGTGGGTAGAGTGCTCGCCTGTTGTGCCAGAGGTCTCGGGTTCAAACCACGGTCCGAGCAAAACACCAAAACAATTTTTCTAATTAGTAAAAATCCAATTATTGGGGTTTTTAAGAGCAGCGGTCACCTCTCGGCAGTGGGCGGCATACCCTCCGAGAGTATTTCTGCCATGAAAAAGCTTCTCACAAAAAATGCATTCGCCGTTCGGAGCCGGCATAAAACTGTAGGTCCACCCAATTAGTAGGAAAAACAAAAAGGAGCACACCTCGAATTGGGAGAGAAGCTCGGCCATAAAACTCGCCAGAGTTATAATAGCGCCATTGTATTATATTATATTATGTAAACGATTAGATTCACATATGCGACCAAATCGATTTAGTTGGGCTGGGCTGTAGTATGTTTCATTCGGCCAACTAATTGGGTGTAGTGTGAATATTTCCGTACATCCGCATGCAAATCAAAGGCCGACTAAATCGATCTGGTCGCAGGCGTGAATAATGTCTTACTCAACGACGTATGACGTGAGTTTTGATTTTTAACCCAACATATCCGTGAGCGGACGATCTACACGTTATCCACTAACCGCACTATAAAATTAGTATGAGCGGTAATGCCTATATGACACTACATTTTTCCCTGGTTTTTTTTGGTTTTGAAAACCCACCGAAAGTCAAAATACAAAAACAATTCTTCTATAGGTTGAAAAGAGACAAATACTTCCTCAAAAATAATTTGATTGACATTAAACTTCAAACTATATGAAAATAATATTAATTTCAAAAATTATTTTTTTTGGAAATTTGATTTAAATTACTGAAATAAAAAAGTTATGAAACCCAAAGGCATAGCTTTGTATTCCGTGTTATAAAGGGAAGCCAGTACGCAATATAATTTTTCTTGCGGACTTCTTCTTTACCCTTACGGCCAAAGCAGAAGCTTACAAGAGGCAAATTTAAAATTGGTAGGTATTGCCATATATTTTTTTATTTTAAATATAATTTATTTTATGGTTGTCAAATTGGAAAAATTGTCAGAAAAAATGACCGAATGCCAAAAAACCTACCGAAATACAAGCTGGCTCGGTGGTTTTTAATCGCCTAGATGGTATTTTGTTTAATTTTTTTTCAATATAGCTTGCTCGCTTACACCAACGCAAAACTGTATTTGACCATCTCCTTCACACAATAAACCTGGTAGAATACCAGAAAAAAACGTAGTGTCATATGGGCTTAACCCGGCGTCTCCTCAAAACAGAATTCTGTCATCACAAGCACCATTATAACATAGATTTCAAATGGAGACCGCCTCTGTCTTCTGGTATAACAGAGATGCCAAGGCAATTGCTTTAACAAGATTGCCTTAACATGAGCTGTCAGTTTGGTGATTTGACAGCTAATTTTTCATTTCAACGAAAAATTCACAGTGGCAACATCTCCACATTGAACGTGAAATTTCGCACGGCGTCCATTTGGCTTGAGTGTTTGGGCTTAAAAAATAAATAAAAAGAACATTAAGTGCATATATACAGTTTGCGAGCATCATCGCCAATTTTAAACAATTTTTTTTAACTTTCTAAGTGCTTCTGCGTACACGGCATGCCAATTCGGCGCCATTTTGCAAATTATGTCTAACATAATGAAGTGCCCACGCATATACAAACATGGATTTTAGACATGATTCTGGTAGACAAAATTAACATAATTTTTGTTTTGTGGAGTTTCGGCGTAAGGCAAGTATATGAAAAAGTTGTAGGGCGTGGTTCGGTTCAGTAGTTTCGAAAGAGAAGATGGAACAACATTTATGTTAGCGTATTAATAATAAAGAAGAATAGAAGATACCTCAATGAACTTTCTTAAAATAACTGTAAAAACCCGTATTGTTGTTGTCGTTGCTACTTTTCTTCTTAATTCCTCTACGTAAATGAATTTTCTTAAAATAAGGGTAAAAAACCTTACTGTTGTTGTTATCGTTGTTTCTAGTCTTCCTAAATGCTTCTTTCTATTTCTCGACGTTCTTTTTCACCCTTTCTTTCCTACTTTTTCTTTTTTATTCTACTTATTCCGTCTATTTCTTTTTGTTATGGTGCTCTTCTCATTGTCACTGCTAATATGCTGTGGTTGTTGTTTGTAGATGTTGTTGTTGCTGTTATATTTGGTGTGGTGTTGTTGTTGTTACTCGCCCTACTAATTCTTCTAACTACATACATACATACATACATACATATGTACAATATATGTACATAATTGTCTCATTGTATTTCTACTTCCTTTATGTCTCTTTCCAACATATATATAGTACTTCTATATTGATAGTATTCTATCTGTGCAATGTGTATGAATTCATCCAAAAATTTTGTGCAACTGGCAGTTCTGCGCATGCGCCTCAATTACATTTAATGTCATCTGTGAATATGTGTGACAAATACATCCAATTGAGTTCAGAGGCGTTTGAAATAAAAATTGAAAGGCATCATTGTGTTCTAGGGGACTTATACCCCTTTGATTTTAGTTTTTTAATTTGTTTATAATTAATATAAGAATTTTGACACATTTATTTTAAGATGCAAACTTTTGTGAATTTTTTTTAATGAAAATTAGTGGAAATGTTCTAGAAAAATCTATTTTCTATGCACTCATATTTTTATGAAACGCGGCGGAAAGCGTTTCATGTTAAAATCCTGTGGTCCGATCCATGGGCATTATATGAAAAAGTCGAATTCTGCCGTTTGAGGGTTATGTTTGTAAAGTATGTACGTTCGAATGCCGCCAACGCGGTGAGTACTTCGAATTTCTAAACTGAATAACAGGACAATTTAGACGACGAAATTTTGGACACAGCAACATATGAGGACCAAAGTTCAGACTACGTTACTCTCCAAACCGACCTCAACAGGGGACCACAGGTAATAATATAACAAGACGGATGGAAGAAAGGACTACGAACCAATCGCTATATGTTCCACATATTTACAGGCGGATAAAAGGTGGACGGGTGGGAGCTGCAGTGTTTCGTCCGGAGCTTGGGTTTAAAAAATCGTTTTTAGTCCCGGACTACTGCAGTATCTTTCAGGCATTGATACGTACATGCGATTCCTAGTGTAATCGCTTTTTTTGGAAATGGTTGCTGCAGATTCGAATGTTTTTATCAACGTCGTCAGGCATCAGACCGCACGCATGCATCCATTGTTTGCAAATGGTTTCGTCTTTTGGAAATCTATTTACATATGTATATATATATTTATATAACCAATAATGCACTCAAAACGAAATACGTATGTAAAGCTATTTTATTTATTTTATCCCTTTCATTATCACAAATATAGCGCCGCTTCGACATTTTTTTATTTTTTAATACGAGAATCAAATAATAAATATGTAAATTCCCTATAATTTTTTTTTATGTGCCGTCACTGCGGTTTATTTTGAATTCATATGTCATTTTTTAAATTTGATTGCTCGGTTTTCTCTTTCTTTTTTTATATGTCTGTACTGTAATGTTGGCTGATGGAACTCGTAGGTATTACGAATATAGGAGTACTATATATATGCTTTCCAACCTATAGAAGAATTGTTTTTGTATTTTGACTTTCGGTGGGTTTTCAGAACAAAAAAAAAACCAGGGAAAAAATGTAGTGTCATATAGGCATAAGCGTTGTTTTACAACACCATTTTATAGCATGTTCATGGTGAGCCTGCGTTTTGCGTTTCGGAGGCATTTTTGCGTTTAGTCCAAAACGCAACATTAAGGGCCGTTTACTCAAGCTCCGGTTAAGCACTTAACCACAGATTTTTGTCCGGTTAAGTAATTTATTTGACAGCTCACCATACAATTTACGTCAAACTAACCAGCGGTTAAATTAATCAGATGTTGAGTAAACGGCCCTAAATGTTACATTTCTCCATACAACTGCCACCAACAAAATGCAACTTAACGCAACTATTTTTTTGCGTTTTGAATGCTAACGCAGAAAGCAACCCTGAAATCTTCGAAAAAATTTGCCATTCGAATGGAAAATAGTGGCAACACTCTGGCAATACAAGAACGAAATACCTACAAGAATACGCATGTAGAGCTGCATGAGCATGGGCACACGAGCTCCATGATGACGTCACTCTACATGTAATGGACGAAAGTAAACATAACAGAGATCAAAATTAATACCAAAGCGGTTGGTACGTTTGGTTTGCAAAATTAGTGTATTATATTATTACATATTTTGCAAATTCTTGTTCTATATTTTTAATTAGACAAAACAAAAAAATAAACCTCAACACCTGATTGCGTAATCTGGGATATTAGCTCCGTTTGTTTCGAACTTCTCAAATGCGTATTTACAAAACGCGGCAGCATGAACACTTTTCGAAAAGCCATCTTCGAAAATGCAAAATGTTACGTTTCAAATCCAGCATGAACATAGTATTAGACACTTCTATTTCTACAATCCGGCAATTCTGTATTTCTCAAGAGGACTGCAACCCTGCTTGGCTGTCAAGCAAATTTTTAGCGTGTTCGTTGAGGCGTAGTAGAGTGCAAAAACCGTAGGAATTTTACCACAATATATATTCTTTGGCTGTATGCCAATCGGTAGAAAAAATGAAATTTGGACATATGGGAGTAAAATTTTGAGAGTATTCGTGGTGAATTCCAGCGTCATAATTTTACCTAGCTCAATGGGCTAGGTAAAATTTTGACATTTTATAATTGCATACATATACAAGTAACACAAATATTTAAAAACAAAATAACATCAGATCATTACATGAACACATTTCTTCTGTTTCCATCAATATTGCCATCAACAATTATATTCATTTTACGTTTTAAAATTGTATCGTTGTCCGTTTTCGCCCATAAGTTTATCTTTATAACTGTAAAAATTTTCTCTTCCGTTTGGCACAGAAAAGTTTGTTTTTTGTTCTCAACATGGTAAAATTTTCTACCTCATTTTCCCATTGAGAAAAATGTTACCGATTGGCACACAGCCCTTGCACTCATATTCGCTCTTTTGTGGTAAAATCCCTACGGTTCTTGCCAAGAATTATCTAAAAAAAATTTTCTATGTGATTTGGCATATATAAAGAAACAAGAAACACATGAAAACGGAAGTAATATAACCTCTATTTGGATAAACCATAACCTAACTATAGAAGGTCCATGCAAGGGAGAGTAGCTCTTCTTACGCGAGTTTGTAGCTTATGTCAAACTGTCGTCTTTTGTTTTGATTTTGCATTCTTGCACGTGTTTTTCGTGGAAATAGCTTGTGTGTTCGGTTGTGCGTTTGTGTGTTCGGTTGTGTGTTCGCTCGCGTTTTCTCTGCTTTTGACATTCTTGAAAGATGCCATCTAACTGTAATCACCTATTTTGCTTCACATAAGAGGACCTGTATAGATTGGTCTTGGGATAAACCTTGGTTCTTGCCATGATTCAACAAAAAAGGTTTTCGCATGACGACATACCTTCATACATAGTGGGGCCAGAAGTGTCATGCAAAGAGGAATGTAGAAGAATTTGACAGATGTGGCCCCTATGGAAATGCTAGGGTGCGTGTGTGTGTGGAATATGTCAACAAAAAAAATGCTTGTGTTCGTGTGTTTATGAAGATTGAAGAAGAAGTCAGCAGATCTTATGCATTCTCCTTTTTTGTTCCTCCATGGTTCTTGCATTTCGTTCGACTCAACGAACGCTATATATATTTGACAGCTTCATTAAAAGTGTGCTTTCGTTTATTCCAGTTTATTCTTTTTCTGCTTATATTCTTACTAAAAGGATTGGTTTTACATGAAATTTACTGCAAAGTTTTAACAAAAGGTGTTCTTTACAAATTTTTCAAAATGTTGTATCTAGAGGATTATCTGGAAAGTAAGTAGCTTATGAATAATCGATGCAGTACATGCTTACTCAGCAAAACAGGCAGGCTGTGTTTTAGATATGTAACTTATTTGTTTTTATTGTATTGTACCAAAAAGTAAACAAAAATTGGACTATAAATAAGTCGCCTTACTAACTTTTCTCAATTTATCTTTGTGTCCAGTGATCGAGCACTTACCACAGGAGCTTCGAGATCGTTTCACAGAGATGCGCGAATTGGACTTGACAGTGCAGAGTATGCATTTTCAATCTCATTTTTAACTTCGAAGAGTGACTATTTGCTTTGGCACTTCATTTCAGATAGCATGGATTCACTGGAGAAAAAGACACGTACATTCTTTCAGCAATGCAAACGCGGTGACATACAAAATGAGCCAGCGGATACGGATTTTCAGAACCTGCGTAAAGAGTACTACAAGGTGTTGGAGGATGCAGACGAGAAGGTCAATATTGCAACTCAAATACATGAGTTGGTCGAGCGTTACCTACGACGTCTGGATAGCGAGCTTTTCAAATTCAAATGCGAATTAGAGGCAGATAATAATGGCATAACAGAAATATTGGAGAAACGTTCTCTAGAAATGGATGGTGGTTCGAGCGCAGCAACAGCATTGATGAATGTTATAGGCGGCGTTACACAAAAGGAGAATAGATATTACGGATCGTTGGGAGTGGCAGCCACAACCAATAGTCATGGTATGATGGGAGTAGTAGTGCCGAACGTTGGTATGGGTGGCAGCGGTGTTGGTATGGGTACCAGCGGTGTTGGTGGCGGATTATCATTACCGACCACACCAACAACAATCCCGAAAGACAGTCGCTATCGCACACCTAAACCGGAAAAGCGCCGAGACAGTATTTCAAATCTATCCGCCATACCAGAAAAACGTCCGGCGTTAGGCAACAGCTTAACATCCACGACACCTTCGGTGGCTGTAGTACTTCCCATAACACCAAGCTTAGGTGCTGCGCACACAGTATTGAATGCAACAAATACAAATGTTACGCCAACAGGAAATACAGTTGCAGTTCCTTACAATTTGCAGCAATTAGGTGGTGCTGCGTCAAATGCAATAGCAGTTGCGGCAAGTCAAGCGATTGTCGCCACTCAGCAAATGCCGCAGGGCCGTCGAACGGCAAGCTTGAAAGCCAGTTATGAAGCTATACATGGATCTGGTGGTGGGCCACCTGAATTTTGGATTAGTCGCGATATTGCTACTGCGGCAAATGCTGCTGCAGCGCAAACATCAATACAAACTACAACTGTGGAAAAGAAACAAAAGAAGTACACAAATTACTTTGCTAGACTAAAGAAAGGTGAAACTAACGTATAATTATTTGTTTTTTTCTGTTTGTATTGCAGGAAATTAAATGCAAGCAGTATTAACACACATGTCAACAGTGCTGCCAGCAGCGGCAGCGTGCCATCTTCCGCCATTTCGCTAGCCTCATCTTCCTCCTCTTTGAGTGTAGATTCAGTGGATATGCTTCCATCAACATCTAATGTGTCTGCGGTGGGGAATGTGGGCGTGGCAGCAATGGGTCTAGCTGCAGGCGTTGGTACAAGCGGTGCTTCAACTTCGGCTGCTGCAGCAAATAGAGGTACCGGTTCGGCCTCAGCCTCATTATCGTCGATCTCATCTGGCACACTCGCTGCCACTACTTCAAATGTTACCGTAAATGATGCTGGATTAGTTGTTGAGCAAACGCCGGAGGGTGAATGGTCTTACGATCCAAATGAACCACGCTACTGTACTTGCAATCAAGTGTCTTATGGCGATATGGTTGCTTGCGACAATGACGCTTGCCCATATGAATGGTTCCATTATCCGTGCGTAGGTATTACACAACCACCGAAGGGCAAATGGTATTGTCCTAAATGCACAGCATCGATGCGACGACGCGGAAATCGGAAAAACTAGTAATATTGAAATTGAAGAGTTTATTTCAAAGGGGACCAAAATACATAAGTAATGAAATTTAGATATGCATGAATATTTTATGGTCACCTTTGAAATAAACTCTTCAATTTACGCGTTATGTGTTGGGATAAGTAAAAATAGTGCAGTAACACTTCAATTAAAAAAAAAAAATAAAGCTCTAATGAAACAAATAGAAAGTTTTGGTATTAAGTAATTAGTTATTTCTATACTAAAATTAGCGTTGCAATCATGGGATTCAAAACATTATTGACAGGCATACATACATATATTTCACTTTTCTCAGAATACCATTGTATATTACTTGAGGATTAAATTCTTCAGGATAATACCTATAATGACGAGTTTTTTCTCCTTTGATCACCGACCAATCCGATGTTGGTGGAATTTTTAGTTTTCAGTGTGTAATCACTTAAGCTCCTTACCAAATTGTACATATTGAAACACAACAATTGCAATTAATTTCTATATTTTACTAGAAAATACAAACAAAAACACGAAACAAAATAATTTGTACTAAATTAAATTTATATATTCATTGGAAATTTTCACAGCTTACAGTAAAGTGGCGTCTCATTAGCTATAGTGACCTAAATTTATTGGAATCCTTAAATTTGGTATTATCGTATGCTATTGAGTTTATATTTTATGTATTTGTTGTTGTTGTTGTTAAATCCTTTTACCAAGATCTTGGTGGTACACATATCAATTTACTTTCGCATCGAGTCTTTGACTGTTATGTTTTTATTTTCAAATTACAAACTGTTGTGATATGAATGTACGAAAGTATGTATGTACTATGCACACATTTAAGCTCCTCAATCATTATGTTTCACATGCGATGTATAAACATCGTAACCCAGACTTATCACATTATCATAGAATATCCGATAACGTGTGGGCAACCAATAGAAGTTTACAAATTGTGCAACCGGCCATACCATCCATTCGGCGGCATATAACTTCCAAGCTTTTTGCTTCATCTCCTGCCAAGTTTCTGCCAAACTCTTTCGCTCCAATGCTCCCATTGTCAAGAAAAAAGCGGATATATACAGTGGTGAACAAATGAATTGATCTAGTACGACTTTCTTCATGACAACACTTATCGTTCGTCCGGGCATTCGGCGATCCAAAAACAAATACCAATAATGACAAATAACACCGACGCCCATACCGGATATACCCATGTGGACTGTACGTCTGCTATCCCATTGCTTTATATCGCCACTGTAAATTTCATATTGTTGTTCCAATACATCTCCAGTCGTACTGAGACTCAACGAGATGCCGACATTTGTGATTAGTAAATATTTGTTGCTGAAGGCACGTTTATTTAAAACACGCAGAAAGTCCATAGACCTGAGGGCGATGCTGCGTATTGCCATTACCTTTGGTAAAGCCATTGGGTGGGTGGTGGTTTGAGGTAGAGTTTGCGTTTTGCTGAAAATTATATAAAAGTAATTATCAATTGTTTAAAGCCATGTGATTTTTATATTACTTAAATTTGTTGTGTAATGTCTGTATTTATTCTAAGATTTATATTTTTTTTTTAATTGCGTTGTAAGTTTAGGGCGCTAAGCGCTAGCGCCCTAATATCTCAGTAATGAGCACTTGGAAACTATTTTGTTAATAAATTTGCACAAGGTTTCACAAATTTACAATCAAAAATTGAAAAACAAAAACAATTGACAGTTGACAACAGTTTTACACGTGCTAATTGGAATCAGCTGGCTGTTCGTAAACATAAAATTGAGTTTACACACGGCTATTTCGTAATTGCGCAAAACGTAGACAAGCATACGTAAGCAAAGCGAGAACTGTTTGACTGGCTCATGGCAGGGTTGCGTGATTTCGAATCAATTTTGATTTCAAATAAAGAATCCACTTGATTCGACATTCAAAATACTTTCAAATAAAAGTAAATTTTTATATTTGGATTCATTTCAAAAAAGAATCAAAAATACCCTTTGATTCGTGATTCAAACTATTTTCAAATAAAGGCCAAATGCCAATCGATAGAAAAAATTAAATTTTGACATAAGCGAAATTTTGTAAATACATACATATACAAGTAACACAAATATTTAAATACAAAATAACATCAGATCATTACATGAATACATTTCTTCTGTTTCCATTAATATTGCTATCAATAATTATATGCATTTTACGTGTTAAAATTGTATCGTTGCCCAAAAGTTTATCTTTGTCAAAATTTTCTCTTACGTTGGGCACAGCAAAATTGACTCTTTTTCTCAACATGGCAAGCAATTTCTACCTCATTTTCGCATAGAGAAAAATGTTACCGATTCGCACACAGCCTTAGAGCGCTTTCACATTACTCAATGTGGCCGCTGTGGTGCAGTGGGTAGAGTGCTCGCCTGCTATGCTAGAGGTCTCGGGTTCAAACCACGGTCCGAGCCAAACACCAAACAATTTTTGAAATTAGTAAAAATCCAATTATTGGATTTTTTAAGAGCAGCGGTCACCTTTCGGCAGTGGGCGGCATACCCTCCGAGTGTATTTCTGCCATGAAAAAGCTTCTCACAAAAAATGCATTCGCCGTTCGGAGTCGGCATAAAACTGTAGGTCCACCCAATTAGTTGGAAAAATAAAAAGGAGCACACCTCGAATTGGGAGAGAAGCTCGGCCATAAAACTCGTCAGAGTTATAATAGCGCCATTGTATTATTATATTATATTTCAAATTTCACAATAGAAGTCATGATCAACAAGATCAATAAAAAAACAAAGTTAAATTAACCCTACATTTACTTGGCAGGATCGCCAAATATGGTAATTAAAATTCCATAAATATTTATTTTTTTTTTAAATTTTATTTAAAATTATACGTTAACAAAATTCGTTGTTTATTTTTTAAGTTTCAAACATTCTCTGAGGAAAATTTTTGAAGTTATGTATTTCAAATTTCACAATAGAAATCATGATCAACAAGATCAATAAAAAAAACAAAGTTAAATTAACCCTACAGCTCTAACCCACGGTATATGTATTGAGACGGTAATGCTAGTAGGCGGAAATGTCAAATACTGCTTACGTCACAGGACCAATAAAGCCGCAAACAACCAAATAAACAGCTGTGCCAATTGCAAAAGGAAATGACGTATGAGGACCTGATACTTTTTTCTAAAACCGAAAGAAATATGGCGGCCAGCGAACTGACATGACCTTTTAATTGGATCATGGCTCTAACTGGACCTTTAGAGCCTATACACACTTGCGACTCAATCGATTTAGTCGGGCTTTGATTTGCATGGGAATGTATGGAAGCATTCACACTACATTCAATTAGTCGAACAACTGAAACAGTTGGATTTGCATACAACAGCCTGACAACAGCCCAATTCGACTAAGAGCCCTTTCACATTACTCGGTGCGATATCGGATCGACATTTTTGGTTTTTACCGAAAGTATACCGAAACCTTACCGACCACATGGAATTACTGCATACATTTTTGCAGCATAAGAAAAGAAGAAGAATAAAGTCAGTGAAAATCTCGTTTCGGCTATAAATGGGAAAATTTTCCAACCGTCTACCACGCGTTGGAAAAAAAGAGTTATTGGGCGTTGTAGAGGAGATCCTCCTGATTCCAAATGTAAAAGTCCTGGCTTCCGGAGATGTATAGTTTTTAAGTAATTTGTAGTTAAAGTTGCAAAAAAAGTCAAATTTAACTTCACTTTTCTCTGCGAAACAATGAAATAGAAACACCGGTGTTGCCACACGCAGTCGACTATTTCATAAGGCCGTCGTCACAGTGGTAAACGAGTTGGGTCGTATTGAATTTTTCTGCGTTGGCGGCCTTCGGCCGCGCTTATAAAAAATAACCCTAGGCTAAACTCCGTCCGGACGTGTGCTACGCCATCCGTCCGGACGTGTGCCCCAACCGTGGCGACCGCCACGGTGATGTCCTTCTGCGTAGTACACCCTCCGCCTTTATTTACTCATTTGATTGGCTCCGAATCGCCCACTGTGAATGCGGCCTTATCATGTGACTTACCTTTTGGTAGGTGTGGCATCACCATTATATGTTGGTGGCCATTATTAGCTTTGTTCGTTTACGGATATTTTTTGATGTTTTTCGAAAATTTTTAAAAACAAACACTTTGTCGCCGTTCTTTTACGCCAAATCTCCAACAGAAGAGAACCAACTGAGAGAGAAAACTGACATTTCATTTTGTGAGAAGCTGTTGAATTCTGTTGGACAAATTTTTGCCAACAGCAATTTTCCAACAGGAAAACAGCTGATCAAACAACAGCTGACTTGAATTTTTGCAAGTAACAAGATTTGCAAAATATACAAATCAATTATAAAATTGGAAAAATACACTAAATTGGCAACAAATATGGATAAATTAAATATGCAAAATAAGTTACATACTTTTTGCGAAGTATTTATATGTATATTATGTACCTTAGTAAATTGTAATCTCCTTTGCGGGAATATATATTAACGGGGCCGCTGTGGTGCAGTGGGAAATGGTGTGGCGGACAGTGGCTAGTCTGCCATACCAGAGGTCATGGGTTGGATCCCCAGCCTGGATAGAGGGAAAATTTGTATATAATGATCCACGATCCGATAACAATTAATTTTCCAGAGGGTAGGGGTGGTCTCACAGATCACAAAAAACAAAGTACTACCCCACAGACGCTTATAGTTCAGGAGACATTCCTTGTTAAATTAATGTATGTATGTGTAGAACATCTTTCTGCGTTGGCGGCTTTTGGCCGCGCTTCAATAAAATTACCGTCAGCCGGCAGAATTCTCTTTCTGGATTAATATCCATGGAGCAATCCACAGTTGTTTTGTATAGAACACCTTTTGCCTTCAGCCGCGCTTTACAAAAATAACCCTCAGCCGGGAGAATTCTATTTCTGGAGAACTTTAATATTATAATTTAATAATAGTTGAAAGTTTTAAGATAAGATGAATTATCATCTACAGAATATTTCCTGAAAGTTTCACTGAGCCTGGATAGACAACAAATTCTAACTAAAACCCAATTATCCGGATTTTAAAAATAGCAGCCACTCTAGGCAGTGGGTGGCACACCCTCCGAGAGTAGTTCTGCAGTGGGTCGGCTTCAGTATAATGCGCCCGCCGTATTTATTTCCAAACCACTGGAACTTTCGGGAAATCTTCTATGGATGTTAATTTTACTAATTATAACACTCCCGATCGCTCCGCAGATATAATTCGAGAAAGGAAATTTTGCTGGCTGGGGCTATTTTTTTTAAAGCGCGGCCGTTTTTTTTTTGGCATAGTGATAGGGAATGTTGACTGTCCCTCAATTCTTGAGAATATACATTTCTATATTCCCAGTCGGAATTTCCGTAATTTTAATGTTTTCAGAGTTGGCTTAAGCAGAACGGTATACAGCGCAAATGCACCATTAAATAGAACTATGTCTGAGTTTAACTATTTCTCAGGTTTCTTAGATATTGACTTTACTGATCCGATACAGACTGCTCTTGAACTGAACACATATCTTGCGCGCACTTAACTTCCGGTTTACCTTTATATTTAAGTGAAACTTTTGTATATGTATACGCATATCTCATTCAATTTTTCGTTTTCTGTTATATTTTTACTATGTATTTATTCAGATCATAAATTTATACTTATTTGTTATATTAAATTACGCTTAAATGTCTGTGTAAATATGAACTATTTTAGACATCAATAAATAAATAAAATAAATAAATACCGCCAACGCAAAAGTTTGTTCTACTCAAAAGTACTGTGGATCGGTCCATAGTGGGTTATTTTTTTAAAGCATGGCCAGGGCCGGGTGCATTAAATTGAAATCTCTTCTGCGGGGCAGCAGACGCGAAGACATACTGCGGTGGAAAACAGTATGGACATGGGTACAAAGAAAAGCAATTGTTAGTGTGATAATTTTTACAATGAAATCCTATTTATTAGATAGTAACAGCGAACCCCAGCGGGTTAGGGGGTCTAGAATATACCCGTTGTAAGGAATGCCTGTCGTAAGACGCGACTAAAATCCACCGGCCTAGAAGGTTGATTATGGCCAGAAAAAATCGTTCGCACGACAGTCGGGCTAGTGTCAGAAGGGACTAGTACCCGAGCGTACCGGATTTATCCGGCAAAGGACTGTCACATCCCCTACACTCCCCAAAACCTTCGGGGAGTGTGTTGGTGGCTACAACAACAACAACATGAAGTTAATTGTATTGCAGATACATACATACATATGTGCATATATCTCCACTGTTTTCAGGCAGAATTGTAACTCCATTAGCATTTATATAGAACAAACAGTGCCGATTTATTATAAAAGCGAGTTCCGGATGCATTTACGAACTTCAAAAAACCTTTTTGCGAGCCTATGCGAACGATTTTTAGATTGAGGAGGTTATCGCGAGGTGACAAAATACTGACCACAACGAAACCCAAAACGAATCAAAAGAAATTAAATAAGAAAAAAACTATGTTTTATTTATTATTTTTATGTTATATGTACATATATACATAATTAACAGCAATAATTTCCACCAATTTTATTATCATTTTAATTTTAATCCTTTTTATCCTTTGAATTTGGGGCTTGTGAATGTAAATAAAAATCAGCTGTTTGCCAAAGCTGTTGAACTCTGAAAATTTTGTGTTCGTTTACCTCTTACGATATTTTTCTCTTGTGAGAGGATAGGTGACATTGTTCTCCAACACCTGGCTGTTGGAGGCTGCTGAGTAAATGCTGTTGGAGAAAGTACGCGAACAAAGCTATTATTATTGAAAAGGTAAAAAAGCAGTTGGTCGAACAATTGAAATGTAAAATTCGGGAAGTAAAATTAATAAAAAGTGTGTGAAAGTGCTTCGAACAGCTTAATAAAGCTACGTGTGAAAATATAGTAAGGATTAGGTGTGTGTTTAATTTAGAAATTGGTGATAATGGTGTTAGTTTATTTAACAGCAATTTGCTATTATTAATAATAGTAAAATATTTATGAAAGTAATAAATTTGGAACAAGTGCAGAATACGGCCCGGTAAGCTAGACAAAAAACAAAAAGTGGGCATGGTCCGCCCCCTTTTACTGATTTCAGTGATATAATTTTTTTTTGGGGCTCGCTTATATTAAGGGTGCTAGGGGGGTGGGGGGGTAAAGATGAAATTTTCCAAATTTTAAAAAGCGAATATCTCGAAAAGTACTTAACCGATTTTAAATTAAAGCACACCATTGAAAAGGTAATTAGAAACACTTTTTTGTGATATACATATGTATGAGCTTACAGTAAATAGTTTGTAAGAAAATTATGAAAACAAAAAAAAATCAATGTATTTCATTAAAAAAACCATTTTTATTTAAAAAAAATTATTATAAACATATATTTTTGTTGCTGAAATCAAAGAGAGAATTCTATTACCTTTTATTTGATGTATAATATGTTATATAAATATATACAAATATTAAGAAAATTTGTGTGCATTGGCAACCACGTATATGCTCATACTAACGGCATATGGAAAAAACGGTATATTTCAAACGTACTATATAAATTAAAGTTTATATATTTTTCCAACGTGAAAGGTGAATAAAAATGAGTTCGCAAATTAATTTGATGTCCTTCTGCGTAGTACACCCTTGAGCGTAGGCGGCCTTCGGCCGCGCTTATAAAAAATAACCCTCAGCCGGTAGAATTCTCTTTCCGGAGTAATATCTATGGCCCGGTCCACAGTGCTTTTGCGCAGAACACTTTTCTGCGTTGGCGGCCTTCGGCCGCGCTTATAAAAAATAACCGTGGGCTACGCCATCCGTCTGGACGTGTGCCCCAACCGTGGCTACCGCCACGGTGATGTCCTTCTGCGTAGTACACCCTTCAGCGTAGGCGGCCTTCGGCCGCTCTTATAAAAAATAACCCTCAGCCGGTAGAATTCTCTTCCGGAGTAATATCTATGGCCCGGTCCACAGTACTTTTGCGGCCATTTCAACTCGCAAAATTGTACAAACAATTTTGGGCAGAAGTAATTTTGAACCGTGAAATATGTTTGTTGGGTGATATAAAGCCTCAGTGGTGACGACAAACACACGCACATGTGTGTGTGTATAGTGTTTTGCATAGTAAATTTCACAACTTTAAGAAGGAATATCTCGGGAACTATAAGCCTCCGGCAAGTGTTTTTTCAGTTTTGAGATCTGTGAGAGCCCCTCTACCGCCCTGCATAAGTCATTTTTCTCAGGACGTGCTGGAATAATGGAAAGCCGGCCCTCGACATTTTTTAATTCGGTCAAAAATGTATTCGGTATAATAATGCTTTTTTCAATTCGGTCTTTTAAGATTCGACATTTTTTTCGACTTATTGTACGGATCCCGAAATATAACGTTTTTTTCATATGCCGTTAGTATGAGCATATACATGGTTGAAAATTCACACAAATTTTCTTATTAATTATATACATTTATATAACATTTTATATATCAAATTAAAGGTAATAGAATTCTCTTTTTGATTTCAGTAACAAAAATATATGTTTATAATAATTTTTTTGAAATAAAATACGTTTTTTACAGAAAAATTTATTTTTTTTTATTTTCTTAATTTTCTTACAAACTATTTACTATAAGCATATACATATGCATATCATAAAAAAGTGTTTTTAATTACCTTTTCAATGGTGTGCTTTAATTTAAAATCGGTTAAGTACTTTTCGAGATATTTGCTTTTTAAAATTTGGAAAATTTCATCTTTACCCCCACCCCCCCCCCCCCCCCTAGCAACCTTAATATGAGCGAGCCCCAAAAAAAAATTATATCTCTGAAATCAGAAAAAGAGGCGGACCACGCCCACTAAATTTTTTTTGTCTAGCTTAACGGGCCGTATTCTGCACTTATGCCATAAATTTAGATGAAGAAAAGTCCCGCCTAACATCCCCTGAAAGATTCATTTGAAAAACATTAATACTTTTGGAGATATAGCTTTTGGTAGACAGAAGGAAATGTGAGCCCTATAAATTTTGCAAGCTATAATGCCTTCGTCTTCACTGAAAGACATTATTGTTATTATTGAGTGATTTGTTTAATTCTAAAATTTTATATTTTTAATTTCGATATTTGTTTTCCAATTTTCTGCAGAAAGTATTCCCACAAGTGTGAAAAACACTGCAACGCGGACTCGTTTCGGTGAGATGAAATTACCGAGAAAAAAATGTCGATCCGAAGTCGTACCGAGTAATGTGAAAAGGCCCTAAATCGATTGAGTCGCAAGTGTGTATATGCTCTTATAGCGCATGTACATTGTTCGCGGGATATTAGCTCTTCGCTCCTTTGGTCCGCTCCACTCCGGGGCCCTGTAGTATAAACAATTAACAGCTGATTTTTTTTTATTTACTTTTTTGTTATTTTGCAAGCCAATTGCCAAATTAGCAGATTGTGATTTTTATTTCACAACAATGGATATCTCCAAAAATATAAAATTCGCCGATATCTGTTTAATGTTGGAAAAGGTGAAGAATGCAAAGAATCAGGTGAACAAGGAGAAAATATTGCGTCGCTACTACGAATCTTTTCTGAAATTTAGGCAAACTTTTCGCAAGGAACAGGGAGTGCCGGCAAATAGTGCTGAGGTTATTATTTCTTTGCTTTAAGCTTTAAGACATATCTATTTATCTGTATGTATTGCTTTGCAGGATGGCAGTTCGAGTTTCTTAAGTGTGCTGCGCTGCTTGATACCCCGCGAAGATATGTCTCGTAAAGCTTATGGATTGCAAATAACAACGCTCGGTAGCGTCTATATTGACGTGTTGCAGTTACCGAAGGATTGTAGGTGTTGCGTACTTACGAAATTTCATTGCCGCTTTTATCATATGAAATTGCTTTTTATAAATATTTATAGCCAACGATGTGCAACGTTTACATGCGCGTACGTATAATGGAGCAAATGGAGACTATGCAGATATCGTTTATGCCGTACTAATGCCTCGCTGCAAGCATGAACCAAGCGACATATCGCTGTACGAAATACACCAGATGTTAGATTCGATTGCGGAGGACGATCGACAAGATACAAAAAAGGTCCTTACACGACTAGCCGAAATAGCATCGGCACAAGAGCAAATGTGGTTCATTCGGCTGTTGCTCAAAAATATGCATCTCGGCATTGGAGAGCAACGTATTTTTGCGCTCATGCATCCACAAGCCAGAGATTTGAATCGGCGTTGCTCAAACCTGAAACGCGTCTGTTGTCTTCTGGCAGATAACAAAATAAATAACGATCTCGCAACGACAAGCGGCGAAGCGGCTTTGACTAACGCTGCGAGTGCCGCACCAGTTGGGAAAAATCTAAATGGCATTTTTAATTTAAATCAAATCGTACAACCATTTCAACACGTCCAAGCGATGTTATGCGAAATGTTTCGTGGTAGTATTGAACAGTTAATGGCCGAGGATGTGCTCTACATGGAGACCAAAATGGATGGTGAACGTTTTCAGTTGCACTACGCCAACGAGCAATTCAAATACATCTCCCGCAACGGTATAGATTATACGCGCAGTTTTGGCGAGAGCTATAAAGTTGGCAAACTATCACCATTACTGCAACCGCTTATGCCCAGCGACTTGGACACCATCATACTCGATGGCGAAATGATGGTCTACGATATGCAGCTGAAGTGCTTTCGTGATAAAGGCGAGAACACGGATGTCAAACACTTGGATAATCGTCTGCATTGGCGTCCATGTTTCGTCATCTACGATGTGCTCTATTTCAATGGGAAAGGTTTGTTGGAGATGCCTTACGGGCAGCGTTGTCAGAAGGTGGTTGAGCTCATCAGGGCTGAAGAGCCGGGTGTATTACAAATAATGCGTCCAATTAAATTAACAACGCCGGAGCAGTTTCAGCAACTCTTCCAACAGGCGTTGGATAAAAAAGAGGAAGGCGTTGTGTTGAAGAAGCAGAATTCCATTTACCAACCAGGTATACGAAACGGCGGTGGCTGGTATAAAATTAAGGCGGATGTAAGTACATACATACATATGTATGTGGGTGCAAATGTGCGTCGCTTAATTTTTACATACAAATATTCTATAATCTCTTACAGTACATCGCCGGCTTAACGACCGAATTCGATTTACTTATCATCGGTGGCTTCTATAATCGAACACGCACATTTATACAATCATTTTTGCTGGGCGTACTCAAGCACACCTCAGACACTCAGTTCGAGGTGTACAGCATGGGTAAAGTTGATAATCGTTCACGTGTCAATAAACGTTTGAATGATGCGCTGAAACCGTATTGGCATGATTTGAAAATGGAACCACCGCCCACTTGGTATCACTATAAGCAGGCGAGCGCAGAAGGTAGACCTGATGTATGGATTGAGCCGCGCAAGTCTGTAATACTGCAAATACGCGCAACCGATTTAACGCCTTCTTCGGCATTTGCGCTCGCCAAATCTTTACACTTTCCGCGTGTCGAATTGTGGCGTAATGATAAATTATGGAGCGAGTGCCTTTCGCTGAGCGATTATATGGCAATGATACAGGTAAGCGATGGAATATCCGTACTATTTATTTTCTACATCCCACATTCGATTTCTCGAATAATTAGGACGAAAGAGGTATTAAGAAAATACATAGGCGTGGCGTGGAATTAACGGATTTGACAGCGCCTCAGAAGCGGCGGAAGTTGACCGTTGCCGAGCGTCGTAAATTGGGCATGCTCGCTTATGAGCAGCGCTTCAATCCCGAAGAGGTAAAGTATGACGTGAACTACTCTATAATTGAAATGCGAACAGAACCTAATATATATGCATGTACATACATATGTATGTATGTATGTTCCTTAGGTCGAACAATCCTCAAACCTCTTCGAAGGCTTCTCCTTTTGCATTCTCAGTGCCAATTTGAAAAACGGTTACACACCGGAGGCACTCAAAGCTTTGGTTGTTAGTAATGGCGGTGAAGTTGTTGAAAATCCCATGCAAGATTCCAAATGCATTTCCGTAGCGGGAGAAATAACATTTCGCGTGCAGACTTTATGCCGCAGTCGCCAATATAATATTGCAAAATTGGAATGGTTGGTGGATACGTGTGAAAGTCAGGAACTACAACTGACACCAATCGATATGTTATGCATAACAAGTGAGCTGGAAGCGGAATTCGCGCAAATATTCGATCCCCATGGAGATCCATATACGGAATGTACGGAAAGTGTACAACAATTAATGAAAGTTTTGGATAATATAAGCGTTGAAGAGGTGATTAATTCACGTGTTAAGTATGAAAGCTTTTTAAAATCAGACTCTTTCGCCATTTCAGCTTGCGGCAGCAGAACCTTCAACAATCGAAAAAGCCGAACTTGAAACGATTTTGTATGATGGCTCACTCGATTTCTTTACAAATTGCACTGCCATATTCTATAGCATCGATCAGCAAACACAATTGGCCAAATTTATATTTCAATATTTGGGTGGTCGATCGTGTGACATTGTAAACGATGATAATGTGCAAAGCATCAAATATATATTCATTAATGCGAATTTAATTGATAAAGTTAAATTGAATGGTTGGATAATGAAGCGTTTCAAGAAGCATTTGGGCAGTGTGCATGTTGTTAATATCGCATGGATATTACATTCGCATCGCGCCAAAAGGAAATTAGATGAATTCGAATATTTGTGGAAGCGGTATTAGAACTTTACATACATATATTAGATGAATTTCATATCAAACCCAATATGCGTTGAACTCGACCCCCTCAGAATTTGATGAAATTTTGCATAGAGGTACATCCTACCTACCCAAACACAACCTCATTTTTAGATATTGCATTTCCGAGAAATTGTGGGCGTGGCAAGGTATTGAAATATTTGAAAAAAAAAATTCGAAAATATTCGAAAAATGACGATAATAGGTACTTTTAAAGTGTGATTACTAGGGAATGGCTTTACCGATTTCAAAGATCTTCATACCATTAGAAAGGTATTGAAATTAGCTTTCAAAAAAATACACTGTAAATTTTTTTTTTGTTTTAGTATCTACACTGAAAAAAAAAATGTTTTCCAAAATAAAATTTGAAACTGAAAAACACTTCAAAGATCAAGCGATTTTGAAAAATAAGAATTTAAAAAAAAAAAAGCTATTTAATATATATAACATATCTGAAAACTAAAATGGCCTTTTTTTATTTTTGTTTTAATTTATTTAAGTAAATGCATCTCTTGGCTCTTATTTTTAACACGCTTTTATTAGTTTCACCAGTATGTATGTATGTATGTATGTATGTAATTTCTAGCTGCTGTCTAAATATATGCAACATATTTACTAATGAGATAAGGTTTTAACCACCTCTATGTTCCAACAGATGGCGCGCGTGTATTTATATTTTTAAAATATTCACTTATTATATTTTGATATCACGCGTAAACTAATCAACCGATTTCAAAAATTTTTATACCGTTAGAAAGGTATTAACCCATTAGTGGTCAAAGAACACCTACAATAAATATAAAATATATCATTGGGTATTTCCAAATTGGCACAGCAACCACTAATGGGTTAAAATCACCTTTTGAAAACATACACTGTAAAAATTTTATATTAAATATTACACGGAAAAAAATTTTTCAAAAAATTTTTTTTTCAAACTGGGAAAACATCTCAAAGACCAAGCGATTTAAAAAAAAAAATTTGTTTAGAAAGGTCTATTTAATATATGTATATAAAATATCTAAAAAGTAGAATGGTGTTTTCTTTCTTTTTTTTTTAATTTTTAAGTAAACCATCTCTTGTTAACTTTTTTTATTTTGATATTATTGTGTGAAAAAAAGGTACAGTAATCACACTTTAAAAGTACATATTATCGTCATTTTTTCGAATATTTTCAAATATATCCATACCTTGCCACGCCCACAAATTTTCGAATATGCAATTTCTAACAATGAAGTTGTGTTTGGGTAGGTAAGATGTACCTCTATGCAAAATTTCATTAAATTCTGAGGGGGTCGGGTTCAAATGTTCGTTTTTTCAGCCTTTGTTATGAAATTCATCATTATATTGAGTTATTCGTAAGCTAGTGTGTATGTACATACATATCGTTGATGTCGTTACAAAAAGCCGCTCAATGAGCAATCGTCCGTATTATGCGTTAGAAATTGTGTTTTTGCTCCGATTTTAGATGATTTTGTATTTGACGGCAGGTGGTTTTGAAAATGCATCCACGATATACATATGTGCATTAGGGCGGGTCAATTTGTACTGACGGGAAAAACCCTACTTTGTTTCGGCCACAGCTGCATTCTCTGGTCAATTCTGAACAAAAAAGTCCAAAGGAGGCTAGTTCTAAAATGAAGTTTGACCCTCCGCAATTTTGATTTTAGATAGTCATCCCTAAAAAAATTTTTTATATTTGTTAAAAAAATGTAGTTGAAGATACTTAAATTAAATTTTGAGGTTTACTTGAGTTGAGCTCATCCGTCGGCCGAAACATCATAGCAAAATTTAATCAATTTGGTTGTTTTTTAGGGAAATACATTCATTTTCCTAACCCCTTTTTAAGAACTTCTCCCAATTATTTTATGTTACAACAGGTATATCTTAAAAATTTGAAATATCTAAGTGAAACGCCGAAACACGTCAACTTAATTTTTGCCTGTAGAATACAATGACGTGTTCAGAATATCCGTATTAAATCTTGATTTCGAGATATTTAGGAAAGAAGTTTCAGATTTCTGAAAGTGAATTCTTCGTCGTTTGTATTTTCACGATTTTAAAACTGGGTAATACTTCTTTTAATTTTCTATAAGATGATATAAAACTCATCTAATTCATTTAATATGATACATGTGTTAACGAGCTTAGAAAAAATTTTTATTGTGAAATTTCGACTTTGGTTGCACAAAAGTGCATTAACTGTTGCATATATGTCGAAATCGTATATGAAGAAGTTGTTTATGTATTAATTTTGAATGAAAGTTATTATAATACTTTCTGCGTGGAAGGAGTATTTTCGGAGTTAGGAACAAATAAAAGATCAAAACCATATATCTGAACAATCAGTTGTACGGGGACTATATGCCATAGTGACCCGATTTCGATTATTTTTAGAAATAGTTAAGGTAATAGTAGGATACAGTCACGTGCAAAGTTTTGATATATTAGCTCGAAAACTGAATGAGTTATTACCAGGGGTAAATGGGGTATGGTAAATTTTAATTATCTACCGTTATCTCGAAAACCGAATGCAATTTCGGAAAACTGGAGGTGGCATTGAATTTATAATATCCCAATTAAGTAGACAGCTATTAAAATCTTTTCGCGGAAAAAAGTGCAAAGCCTGGGTAAAGTTTACAAACGACGAAGAATTCACTTTCAGAAATCTGAAACTTCTTTCCTAAATATCTCGAAATCAAGATTTAATACGGATATTCTGAACACGTCGTTGTATTCTACAGGCAAAAATTAAGTTGACGTGTTTCGGCGTTTCACTTAGATATTTCAAATTTTTAAGATATACCTGTTGTAACATAAAATAATTGGGAGAAGTTCTTAAAAATGGGTTAGGAAAATGAATGTATTTCCCTAAAAAATAACCAAATTGATTAAATTTTGCTAGATGTGTCGGCCGACGGATGGGCTCAACTCAAGTAAACCTCAAAATTTAATTTAAGTATCTTCAACTACATTTTTTTAACAAATATAAAAAATGGTCTTGAGAGCTCAATAATAAAGTAGTTATAAAAAATTTTTTTAGGGATGACTATCTAAAATCAAAATTGCGGAGGGTCAAACTTCATTTTAGAACTAGCCTCCTTTGGACTTTTTTGTTCAGAATTGACCAGAGAATGCAGCTGTGGCCGAAACAAAGGTGCAAAATAAATTGACCCGCCCTAATGTGCATACATATGTTTATGTACATATGTATGTATTTTTAAGCTAATATGTTTAACCAATAGCAAAACTTTATTTGTCTGAGAAATTTTTTGAATTTTATTTATAATTTTGTTAATATTGAAATATTGTAATTAAATTTTTATATTTTACGCAAATAAATTATATAAAATATACCACACCAAACACCTCTCTGAGATGTTACAAATGACGGCATATTACCAGCACGTTAATATTGGTCAAATTAGAACCATAAGGAATTTCTATGCTCAACTGGCAGGTGTATTCAGTTCTCTCTACCTTTGTGTTCTAATGGCAGTCGAGCTTTAATGTGTATAGTGGCAAAACAGAATGTAAACGGGTATTTGGGAAGTTTTGTTTGATACATACATACATATGCATACATATTTTGTTAACGTACATATCTACTTTTTCCAACATTTTTTGAAATATCGAGAAATAAAAAGTTCAAACGTCATCCCTTTGGTGTGCTGAGAAACTGGTTGAGCAAAATCTGAATCTTGTTTAAGTTTTTCATTATTTTATTTTGCTTAATATTTCTTTAGTTTTATCTATTAATTGCCAACGCAAGAGGTGGTAATTGCTTCTTCAAATGTGTATGCATGTAAATATAAGGCGCATAAACTTATGTATACATTCATATGTAGATATGTAAGTACCTACTTGTTCACACAAATTAAACGAAAATTTCAATTTCAACTTATTTAACAATTTTGCATAAGTAATACTGTTTTAACATAAATTAACATTTGGAAATATTAAATTTAAATCAAACCTGTTAAATAATGATTATTAATCGTAATGATTACCGGCTTGATTGATTATTTTTTCAAGTGTCCAATTACACGGTAGGCAGGAAGCGACGATAGGTTGCATGAAAATGTCGAGAAAAAAGGAAAGTGGGGTTGTGTTATGTGATGTTTATAGATGGAACATCCGTTGAAATTAAAATCCGAGCTGCTCCTTTTTCAAGGATATCCACATTTTTTGTTTTTTTTGAAAGGATCAAATATTGAGAAAATCGAAAATTCGCCACCGTCCAAATTTTTCCGATTTCAATACATTATTTGGTCGCTAAGGGATACAAAAAAAGGTATTAAAAAGAAAAATGGACACCTGTAGTGGAAAAATCCAATGTGAACAGGACCTAAAGGATAACCACTGCAATTTAAAATAACACAAAAAGTACCCACTTTAATTTGCGTATAACTCCTAAAATGTTAACTCTACGTGAAAATTTCTTATTATATGTTTCATTCAGAATAAATAAAGGAATATTTCTTTGATATACAATTTTGATGTACCTGCAGTGCTTAATGTACTTTTGTGCATCTAAAGTGAAAATTTCAAAAAAAAGTACGTTTTTTTATGGTGCTATTTTAAGTTCAAATATTTTTCTAGTTTATGTAAATATTTTAATCTAATGATCCAATTCTCATTCTTACATATCTATACGTTAATATTAAAAAGAATTAGAGCTGAAATACGCGCTAGCTGTGCACGGTGGGCGGTAAGCAACAATAGGTTGCATGAAAATATCGACAAAACGATCGCCGGCTAAACACTTACGTAAAATGATATTCTAATATACTTCATAAACACACAGCAAGCGTGAATAAAATCTCCAACATTTTTTTTAAACGAAAATTAGTACCAGCACACAGCTAGGCACATATTCGTTGGGCCATCGTTTTTACGATATTCCCATGCAACCTATTGTTGCTTCCCGCCCACCGTGCACAGCTAGCGCGTATCTCAGCTCTAACTCTTTTTTAGTATTAACGTAGAGATATGTAGGAATGAGAGTTGGATCATTAGATTAAAATATTTACATAAACTAGAAAAATATTTGAACTTAAAATAGCACCATAAAAAAACGTACTTTTTTTTTGAAATTTTCACTTTAGATGCACAAAAGTACATTAAGCACTGCAGGTACATCAAAATTGTATATTAAAGAAATATTTCTTTATTTATTCTGAATGAAACATATAATAAGAAATTTTCACGTAGAGTTAACATTTTAGGAGTTATACGCAAATTAAAGTGGGTACTTTTTGTGTTATTTTATATTTCAGTGGTTATCCTTTAGGTCCTGTTCACATTGGATTTTTCCACTACAGGTGTCCATTTTTCTTTTTAATACCTTTTTTTGTATCCCTTAGCGACCAAATAATGTATTGAAATCGGAAAAATTTGGACGGTGGCGAATATTCGATTTCCTCAATATTTGATCCTTTCAAAAAAAACAAAAAATGTGGATATCCTTGAAAAAGGAGCAGCTCGGATTTTAATTTCAACGGATGTTTCATCTATAAACATCACATAACACAACCCCACTTTCCTTTTTTCTCGACATTTTCATGCAACCTATCGTCGCTTCCTGCCTACCGTGATTAATGATTGATTACCCATTGTTTTCAAATTTTAATGATTATTTTGCAATTACCATTAAAAAAAATCAAAAAAAATCATAAAAAATCAAAAAAAAAAAGAAAAATAATCATAAAAAATCAAAAATAATCAAAAATAATAAAAAAAAAATTATTTTGATTGTTTTTGATTATTTTTGATTTTTTTTGATTTTTTTTTGATTTGTTTTGATTTTTTTTAATTTTTATCAATATCGTTTAAAGAAATATGCACATTTGTACGTATGCAGGTATGTATATAGCCTTTTAAGGCAGACTCACGACGGTAGCGTGATGGTAGTACCGGGGGGTTCGATACGATGAGCGTAGGTGGTGTAGTGCGGTTAAAGTCCCACACTAACAGGATAAGGGCTCTATCCCTGCAAAAAATGCGATCACTCCGGGATACATCCGGGACAACTCGCAAGGGAGCATGCGATTACTACCCATTTGTATCTCTTTATATGGGTTGAAGTGTTCTCTTTTGTTTGAGCATGTCCTATGAAGAGACTAATTGTACCCAGTTTGTACCCGAACGGGTAACAAAAGCGCACAATTGTACCCGTTTTGTACCCGAACAGGTAGCAAATGCGACACATCCATTTGTGCGATTAATTGTACCCGTTTGATACCCTTTCGGGTACAATTCGTCTACAATTAGTATACATATGTACCCGTTCGGGTACAATTGGGAACAATTGTAGACTAATTGTACTCGAAAGAGAGCGCTCCCGGACAAATCTTTTTAGAGACTCGTCGCACACTTTTTTGCAGGGATATGCTTCCTCCTCGTATATTTGTGCAGAGAGGCATACACATTTATAGATATCTTACAAGCTTGGAATTATTAATTTGTCATTGACCGTACATGGTACGATGCACGTTTATATCAAATTATTTATCTTTATGAAAAATTTTTTAAAGTGGCCAAATCAAACATTTTAGTGTAACATCAGGGTTTGAATTTGCTTGCTGCAAAATAGCAATAGCCGATGTTTTTTGCTTATTGCTGAATTCAGCCGAGCCAAAAACGAAAACACGAATCATTCGCTTCAGTTTTCAGCTGAGTCGTATTTGCTTGTATAGTTAAGCCAAGCAACTCAATTTGAGAGGGTTGCTTTTACTTCCAGCAATTAGTTGAGTGGTAAATTTTTGCTTACAGTTGCTTATTTTGCTGAAACTAGTTTTTAAGCAAAATTCAACATGAAAAGATGTTTACAAATGGACATACATACATATTATGTGTACATACCAAGGCAGATCTAGGAAGGTAGGCCCTGTGGCGAATTCAGAAACTACTTTTTTTATACGCAAAGGTAGAGTGTAATGTCAAAATCCAAGCGAATTCACATCATGGCCAATAGGAATGGACGATCCCCAAGCGAATTCAGATTTTAACTACGGCGAAATATCATTTTGACATTACACTCTACCAATTACAATAACAAAATACATGGGAAATTTCTGAATTCGCCACCGAGCTTACCTTCCTAGATCTGCCTTGTACATACATACATTCATAAGTAAATATGTATAAAAAATCGAAATATGCGTTAACAAATCGTTTCAGCAAAATAAGCAAAAGCAGAAAAAATGCAAAGACACAACTAATTGCTGGAAGTAAAATGAAATCTCCCAAATCGCGTTGCTTTGCTTAACTATACAAGCAAACACGGCTCAACTGAAAACTGAAGCGAATGAATCGTGTTCTCGTTTTTTACTCGGCTAGCCGAGTTTGCTAATTTACTTTTCGTTAGCAAAAGCAAAGCAAAAGCAAATGCAGCAAAAGTAGTTAAGCAATTTCAAACCCTGTGTAACATTCGCTGTTGTACTAACTCATAAATTGTGCTTTAATACAGAAGTTCTCGTAGTTAGGTACACAATGAAAAGCAACTAATATTGCGGCTGTCTTCGACTGTATCGAGACTTTATGACATTCACGAATGAGGAAAAGAAGCGATACATAGACTCATTTTCATTAATTTCTACGGTGAATTATGTGTGTTATTTATGGAGATATTATAGTCCAAAATGTCTATATCTGAACAATCCGTTGTATGGGACCTATATGTTATAGTGGTCCAATTTCTCTTAAGAAGTCACCCAAGTACCAAATTTCACGTAGATATCTCAAAAAATGAGGGATTAGTTTGCGTTTATACAGACGGACTGATGGGCATGGCTTAAACGACTCAGCTCAAGATCCTCATCATAGCGGTTATATTTTGGTGGATCTGTCATGACTCCTTCTGCATTTCCGCTCAAAGTTATAACACCATTTCATATGAGTATAAAAAGAAGGGTATAAAAACTTTGTTATAATTGTACTCTATGTTATAGCCCCGACACATAGCATACGTCAATCCGTCTACGTCGACGTATGTGACTGACAGCTCACGTACTTGACGGAGAGGTCGGCACATAGGAAACGTTGACGGATATACATAAATCAGCTGTTTGATTAACCTTTAACGACAGAGGTGGTGGCAAAAATTTAACTCTTTAGAATATTTTGTAATTTCTCTTTTAAGTTGCCCTCTTGAAATTCAGTTTTCAGTAACTTCACATCTCCTGATAATTATTGACCATTTTGGTTTTATGGAGGAATGTTTTACAAATGAGAAAAAACTCGAAAAGCAAATTGCAAAAAAGTAAAATTCAAGAGTAGCTAAAGGTTAACAATCAAAAGCAATCAGCTGACATAGCGACGGATTGACGTATGCCAAAAGTTGAGTGTTGGGCAACTTTGGTACGTTGCGGCGACGGATCCGTCGTACTTGTACCGATGTGCATTTAAATGCCCACAGTTTACTGAGCTGTCAGTCACATACGTCGACGTAGACGGATTGACGTATGCTATGTGACGGGCCTATTAGTCAATCAAATGTGCTTGGAGTTTTACTTTAAAATATACGTATGTATGTAAGTACATTAAAGCGTATCGCAAAAAAAGTTCGCCGTGCGATCAGTGATGGGGCAGATGGATTCATTGCTGTGAGTGTGCTGTCTCTTATATTTTTCGCTTGTTTTATTGCACGCTTTATTGCCATTTGGTATTCTTCCGTTGGGTCTTTTCTCATCACTCGGCAGCCCATTTCTTTGATTAGTTGACCTGTTTTTGCGGTGTATTCCTCTTCCTCCATTAGCACAGTTGTATTTCCTTTGTCTGTTTCACACTTCATCAATTTTTTCAAAAAAGGAAAAATTCTTAATTTCATATAAGTTGTATTTATTGTTCATCATACTCCATACCGTTTCAGCCCTAGTTATTGCCCTATTGTATTCTCTTAAAAGGCAGAAATATTACGTACTTACGTTCCGACATTGTTCCTCAAATAGGATTATTTGGGAATTTGTATTCGTCTTCGCATGCCTACTACATAATAAAGCAGTAGACGATTTGCTATGTTGCAAATAGATTTACGTAAAGATAATCTCTGTCATAATCAGAATTCTTTATTCGCTCTTCCCTGTCCTTATACTGAACCTAGAAATGAATCTTCCCCAGGTGTAGGAAGGGTTTGTATCCGTATCTAGTACGAAAAACTTCGAACGAGCCAAGGTCTATACAAATTTTGTACTTCTAAATTTGTCGACATTTTAATTAGTGCACACGGTGGGCAGGAAGCGACGATAGGTTGCATGAAAATGTCGCCAAAAAAGGAAAGTGGGGTTGTGTTATGTGATGTTTATAGATGAAACATCCGTTGAAATTAAAATCCGAGCTGCTCCTTTTTCAAGGATATCCACATTTTTTGTTTTTTTTGAAAGGATCAAATATTGACGAAATCGAAAATTCGCCAAATTCCAAATTTTTCCGATTTCAGTACATTATCTGGTAGCTAAAGGATACAAGAAAAGGTATTAAAAAGAAAACAGGACACCTGTAGTGGACAAATCCAATGTGAACAGGACCTAAAGTATAACCACTGAAATATAAAATAACACAAAAAGGACCCACTTTAATTTGCGTATAACTCCTAAAATGTTAACTCTAGGTGGAAATTGCTTATGATATGTTTCATTCGGAATAAATAAAGCAATATTTCTTTAATATACAATTTTGATATACCTGCAGTGCTTAATGTACTTTGGTGCATCTAAATTAAAAATTTCAAAAAAAGTATGTTTTTTTTATGGTGGTATTTTAAGTTCAAATATTTTGCTAGTTTGTAGAAATATTTTAATCTAATGATCCAATTCTCATTCCTACATATCTATATGTTAATAATCAAAAAAAGTTAGAGCTGAGATACGCGCTAGCTGTGCACGGTGGGCGGGAAGCAACAATAGGTTGCATGAATATATCGAAAAAATTATGGCCCAACGAATATGTGCCTAGCTGTGCGCTGGTACTAATTTTCGTTTAAAAAAAATGTTGGAGATGTTATTTACGCTTGCTGTGTGTTTATGAATTACTAATTACTAATTTATTAGAATATCATTTTACGTAAGTTTTTAGCCGGCCATCGTTTTGTCGATATTCCATGCAACCTATTGTTACTTACCGCCCACCGTGCACAGCTAGCGAGTATTTCAGCTCAAATTCTTTTTAATATTAACGTATAAATATGTAAGAATGAGAATTGGATTATCAGATTAAAATATTTACATAAACTAGCAAAATATTTGAACTTAAATTAGCACCATAAAAAAACGTACTTTTTTTGAAATTTTCACTTTAGATGCACCAAAGTACATTAAGCACTGCAGGTATATCAAAATTGCATATTAAAGAAATATTGCTTTATTTATTCCGAATGAAACTAATGATAAGCAATTTTCACCTAGAGTTAACATTTTAGGAGTTATACGCAAATTAAAGTGGGTCCTTTTTGTGTTATTTTATATTTCAGTGGTTATACTTTAGGTAATGTTTACATTGGATTTTTCCACTACAGGTGTCCTGTTTTCTTTTTAATACCTTTTCTTGTATCCTTTAGCTACCAGATAATGTACTGAAATCGGAAAAATTTGGAATTTGGCGAATTTTCGATTTCGTCAATATTTGATCCTTTCAAAAAAAACAAAAAATGTGAATATCCTTGAAAAAGGAGCAGCTCGGATTTTAATTTCAACGGATGTTTCATCTATAAACATCACATAACACAACCCCACTTTCCTTTTTTGGCGACATTTTCATGCAACCTATCGTCGCTTCCTGCCCACCGTGTGCAGTTGTCGCTGTAGTATACACAATGACTTGGATACACCTGTCCCAATATTTACTGCAGGGTTAAGTACTGTAATATGCGTTCATATACATTTGTACAAACAAACTTTATGCCCCTCTGACCAAACATGCATGCCTACCTGAATACTTATGTGCATGCATATCCAAATTTCTTTACAACAATATTGAAAAAAATCAAACAAAATGAAAAAAAATCAAAAAAAAAATCATAAAAAATCAAAAATAATCATAAAAAATCAAAAATAATCAAAAACAATCAAAAAAATTATTTTGATTATTTTTGATTATTTTTGATTTTTTATGATTATTTTTGATTTTTTTTTGATTTTTTTTAATGGTAATCATTAAAATTACTTTTTTTCTGCAAAAGAATTAAAATAATGATTACCAATTAAAAAACAAAACAATTTATTTGATTACTAATCCTAATCGGAATTTAAACGGTCTGATTTAAATTTAAGTTTTAGTAAACTCATCACAGCTCAAATCCTACCAAAATCAATTAAAAATGTACAAAGATACAGAGAAAAAACACACATATATAATATGTATATTATTTCCTAAAACCATAAAAATTTAAAGCTAAAAAAAATACACGGAAATTAAGCGCAAATGTAAACTAAAATAGCACACGATCATATAAATCAAGTTCGTTGCTTGAGTCTTTTGTACAAGTTCTGTAAAAAGCAGACACACAGACCAACTTGCATCAAAACACTCTACAACAACAATATTGGCATTAAAAATTCTTAAAATATCAATGATCAGCCATCATCTCATACAGAATTCATAGAACATTTGATATCGAGCGCTGATGATGACAACAACAACAATCAAACCAACATCACAAATTCATACATGAATTGAATACATGTTTTTTATGGTAATCAAACAAAGGAAAAAATTAAAAAAAAAATACCAACAACAAACACTTTTATGCAAATCGTCCACATTCAAATACATACATGCACACACATCTACATATATATATATATATATATATACATATGTATGTGTGTATGTACATATATTGAAATAGCAGCTAGTTTTCCAAAACGTCAAGTGCTCGCCGCTACAAAATTTACATAAAAATTTGCTATCTGTCCGAGTGTGAGCGCTTAATGTCGTGCATCCTAAATGATCGTCGAACAAATTCGTACTTTTTTGTTCATATTATTTATATAGGTACATATGTATGTATGATTGGCTGATGTGGGATTTCTAGCTTTAGCCGTAGCCTTTGCCGTCTCCCATTTGCTTATCACTTTTGTCGCGTGCTTTAAAAAGCCAGCCAGTGTGTCAGTAAGTGAACGTTATTGGTTAGTAGCTGCAGGGACCGCAATGATTGTATTTTTTAAAAAGAAAAAAAATATTTTATAAAGGAAATATTTCTACGTTCTCTTTTTGAGAATCAAAGAAAAATTGTTTTGGCTATTGCTTGATAGAGAGATAAAATATGATTTTACTTAATCTTTAGAAAAGTGAATGTTAATATGTGTATTTTCGTACACTGAATTGCACGCTTCGTTCGAATAGTCGCCAATGGAGCTTGAGTGATCTGATCGCGAGTTGCCAAAAGTGGCTTCGAGGAAAAGAAAAATGTTTAATGGCAAAAAATCAAATGCTTCTGACTGCTACGCCAACTGGACAAAGAACACAGATACATACATGCATAAACAGATCTATATGTACATACATACGTCTAAATTTAAATTGTGTGTGGCTTTGTCCGATTGAAGACGATCACTGCTCGCCGAATGTTTGACAGACGTTTAGCTATGAATCACATACATACAATATACTATGTATGTATATTTATTTATGTATTAATGTAGTTAAGAAGATCAGAGTGTTCTGTTCTTAACCGAGGGCATATAAAAGCTTCTGTTCAGTTCTATAACTACTTTTATTTCATTCGACTTTCATATGGAATTGTGTTTGCCTGCGGTTTAATTGCGCTCGAAAATCGTGGATCGTCGCAGAATTAAAAAAAAAAAACAAATTTATAAAGAGCTTATTAAAAAAAGTGCATAATATAGAATAAAAAAAAATATAATCAAAATGTTCAAGTGGAGTTTTCTGTTCATCGCGGCCTTGGCGGCTTTGCAGTTCCAGCAAAATGAAGCATTCGTCACTTTTTCGAAAAGTATGATATTTTCTTACTTTTTTATATTCAAAACGGAAGATACAAATCGTCCTTGCGAATACAAAACGGCTATGTATTTTTCAGTAACTTTGCAGGAGAGCAAAAAAATTGATTGCTGGCGTCCATTGGCAAAATTTAGCAAACTTTTAATTCAGAAAAGATGGTACTATAGGATTGTTACACGGAGAAAACTATATTGATGTCACATCCATATTTATGGATAATCCTGGTCGAAATTAAGCTCAAATGTAATCTAAAATACATATATAGCATACGATCATAAAAATCAAGTTCGTTGCTTGAGTCTGGGATTTCATATCCATATTTTTGTATATGTATATAACATTTTTTTTTTGGATATAACACCCATTATATGGATATGACATCCATAATTCAGACAGGATTATCCATAAATATGGATGTGACATCAATATAGTTTTTTGCGTGTATGAAAAAATAAATCACTTTTTTTTTAACCATTGCGACGTAATAAAGATTGAAAGCACATAGCCCTTTTCTTACACCATTTAAATTTGGTTTTGGTGGTATATAATTTTAGTGCCTTTTATACATACATATGTACATACGTATGTATGTACATAATTTTAAAATTTTTAAAAAGTCCGCCAAGAGGCGTTTCCCTAAATTACAGTCCAAAGGTTCTTAAGCTAGTAAGTAAACCGATCTGTAGTGGTCATTGGCACTTTAAGGCGTCATATTTGACCCTTTCAAAGATTGAAAAGATCCATAGAAAATTTTCATAATTAATAATGCCGGTCGTAATAAAGCTTTCTTTCTGTATCCTTTTCATTTGAATTTTTTCCTCATTCATTAAAATAAATGTAGATAATCAAGTTTGGGAAGGAATAACTTGATATATCCTTTTTTATTTGTTATTATTGTTGTTGTAAAGGTAAGAATACTCTAAAGAAGTCGGCGTGATAGTTTTGTTTGGATAGAAAACCAAGCCTTTCCGGTGCTTAGAGACGACTGTCGTGGAAACGTTCCTACTTTAGTACATGATTTCAATGATCGAAGGTAAAATTTTTTAGAAGTTATTATACAGAAATCTTACGCATCATCCCCCAATAATCACAGACTTAACTGCACCTTGCTGAGTTGTGGTAAGATTTGAAGTTCGTTGGATACTTGATTTCACGACTTCGTGATGTCCAAAGAGTTCATATCGATAGCTGCGTGTGAGAACGTCACAGTTAAGTTTTTTTTTAAACACACCATTTCAATATTGTTTTAAGAACGCCATAGTTAATATTTTTTTAAGAACGCTTCAGTTTACAATTTTCTTTTTTTTTTTTTTCAAAAATCACCCCATTTCAAAGAAAGATGTATTAAATTGTCTTTTCTTTTGAACTAGGGCGTTTTTGAAAACTCTCCTGAACTAAGACGATTTTTCACCCAGAAATCAATATCGCTAGCTTAGAGTGCAAATTGTGTAAGTCCTTTTTTCAAACTTTGTAGGAGAGACAAAAAACAAAAAATAAAAAAACTTCAAAATGAAAAAAAAATTTCTGTTCATATAAAAATTTTGGACTTACACAATTTTCTTCGCTTTTTGGACTTACACAATTTGCGTATCACTGAATAACAACGAGTAGAAATATGACAAATATCACAGACTTGTTTAGCGTGGTGCGTATTTGATTTTTCTAGCTTTCTACACTTAAAAACACTTTTTCATAAAAATGGACTTACACAGTTTGCACTCTAAGCTAGCGATATGCTACATTAAATTTACAGTTTTTTGCCGGCTACGAACGGCGAATACATTTTTAACACGCTTTTATTAGTTTCACCTGTATGTATGTATGTATGTATGTATGTATATATGTATGTATGTAAACATTGCATACTTTTAAGCGAAAGCGTGTGTATTCATACACTGAAGTTTTTCAGTGTGAGATGTGCTTATTTGTGAGAAGCTTTTGCATGGCAAAAATTAACTAGAAGTGTATGCCGCCTGTTCGTTGTCAAGGGCTGGACGCTAAGTGTAAATTTGTACATACACATACATACATAAATGTGCAAAAGAAAATGTACCTACATATGTACAAACATATGTACAAGCAAACAAACATACATACATACATACACATATATTCAATTATCTAACACTTTCTATTCTAAAACAAACTTTCTTTCTTCCTCTTCTTCTCTTTTAACACCCTTCGCACAGGTATTGAGAGCGCCCCAGCCGGTTCTGCTGCTGCTTCTGCGCCCGCCCCCAATCCGAACGCATTAGTTCAAGGACTAGCCGGTGCAGTGGCAACTAAAATTCAAACTGTTAAACAATTAGTGAATGGTTTGGTGCAAGCAAAAACAAATTTCAAACAAAGTTTACTTCAAGGTCTTCTGGGTAAATTTAGTGCGGCCAGTGGTGCTCTGGGACAACCGTCGTACTTAACGAAAACAGTTCGCATACCGATTTATGTGAAAGGGAGTGCGCCTCCAGCTGCCCCAGCTGCTCCAGATGCCGCAGCTGTTCCAGCCAGCGTGGAAAGCATTTCTGGCGCTCCATCGGCAGGTTATGCCTATCGACAACGATACTAAGCTACGCATTTTATATATCTAATAAATATAATATAATATTAAAATAAATATGTATAGTCGGGAATAAATATACATTACATATGTATGTATGTATATATATATATATATATAATTTACAAATTATAAACGAGAAAATGCGATAAATACTTACTTTATATGTATGTAATTTTGTATATATTTAGCGATTATTATGTGTTACGACCCGCATGCGGTAGGGTGGGGGAGGACGTGAGTTATTATTATTATTATTTCTATTGAAAATTTTCAAAGTAAATACATAAATAAAGACTTTCTTATTTAGGATTTTTTGTGTGTTTATACTAATGATTTAATTCAAATAGCCACATTGTGCATTGAAGTAGTTTCGAAGAGGTCAGTTAAATTTTGCGTATAAATGAAAGTGATATTGGAATATTTGTAAGACCAATCATATTTCAAGAAAGTTTCGCGCATATTCCCTACTTTTTCCGGCATAAGATGTTGAAGGAAGTACAAAACCAACTAGCAGATTGCACTAATAACGTTCTCTCCCATAGATTTATATATTTTCATAGATCTTCCCGACTAAATTTACCAATCTATGTACAACTTTTATGTGGAACTTGTTTTCAAACACTCTTGAAAACCCTTGTAGTAAACGTGTCCTTGTCATTTCAGACGTGCAGTTTATGGTAATTAGCCCAGAGGCACATATAATATATGTACATATGTATACTAGGTACATATGTACATATGTATATGCATCTTAATTAATAAAATAGAAACGTATAGGAATATGGACAGCCCATATAAATATATCTCGCGTCATAACATAATTTCCGCACAACGATATAAAAATTTCTCAGCGCTATTTACGCTGCTCTCTCTCATTGTTCTTATACCCTTCATGAATACATATAAAAGTTCCTGCCTTAGGCTGAATATAATCAACTTGGATAATTTTATTTCTCTTAAAGCCTAGGTACATATTATGTACTTATATTAACCCTGTTTTTCCTACTCAGCTTTATCAAGATATGTATGTATGTGTATCCATATACAGCAGCTTCTTTAATCTGCATTTTGAAACTATCGAAACAGTCTAATTTTTAATATGAAAAATTATCTCTCATGTGTTCTGAGAGTGCAAACTGTGTAAGTCCATTTTTATGAAAAAGTGTATTTTTATGTAGAACGCTAGAAAAATCAAATACGCACCACGCTAAACAAATCTGTGATACTTGTCATATTTCTACTCGTTGTTATTCAGTGATACGCAAATTGTGTAAGTCCAAAAAACGAAGAAAATTGTGTAAGTCCAAAATTTTACATGAACAGAATTTTTTTTTTCATTTCGAGATTTTTTTATTTTTTGTTTTTGTCTCTCCTACAAAGTTTGAAAAAAGGACTTAAGCTAGCGATATGTACATACATACATACATATGTACATATCGCCCGTTTTATGCAATAGGGATTTAACTCGAAATTTTCGATTTCTGGGATTTTGACATATCTTTCAATAACCGGGTCGTGCCTTTGAGTCTAGTTTTATAAAATACTCAAAAAGCTAAAAATGGCGGAAATAAAAGTGATTTTGTAGTAGAAGGAAACTACGTATTTGAAATTATAAATATTTGTTTGCGTTTTCCCAAAAAAATTTTTTTTTTGAGTTAAATCCCTATTGAATAAAACGTGCGATATGTATGTTGGAACGGGACAAATCGTATTTTTTTACAGTTTACAGACGTGCGAAATGTTATCAAACAATTACATCACAACACATTAATATTTCATCAGCCATCAGAGTCATACCACTCGATTGACTGGTGAGTGTTTTCAGCAAAGTAATTTCAATGATCCAATTGATTTTTCTGTAAGCTGCAATAATGTACATGTTGATATTACGATATAACTAAAGGCCAAAACTTACATAAAATTATTTTACATCTAATGGGTCATATTAATAAAAGCCAAGCATTTGCTTTTGCTTAAGATTTCAGACCTTTTACTCAAATTTTGAAATTTGGTTCATACAAATTAATGTCAAATTTTCGAAATCTTGAGTAAAAGCATTTGCTTGGTTTTTATTAATACGGCCCAATATCAAATATCGCTAGTCCTGTACTCAAGGATACCAAATATAACTTCTGGTTCCGATCGGAGTCTGGTAAGGAGTGTCGCACAGTGGTCAAAATTCATATTAATATAATATTAAACGTCTCCGATCGGGTCCAAAATTTATATTTGCTATCCCTGGCTTCACCTTAGTGTTTCTAATTGGCTACTGCAGTTATCACGAGGCAGAAATAACTAGAGTAATAAAATAGTTTTATTACGCAAGTTTTTGCTACAAAATACATACATATCGTCGTTTAAACTTCATAACTGCCCAAGTGAAACTTTCATAACCGTCTATGCCAAGATTGAAATTTGCTTAACTTTAATTCCTAGCGCCCAGCTCTTTCGATCCATACTATAAATTTGGTCTGTGGGACCTCTTTCTAATGCCATTTTCAGCTCTGAAGCCGTAGAGTTGTGTGTTAGAAATTTAATTTTAATTATTGGCACAAATGTCGGTTGGGCGGTTATGAAATTTTCGCTTAGGCGGTTATTAAGTTTAAATGGCGATATAGTATTATGTAGATATGACATTGGCCTCTGATTTTTGACAACTTTTTATTTTTGGAAGAACTCACGAACTCATAAATGGAGAAAATTTGCACAAAAAGCAATCAAAAGGTCAACTCTATTTACGAATCGCTTAAAAGCTGCACTTTGTTATACCAAATTTAAATTTAATTGACTGTTAAAATGCATTATCAAAATTTAAGTAATTTAGAAATCTAGGAAATTTTTTGGAAATTAAATACCTTTGTACATACATACATACATATGTATATATACATGGCAAGGTTAGAATATGAATGTTATTTTTATGGTAAGTTTGTGATAATCAAATATGAAAAAAATTAGTATTGGTCAAAGCTTGGTATATGTACATATGTACATACATAGAATTGCTTTTTTTATACACATTTGTAAAAAATATACATACATTTTTATTACTCGCATAGCTGCGAAAAAATTGCATTGACCGAGATGAAACGGTCAACGTCTAAATTTTGATCCGATCGTCGCTCTCAGTCAATGATATCACCAGACATCACGGAGTTTACATATTAGAATTATGTAAGTACACACATATGTTCTCGTTGATGCATTTAACCAGTTCAAACAGAAAAAAAAGAATTAATCAATTTCCTAAATCAATGTTAACAAGTCGTGGCATTAAGGGGTTCATGTTAGGATTATTTAACAGAAGAGGCATTACAGATTTGTAGATAAGCAATCGATTTGAACAATGGATAGGTACTACACCTACTAATGTTCTTTCACCGCTCAAACAATTAATAATAATAATAATATAATACAATGGCGCTATTATAACTCTGACGAGTTTTATGGCCGAGCTTCTCTCCCAATTCGAGGTGTGCTCCTTTTTGTTTTTCCTACAAATTGGGTGGACCTACAGTTTTATGCCGGCTCCGAACGGCGAATGCATTTTTTGTGAGAAGCTTTTTCATGGCAAAAATACTCTCGGAGGGTATGCCGCCCACTGCCGAGAGGTGACCGCTGCTGTTAAAAAACCCAATAATTGGATTTTTACTAATTAGAAAAATTGTTTTGGTGTTTGGCTCGGACCGTGGTTTGAACCCGAGACCTCTGGCATAGCAGGCGAGCACTCTACCCACTGCACCACAGCGGCCACAAACAATTAGTTCAGATTATTCGCTCCGTGTAACCTGTAACCCTCGGAACAGTGAAGAAAATTGGAGGGGAATAGACAAATTAAATATGTATATTACTTATTCCCTTAAAATTTATCTTAATTACACAAAATAGATTACTTTTCATTTTAGTTTCAGAACAGAGAGCAATTCAGAAAAAAGGCTATTTATAGACAAGCAAGTACTCGTACATACATATGTAAGTATGTACCATCAATTGCTGTCTAACCTTGACTCTTGACCACTTTATTTAAGAAAGCCTTTTTTTTATAGATGGGATGATGAGTTGTTAAATAAATATTAAAGCACTTAATGAAATTCATAATAGATTTGGCTTGCTTTAAATGGCATAATAAAGCGAATTAACAGACTTTGTGGTACCACATTAAATCGTGCGTTCTTTTTGACTAAAGAGCAAGTAAGTATTTAAATTCATATACATACTAGTTGTATGTATTTATGTATTGTACAATGCGCATACATATGCATAAGAGTACTTACACAAAATACAAATATAAGTATTCAAATGCTGATCAACGACGATCCCGAAATCGATGACTATCCAATAGGTAAACTATTGCTTTTGGTTAGCATACATTCCGAGCCGTATCCGCCGGAAAGACGTATTAACCAAATTAAAAAATGTTCAGGCGAAGGCTTGTTATAATTTTTTTTAATTTCATATCTTTTTTTTTTGTTTCTATCGTTTTTAATTATTACAAAAGTAAAGAACTAATTAATAAAGCTTTAAGATTAAATTCATTGATTTGAAATAATTGTTCAACGCCGTATTCCTATTGGTCAATCTCTGTTAGATAATCCTTAACGGTTTTTTTTTTAATTTTTTTGTGAAGAAAAATCAACTGGTCATCGATATGTAATAAAATAAAAAGTGGAAAGCTTCAAAGTGATAAATCTATTGGTTAAAATCCAAAAAAGAACCGTTAAATTCATTTATTAGTCACTAGTCTTGAATAATTTGAAAAATCGTAAACTACCACTTCGTACTCACAAAGAAGTAAACAAACTGAAATTATGTACTTATGTACATCAGACACGCTTTTCATAACGGTACATTTTTTCAGGCATAAAATTTCTGGAGAAGCTGCGAGTGATGCCAAGAAAGCGATTTCTACAAAAAAGTTACAATCGAAAATCAGGGCTCATACGTCTTTCCGGCGCATACGGATGTCGAAAAACTTGATAGTTTTGATTTTCTTATTCAGCCTTTCAGCTGAGCTGTGGCAAAAAAGCGATGCCAAACCATTTTTACTGTTGCACAAAAAGTTCTTTGTACTAAAAACGACAAAGGGTAAGTGCAAGCGAGGAAGTTTCTGGAAGAGTCGATCGACATAAAATTTGCCTAAAATTGTTTGGAAGAACATTTCCGAGATTATGTTTGCGTTGATTCATTTGAAACTAATGTTAAGGTCTAATTTGTCGTGATTGTGGTTTACGGTACATCCTACATACATATGTACATACATACATATTTCTATATACAATTTTCCTTTTCCAAAATTATTTTGCAACCACAGTATTACGATTTTTCTTTTCGTTTAATTTTTAGCTCCTTCATCATCCTCAACCTACTCACCCTCCTCGTCGTCGTCATCCTTCTCCGCTTTATCAACATCCGTAAACAACATTTTCCAGCTGCCGCTCGTAAAACTGAAAGCAAAATTCGATTTTCTAACAAATCTTTTCTCAGCATTTAAAGATCATTTAACCACAGAAACAGCAAAAACATCAACCACTTCAGCAAATACTGTGTTTACACCAAAGGATACCAAAAAGGAACACAAAAGCAACAAAAGTTTGAAAGAGAGAGGTTTGGCTTCTGAAGATATCGGAAGCTACGCGGAGCATGTTGAACTTGACGAAAAAGACGAGAACCCGGTTGAATTATCCGAGCAAACGCAGAACGTGAATAAAAGCGCAGCTGCGAATGAAGTAGATAATGAAAATGAGATTACATACGATAATACTTTCCGTGGTTATTTACCGCCTAAGTAAATGAGTTGGAAGTTCCAATTTGGAACACAAGTTTTTCATATTATATTTAAATTGAGTAAAAAATAAAATATCCAGTTGAAGTAAATAAATTGTTAATGATAATTAAATATATACATCGGATTAAAATAAAAAAAAAAGGTGTTTTGGACCTATGTATGTAGGTTATATCATTTCATGAAAGGTATAATTATGAATTATGGAAATAAGAACATTCGTCTAATCGATTATAAGCCTCAGTGGACAATCCGATACACAATCAATAGTCGTAGTACAAAAGACTTGATTTGTATAGAGAAGGGTTATTATAATATAGAGTGGCTTTAAGAAAAATGAGCGCCATTTCACTCAACAGACGCGCATATTGACCCAAGTGAAATTAAAACAATATTATCTTTATGTTTAATGCTTTTAACGCCGATTTATTTTTACAAGAAATACGTTTTATTTTTAGAATTCTAAGGAATTTTATATACATGCATAAGTTACAAAATCTGTAGCAGTTCATATAACTATTAAAAAAAAAAATTTACCCAAACAAAAATTTCAATTTTAGCCCATACATTTAGTTGTATTCACCGCAAATTGTTGAGCTCAAAAAGAAACAAATTTTAGCACAAGCTATGCTGAAATTTAAAAATAAAGCTGAATTTAAAATAAAAATTGTACCACTATCAGATAAAAGTGCATGCCCGCTTTTAAATTTACTTATTTATATGTACTTCATTCATGTGTATGTAAATATGCATTTATGTAAGTGTATATGTATATTCATTAAAAATCTCAGCCTATAATTGTGTTTACATTAAATTCAAAAATTTATTTATACAAGTACAAGTGAATTAAATTTTGAGAGAACAAAAAACAAAAAGTAGTGAGCAGTTACATACAGATATTTATATTCCAGAAGATTAATACTATAAATTAACGATTAAGTTGTACAATATAAATAAATTAACATAAATGTGTTTTAATAATAAAATAATTTCAAGCAAATTTGAATTCATGAAAAAAAGAGTAAAGAAAACATGCATTGCAAAAACATTTTAAAATATCGATTAAGTTGGGGTCGTCGCATTTACATATGTTGGCGATTATCAGAGTAAAGCAACAAAACCCCGGCGGCGCCCGTTAGATGAGGTCGATGACGATTCGTAACAAAATTCAGACGGCTAGACAGGGCTTAGTACGGCTACAACAACAAGTGTGCAAACTATATTTATGTATGTAAAAGAACGACGTACACATGAGACATAAAGCACTAACAATGCAAAGCGTTTAGCAATAATAAATTCGAAAATGGATACGCTTTGAATACAGCCAAAAGAAATTAACAAAAATTAACATTTAATTCGAAAGTTATTAAAAAAAAAAAAAAAAACTGAACGTTGACATCTCGCCTTTCAATCAAATCCACTCAACTGCAGGCTAAATGCGCTTAGTGTGTATTGTTGGTGGCGTGAAAGGGCGCAAATAGATTGGAGAGCGCTTGACGAGCAAATAAACGTTTCGCAGTGGTTTTTGGCAGTTCACGCTGTTTTATTTGTTGATGCGGTGACTGTTGTTGGTTTTGATGCATTGCTGCTGCACCAGCTGTTAATCTCACTGTGACTGGCGTGGTATTTGATAGGCTTTTCGATAGCGTTTGCCGTTGTGGGAATGGTGTCACCGGATAGTGCTTACGCGGTGGCGTGCGAGAAGATGTAAATGAGTGTGACTTCTTAATGACCGCCAGCGCTGGGAAGCTGTGAATGCGGGAGAGAAAGCAGAAAATTATTGAAGGAAAACGACACAAAAATATTAAGACTATTTAACTTACGCATCCATTTCTGCTTTCGGATAGCGTAGCATTGTTGTTTTCCATGAGTAAATATTAGCATATTTCGTTTTATCAATATCGACGTGTAGGATGGCATTTAGAACATCCACATCGCGTTTGGTTGGCTCGTTGCTAGCGGGAAAAAAAATGGATTGATTCAAAAAACCGAAAAAACAGTTTTCAAATTTACAAAATTGCTTACCCATATATAAATATTTTGTATATCTCCTGCTCTGCAGGTTCTGCCAACAAGCTTAGGCGTGATGGGCTTTCGGGTGGTGTGGCCCAGATTTCCTCTTCATTATCAGAATCGCTATCACCGAAATCCGACTAGCATATACAAAGTGGTGATTGGGTAAATATCTCACTTTAATACACATGTACATTAGGCCGTCTCGCCTTATATGGACCAAAAAAAAAGTCCACCGTACGCCCCCCCTCCTCCCCATATGATTTCTCTTTCGAAAACATTTCTGGAAAAAATTTTTATTTTTTTTTTGGACGCCGCTAGATGTCGCTAAATTTCATTTTTTTCATATCTTCGGTATTTATGGTCCGATGCCTAAGTTTGATACACCAATTTCTTTGGCGTGAGAGGAGGGTTTCCACTTTCTAATTTCATTAACCCTATGTGCGCCATTAGGGTCACTTCCACCCAGTACTTAGTGTATACCACCTTAATGTAACTTTTTTTTTCCGGAATGTTAAACTTCGTTAAAAAGCATTAATCTTTTGCAAAAGAAGCATTTCGTTCGATTCAGTAGAACCGGAAATAAATTACATTTAACATTCCGAGGAGTATAAGTTTTTCGCTTCCTGTGGTCTTTTAGGTTCATTTTAAAACGATTTTTTCTGAAGAGACTCCTACTGAAATTTTATGGTGAATAATTTTCTTGAACATTTTAGCCCTTTAGCGACCTTAAAAATACTATTTCCTGACTATACTCTATTTCCCGACTGTATAAAAAGGGGTCAAAATAACCCTTTTTAGGGGTGCTAGATGGTTAAAATGTTCTAGAAAATTATTCGGCGTAAAATTTCAGTAGGAGTCTCTTCGGAAAAAATCTTTGTAAAATGAACCTAAAAGACCACAGGACGCGAAAAACTTATATTCCTCGGAATGTTAAATTTGTTTTATTTCCCGTTCTACTGAATCGATCGAAATAATTCTTTTGCAAAAGATTAATATTTTTTGACGACGTTTAACATACCGGCAAAAAAGTCACAGTAAGGTGGTATAAACTAAGTACTGGGTGGAAGTGACCCCAGTGGCGTACATAGGGTTAATACAATTATGAATTAGAAACCGTCTGAAGCCAAAGAGATTGGTGTATCAAAATTTAGGGATCGGACCATAAATACCGAAGATATGAAAACACGAATTTTAGCGACATCTAGCGGTGTAAAAAAAAAATAAATAAAAAATTTTTCCAGAAATGTTTTCGAAAAATAAATCATATGGGGGGAGGGGAGGGCGTACGGCGAACTTTTGTTTTCGCAATACGCTCTAATGTACATACATACGTATTGGCTTATTTAACTCACCCAAAAAACATCATTGTCGTCTTGTGATTCGTCACGCGCTTTAGTATCGCGCCACTGCTCGTTATCCACAATGACACCGTTATCGACCGGGTCACGCCATTGCTCTTTGGTGGCCTGACCATCATCAACTGGCAAAGGATCGGGCCATTCAATGCTCCCACTGCCATTGGCCGTATTTTTAGAATTAACTTGCTGTTGCTTCTGCTCTTGTTGTTGCTGCTGCTGCTGCTGTTGTATTTGTTGTTGTTGTTGCTGTTTAGCTTGCTGATGACTACGATAACGCGCCTCCATGCGATTACGTCGACTTGTTTTGCGACTCAAATCGGTTTCCCATTGGCATTCGCATTCCAACTCCTGCTCCCACGTATCAGCGCAAATTTCTTCGGTTTTAATGTGTTCGGGCAGTTTTTGTTCAGCTAAAAAAAAAAACAAAAAACAAAACAAGAAAAATGTAACAAGTTGCAATTGTTTGTGTTGCATGCACTATTTGCTTTAAAAACAAAAGCATTTACCTTGGCACTCGAGCATATTAAGTATACGCCCACAAACGCATTCAATGTGTTCACGCCGTTCGCCTGGCTGTAGCATATGTTTGATGACACTTTGTATCTGTGGGCAATAAAAGTTAAAAACATGCAGCACCCACCAAACACAAAATCATTCACTTGATTTTGAGGCTCACCTTTGTTTTCATGGCAGGCGTTACTTCTTGTGAATTAGCCAAATAAATTGAAATTAAATTGCCAATTCTTGAATGCACTTTCTCAAAGTTAACATTCAAGAAGCGTGTATCTTCTTTAAAACTACAAATTAACGATTTCAGTCTTTTCAACTCGGACAAGAGTGTGTCATTGATCGAGACCACATTATCGATATTGTGTATAATGGTTTTTGTCATACGTTTGGCAAACACCTGCACCGATTTCTCAACACACGTGTATGGTGTGGTGGCTTGTGGTGTCAGCGAGGCCGAGCTTGCTGCAGCCATCGCTTCGCCAGCCCC